>VXAA01006846.1:295636-392877 GCA_013399115.1 Anseranas semipalmata | reverse complement strand
AGAGTGCCCAGCCCGACAGCCACCACGGAAGCGGCCATGGGGGACCGAGAGCAGCTGCTGCAGCGAGCCCGCCTGGCCGAGCAGGCGGAGAGATACGACGATATGGCCTCGGCCATGAAGTCGGTGAGTGGGGCTGGTAGCGTGGCGGCTGCGGTTCGTAGCCGGGGAGGAGTGCGCGGGCTGGGTAGTGGCGGAGGAGGGTGGGGAAGGAAGTCCGGGCTGGTCCGAGGCGGAGTTGGGTCCCGGGGAGGATGCGAGCCGCCAGGTCCCACCCGTCGCGGGGAAGAAAGGAGGGCGGGAGCAAGAGCGGGGCCGTCCCGCTGGGGCAGCTCGCCGCCGCGCGGGGCGGTGCCCGTACGGCCTGCCCTGCGGGGAGCAGGGGCGGGCAGCGGCCGCTTCCCGCGGCACCGAGGTCCCCGTCTCGTTCCTCAAACTGATTTTCTGCCTTCCCTATTTCCTTCCTTCCCTCGTAACGACTCCCTCGCAGCCCCCCCCGCTCCCCTGGCTGTCCCTGCCCCGGGGGTGTGGCTGTCCCCATGCCTTCCTCTCTCCCCCACCCCCGCCAATCCGGCGCGCAGCGCAGCCGTTCGAATGCTGCCCGCCTCTCCGCGGCGCGGCGGGAACTGCGCGAGACGGGGGCCCCCCTCGCCTCCCCGGCCTCTAGGGACTAACGGTGGGGGCGACAGGTTTGACCTTGGGGTGCGTCTCCCGTTCCAGGGGAGCCCGGGACACGCGAGCGGTTGGGGGCGCTGGGCGGGTGGGATGGCCGCTGCGGCTGGGGGCGGGGGGGCCTGGGAAAAGCGCGCACGGCAAGAGGAGCCCCTTCCTTTTCTAGACGCTTCTGCGATAAAAAGGCACGAAATAGAGGCCTCAGCCGCAAACGTGAGCGCTCCGATTCAGAGGTGGTACAGTGGTTGCATCTGGGTATAAAGGCTACTTGGTGCACAGAGAATCCGTTTCCTAAGCTTTAACGTTGCCTTCTTGCCTCTTCTTTGTAGGGTATCATTCTCAGTGCATTCCTTACACAGACATGTGTTTAAACAGTAACCTACAGTTGCAACTCATCTCCTTTCAAAACCGAGCAATGAAAATTACTTGTATTGACCTGTCTGTACTGGTACATAATAAAATTGGAGAATGAACAAACTTGATATGTCTAGTCCCTTTTTTTGTTATTTAAACAAAACTAATCTGAATTTTAAGGGTAATGTTAATGCTCATAAATGTTTTGCAGTGTCTTTCTGTATCAGTTTCACAACTGGTTTAGTCTTGTTAATCTGTTTTTTCGTGAACACCAAAAGGCCCCAAGAGGAATTGGGTTTCCCTTGAGAGTAGTGCTGTTTAAAGACATGAGAGGGTTTTGGTTTGAAAGAGCAGCTTCAAATCGAGTTCATGTTAAATGGATTGATTTTTGTAATAAAAATAGTCTCCTTCAGGGACGGTGATGTATGTCACTTTCTTTAAATGAGGGTAGGAAAAAGACATTTATTCTTTTTTAATGTTTAAGTAACTTTCCCTACAGTGGTATAATAAATACTAGGACCAATCTAGATCTGAAACAGCAATACTTCTGAGTATCTCAGTATTAGATGTACTAGACATTAAATAAGCTGCGTTTTAATGATATTGCTAGAATTCTTGATATGTGTAACGTAGTAACAGCTTCATTCATCTCAAGAACACTTTCCATGCAACCAAGTAAGACTAAAATCCACTGCTGCTCTAGAAGACACTTTCTAGTTGTAGATAGTGGCTTTTCATTTTTCCAAGTATTGCTGAACTATAGTGTGTGTATGGCTCTCTGAACATGCAAAGCAAAAAGAATGCGGTTGCTATGCTTCAGGAAATACATAAAGTAAAAATAACTAGCATGTATGTCCAGTTGTCATCTTAAACTGACTTAACTACTGTTCAGTTTTCATTCACCTTAGTCATAGTATTCTCTTCAGTAATGCCCTTTTTGCTCTCCAAGAAATTGTATAATGATGAGCTACTGTACTCGGGAGCTTGTTAACGCTTTGTAGGTGATCTGAGTCTTGAGCATTTATGAAACACTACGTTATAGATACTTACATACAAAAAGCAAAGCTGAATTAAAAAGGCAAGTTTCCTCCTTTTGAGCTGTGCATGTAACACTGCATGCCTGTAATGTAGTATCTGTTGGGGACTTGGCTTTCACAGGTGTTAACTCTTAAGATGGCAATTTCCAGAATGCTCTTTTAAGGAATGAGTAAATTTTGTAGGTGTGAGCTTAAGTGCCTATGAAGTGATATTATGTGGGCTCTGTTCCCACACAGTTAATGTTTCCTTCAGTTTTAAAGATTGTAAATAACTATTTAGAGAACTTTTTCTCTATATAGAGTAATATTCAAATAATCTTGCACTCCAGAGACGTTAGACTTCCTTTAACAGGAAATCAGTGTTCTAAGTCGGATATCTATTCTCAATGCAGGATATTTTGGTTTGATCTAAGATGTGTCTTTGCATATAACACGTTTGATTTTTAAGGTGCTGTATGAAAATAGTGTGTTTCCGGTATAATAGAAATGCAGATGGTTAATTTCAGTTCCAGGTATTTATCACCACATTTCTATAGTACACAATATAGCCAGCAGCCTCATAATTAATTGTTCCTAAAACATAAAGTGACAAGAACTGTTTTAGCAATTTGCATATTTGCAAAAAAGCATATTTGCACAATCTTTGAGACTGTCACTGAAGAAAAAGTATGGAAAAACTGTCATTTCAGCTGTTGCTATAAAGCTGGAGAAGCACCTATTTTTCAGTCCTATCAGTTAACTCTTCTGTAGAAAAGCTAGATGACATAGCAGTTGTAGCTTAAGTAAGGAAAGTACTGTTCGATAATACATTTTTTTTGTTGCTATTGAATTTTCTTAGAGTTCCAGTATTTCTACTTATAATAAGTAGAGAGGAAAGTTTTTGCTTAAATTGCTGTTATAAATTAATGGCTTCAGTTTACTTTTTTTGCTGCCAGAATTCTTTTAATAGAAAATACATGCATTTGTAAATGCGCCTCTGCTAAATGGCATTCTTCCAAGGGCAGTGGTAATCCCACTGCATTAAATGCTGCTTTAGGATTGCAACTATTTGAAATAACCCTACACGGTAGATAAAAATTTACTTCCAAACATACTGGAAAAGAATACGCTTTTAGCGTAGTGTTAAAGGTTCTCACTTGTTGGAACAAATACTTTAACATATTGAGAATACCACATTGAATACTCTTGGTTTTAGATTGTTCTAGAAACGGAGTTGAAATGTTGATTGTAAATACTGAATAGTTGAACAGTTTTGCTCTATTACCTCTTAATATTTCAGTCAGTATTAATCCCAATATGTAGTGCTCAGAAGTTTCATTAATCTATATTGCTTTTCTAGTACAGCTATGTAGCAGGTATTGCCATTTACACTTCCATTTAAAATTGAGGTGAATTTCAGTTATGTGAGGTGTGCAATTTAAAATTAGTCATGTGAAATGAGTTTATTTCACCCCGAGAAGTAATGAGTCTTTGTATAATCTAGAGCTTTTTAAGCGAAATAGCATGAGGTTCTAGTTTAATTTGTAGGCTTTATCTATGTATGTAAAGGGACTTAAGTCTGAGGTGCTCTGAATTTTTAATGCTGTATCACCAACTTCTTCATATCAGTGTCTGGTTTTGGGTTGATGAAATAAGTGTGTGTAGGAGGGGGGAATGAGATGCCTTTAATATAAACAATATCCTCCCCTGCTGTGAGATGACTTCCTTACTGTGGTTTTATACGGTAAAAGTAGCTATAGAGCTTCCAATGCTTGGTATAAAACACTGAAGCTACATGATGCAAGAAATTGTTCTGGTTCAAACTTGGGTGTGAGAGGTGTGTTTGCGTAAGAAAAGTATAGAGTAACACCTGAGTAAGTTGATACTACTTTGAAGTCATACTTACAAATAGCTTTTCCTCTTAAGTGCTATTGTTTTTCCTAACAACCATTATAAGAAAGTCAAGGTCTGAAAAGTAAAAATTCCATTGCTAGAGTCAAAGATCTTTTCTATTAAGGAAAGGTTATAGGTAGAATGAAAGACAGGAAAAAATACTCGTTCAGCATTTCAAGTTTTCTTTTTCTCTACATCATCCCAACATGTGAAGACAAACATGTCTGGTTTTATCTAATTTCTTAATGTGTCTGAAATTGATAGAATAGTTGATAGCTCACTAAAGGTCAGATGCTTTCCTTTGAGTCTAGTTTCTTGTAATATAACCATTATATGAGGATGTGATTTTTAGATATATCCACATAGAATACCAGCATTTTTAACTAGGATAGGGAATAGTTTGCCATTTCTCTTTTAGGAATCACCTTTGAGATGAGATGGAAATGGTTCAGGACTAATGAAATAAAACCAGGAGAGGTGATGTGGAAATAACACCGACATCCTGACGCTTGCTGAAAGGTGACACTAAAAAGGAATGAGTTTCGCTCCAAGCTTTGGAAACTTCTGCCAGAGGAAGAATCACTAGTGGGAAACTACTCATTTGTTACGCTGAGTTCCTGCACTCCGCGTTAGGTGCTGCTCGCTTTGAAAGGGAATATCAGTTTCTAGATTAAGTTAACAGAATCTGCCAGGGAATATAAATTATGCTCAGAAATGGTATGGCGTTGATATGTTAACTATATCTTACCTGGGAAAGTAATTTGCGTTGTGCTTTGAGGCTTGTGGCAGTGCTCTGTGTAGTCTTCTGATTATGATATGTTGCATCTGTTATGGCTGATGCTGACAAATGAGAGGTGTTGCCTGTCTTGAAGCAAACCTAAAGGCTTTATTTTTGTATTACAATATTTAATTCCTTTGATACGGTACTAAAACCTCAATTTTACAATTTTTAAAGCAGATTAAATATGAATGCCCATTTTTTTCTAACTGGAAGTGTAGAAAGTCTGAAGAAACAAAGTAAAAATAAGCTGCTTTCAAACCTTTCTCAGTTAATTTTCAGTGGTCTTCAATATATTAACTTTTTTGAAGCTAATTGTACTCGTGGTAGGTTTGTATAGCTTTGTTGTGGAAGGCTAATGCTTTGCCCTCTGACTGTATGTAGGCTTGTGTTTGGAAAGGCAGTATGTTTGACAACGGGATGTGTAGTTGATGAATGTTTCTACTCTGTTCTCCAAAGTTTTAAAGTCAGTTTTTTAATTTGTCACTAATTGTTTAGAAAATATTTTTGAAAGTCTTAGTTGGAAGACCAGAATCTTCTAGTATTTTTTCCCCCTATTTTTATGTGTTCTAAAAAGACAGTACTCATTACCAAAAAAAAAAAAAAAGTTTAGAGATGGGCTTGAACTGATAGTTTTTGCTGATTCTCCAAGATACGTGAGTAACTTTTGATACATATTAAAGTTACTAAACATTTCCTAAGCATGTTGAATTAGCTTCTCTGTTACTTTTTCCTTTTTAATTTAAGGAACGGTTTCAAGGTGAGTTTATGACCATCCTGAGTATTAAACCATAGTCTAGTGGTATTCTGAAATAGACTAAGTCTCTTAATAATCTTCTCTTAGATGTTTTAGGTAGTTAGCCTTTTTTTTACATATGAACAACTGTTCTGTAGTTAGTCCCAAGGGGGGATGGTTTATTTCTTGGTTGTGATTGTGTTTTACATGAATGCATCTTGAGTGTTCTCTGCTATTTCTCAATCTTGCTATGTCAGGATAAGTTTTGTTAGGTGCTTACTGAGAGTTTTAGCAACCTTACTTAGCCCAATCTAAACCTCAGCTAGCTAGTTAAAGGTTAATGTGTACGTGCTTTCCAAAAGTTACAATGCGTTTTAAGATTTGTACTGTAGACCTACTTTTAATACTGAATGTTGAGTAAAGACCAACCAAGATTACCAGAGATGATATTAGACTTTACAAGTTCTTCCCTTTATTAATGTGGTACAATTAAGAGTTTGATCTTAAGAAATTTCTGCAAATGTTGCTTATCAACACCTGCATTGAATTTCACTTGTAGTTAAGGAAGGGAAGGTGGGAGGGCTTTTCAGGTGTAGGTTGTTTGCAAGTGCTGCATCTTCTCTGCAAGTGGGCTTTATGAATCAGCATTTTCAGGGTGGGTGTTGTGATGCATTTTCTGCAACTGAAAATGAGTAACATCTGAAGAGAAAAGAGGCTAGAAAAAATCTGGAATATTCTTTCAAGGCTGGTAGTATTGCTGTAAGATTGTATTTTGTCTCTTGTGACAAATGGGATGAAATTTTGAAAACTGATAACTTATATGCCCATAAGTAATTACACCACCTATATAACGTAGTAAAAATTTAGGTTTAGTAATCAGTTTTTTTTCAGTGGTTCTGAGGACATTTGTTATATACTGTAAAATACCTTTTTGGTATCTTGAATATGCAGAAGACATCTGTCTCTATTTTAAAAAGCTTAAGAAACTCAAGGAGGTAGAGGAAATAATAAATAAGGCTTTGGGTGACTGCATATCTTTTCAGTTACTGAATAGATAAACACTAGCATTTAGGAGGGTGCCTAATCTGAAGCAGAGGGAAGGGATTGAATATGAAGGTAGTACCTAGTTGAGGGTAAGAAACAGGTGATAAGTGGAGGATGAGGTGAAAAGTTGAGGCAATGATGCATCAGATGAAGAGTTAGGGTAGCTGTGGTCGCAGCCTTTTAGCTTTCATTTCCATTATATGGAGTCTGGATTGCAAGGCTAAGAGCTGCCGTGTCTCTTACTATTGCCCCACCAAGTTAAGTTATTTTAAGTTATTATTGTGCATCCATAGTTACTTTTGTATAATCTTCCATATTCAATTTATGGGTAAGATAGCCCAGTAGTTCATTATCTTTACAGTACTTAAAAAATACTAGAAAAAAATCTTAGTATGCTAATGAAGACAGTGAGGGGAGAAAAAAGGCTTTATTGTTAAATGGTGTTTGAGGTTTTAACAAAGCATCACTGATTCCTTTAAATCAACTACTGGCTGAGAACTTGCAGTGAACTTTCAAGTGAAATCCTCCAGTACTGCAGAAAAGACCAAGTGATTATTAATCTGTGGTGGTTTTTATTCTATTTTTGTAAAAGCAAATGCTGTTCTAATAGAATGTAGGGAATAAAAAGCTCTTAGCAGAGCTTTTACATCTTGAAGGAATAGATATCTTTACTAGAGAAGATGATATAGGTGGATCTTAGTAGAGATTGTGCTTGGGAGAATTTTGAGTGGAAGCTGTGAAGAAGCTTGTGACAATTACATTAGAGTTGATTCCTGTGCATTTTACCCTTTGTGGATTGTCTGTCATTATATTAGGCCAGGCAGAGCAGTGTCTTTTGGGAGTTCAGGTCCCTGGGCTGTGGGCAGAAGGCATTTTGGAGATAACTAAATTTGAAAGTAAGCTTTCTTACTGAAACAGTTGATTCATATAAATTATTTTTTAGACTTGGAAAGATGGGTATTTACTGGATGGTATGCTGGTTACACCAGTGGTCTCAAAATAATGTAAATATTTGTGACAATTATTTGCAGTATGCAAGTATTTTGTTGCAAACATTCTGACGTGTCGTGGTGTAAATATGCAATTATTTTTGAAAACAGTTGGTTTTAGCAGTGTGAGCAATGACAGGTTTACTTTCATGTGGAAGTACATAGAATTCCAGTGACTTCTTTCAATGCAGCTAACTTAAAGTAGTAGAGCTGCATTTTTCAATCTAATTCCTGTGAGTTTAATTTCATGTTTCTAAAATTGCAAAAATCAAACAACTTCAAATGACTGTAAGTCTGATAGGCTTTTTTTCCTAATTGACACAGAAGGTGAAATAGGCCTAAATGCAGTATTAGATGTTATACCCTTCCATTATTGCAACTTTTTGTCATAAGAATTTGGAGTTGATCTTGGCTTTTTTTTCCAAAGGACAAAAAAAACCCCTTCATTTGTTCCATTTTTATGTAATTTCTTTCATGTCCTATCCCCAAAATTTGTCTGCAGCCACCAGTCTACAGAAATCAAGATAACTTTTGTATTACATTATATAATTGCTCACTAAATGACTGAAAGGTAGTATGAAACACTAATTCCATTTGTACTATGCAGAGCTTAAGCATAATGACTTCAGCGCTTCCATCTCTGCTGTCGAATGAAAGAAAGCAGAGGAAAAGAAATGCAAGAACTGCAGCAGTTTCCAGTGTCTGTGCTGTGTTCCAGATTCATAAAACTGATATTCTAGGTACATTTAAATTCATTGTTAAGTGTGTAGTCTGCATAATTATAGCAAAGACTTCCTAAGAACTGAGCTCTCCTGCGAATGCTTGTTACAGCAGCCTGACTCACTCTTGGTGAATGTGCTTTGTAATGGGTTTTAAATACCAGTTCTATTACGGCAGAACTGTGGGGGTTTTCATTCTTTGTCTTGACTGCAGAACCAGTTTTAAATTTTCAATGTTACAAACTGTCTCCTGTCTAGAAGGAATTTTGGGATCTAGAAGGAATTTTGAATCTTGCACTTCATGATGGAAGTATTGAAGGAAGCTTGCATGCTGTTTAGACAAACCCTTTAAATTTGATCTTTGTCTGTATTTTCAGGTAACTGAGCTGAATGAACCTCTCTCAAATGAGGATAGAAACCTGCTGTCTGTAGCCTACAAGAATGTAGTTGGAGCTAGACGATCTTCCTGGCGTGTCATCAGCAGCATAGAGCAGAAGACCATGGCAGATGGCAATGAGAAGAAGCTGGAGAAGGTCAAAGCCTATAGGGAGAAGATAGAAAAGGAGCTTGAGACAGTCTGCAATGATGTTTTGGCTCTCCTCGATAAGTACTTGATCAAGAACTGCAATGACTTCCAGTATGAGAGCAAGGTCTTTTATCTGAAAATGAAAGGAGATTATTACCGCTATTTGGCAGAAGTTGCTGCTGGAGAGAAGAAGAACAGTGTTGTGGAAGCCTCGGAAGCTGCCTATAAAGAGGCCTTTGAAATCAGCAAAGAGCACATGCAGCCCACTCACCCAATTAGGCTTGGGCTGGCACTCAATTTCTCGGTGTTCTACTATGAAATCCAGAATGCTCCTGAGCAAGCCTGCCTTTTAGCCAAACAAGCCTTTGATGATGCCATAGCAGAGCTGGACACACTAAATGAGGATTCCTACAAGGACTCCACTCTCATCATGCAGTTACTTCGAGATAACCTCACTCTGTGGACGAGTGACCAGCAAGATGAAGAAGCAGGAGAGGGCAATAATTAAAAAGCTTTCCTCTAATCTGTCTTTCATCCACTTCACCATCCCCGTCATCACCAATATTACCTTGCCACAGTCACACTAAATATCTAGTGCTAAGCATATCTGTATTGTACAGCTGTTCAGATCTGCTGTCCACTTTATCAAGAAGCAGTTTCAGATGAGTCTTCATGGGCATTGAAGGATTGATTGGTTTATTGGCCCTATTTATCTTAGGTGCACTTTAACAGTGCAGAAAGGTGCATATTAAATGAGGCATTTTTAGTTTGCCTGTTGATTAGCACATACAGGGAAGAATAATGGAAAGCGGTTGAAGATGATTAGATTCCAGTTAAAATTTTTGCCATTTGAAATGAGCTGACAGTTCTGTTAAGCAGTACATTTTGTGCATGCAAAGTAAATTAGCCACCTCAAACTTTCTTTTTCAGTCAATGAAAACAGTTAAGCTGATGTGAAATGACAACCCTGTTCATCAGTTTACAATAAACTGTTTGAAATGTGAGGTTTCAGTAGCAATTTTTTTTGCCTCTAACTTGTGCACAGTTTCTTTTAATGCAGTGCATCTACCTAAGAGTTTTGATACTTGTAACCTTTTGCAGTTGTTTTGAAGAATCATGAATTTATTTTTTGTAAACTCTGGCTGTTTAGTTGTCTGTGTATTCTGACAACACTGTCATTATTAGCCCATGTTAAGATGGATGACTGAGATGCCGGACTTCTAAATTAAATGTTTTGGAATTAAATGAATAAAATAAAATGCTGCTTCGGGGATATTATCTCTACATAAGTTGTCCTGTCTTTTGTTCAGAGCAAAGATTGAGTTACTCAGCACATCATTGATGGGTTGAAACATATTTAATCAAAAGTTTAATGAGAAGTTGCCTCATATGCTAAAACAAATGAACAAACAAAGTATGCTAAAAAGAAGAAAAAAACACAGCAAACTAGAATGATATTGCTCACCTGTGTTAAAAATGAAGTTTCCAAAGGTACGTTTTAGTTCATTTGCTTGGTAGAGTAGTTGTAAAGCAATTCTGCTCAGGACCTAAGAAGTAGTAAGGCATAGTACTTGTTACACCAGCGCAGAGACTTGTATTATTTGCTTCTGTCCACAGTAACTTCTAAACCTTTTCTTTTTCTGAAGTACTAACCAAAAAATCACCTTTATGCATTAAAGTCCCAGTAACAGTATTTTGTATTTACCTACTTGTAACAGAAGCAGTATTTATTTCTAAAGAATGCCTCTCTGTTGTAGCTAACTTAAATCTAGTCCCCAAAGTTACTTTTTGCTTTTTTCTTTCCCCAACAGTTAGTGTATATTTATTGGTTCCATATGTACTTCTGTAGTGGTATGTTAAGAAGCAGGAAAAGTTAGCTGTTTTTGAGTTGTGTGGCTGTATCCAGACTGCTACTGGCACCTGAGCTAGCTCAAAGGTCAAGGAAGTTCATATTTTTATCTAAATCAATTTTCCTTTGACTTGTACAATAAATATTACTGACCTAAATACCTACAACAACTTCTCATGCTTTTTGAAAGCAGTGCACTGGTTATTTTTAAGTGTCTGGGGGATTAGATTTTTTTTTAATGGTAGATTTGTTCATATATTCTGTTGTCTTCTAGGTAATTCCAGCTTTATTATACCAGTAAAGCTTGTGAGGATCAGAAGACTAGTGCAACATCTGAAAAAGATGAAACTACAGAACCTTGATGTGCTGCTCTATAAGCTTGAGATGCTTGACCTCCTCCTAAAGTAGCGTGAAGTGACCTCCAGAGGTCCCTTCCAACCTTAACCAGTGTGTGTACTTAATATAAATGTGCCTGTGCCCTATTCTGGAAGTCCCTTTTTCTTCCTTGCTCTGTTTGTTCAAACAGTGCCCAAGTCCCTATTTTTTCAATTGCTAGAGTCTTCAGCCAGTGATATCCTTTTTGGCTTTATGTGTCTCATATATAGTGTTCCTACATATTTTCTTCCTTTCTTTCCTCTCACATTTGCATACCTGCCCCTGTGGAACCAAGATGAAACTTCTCAATGAGACTGCCTTTTTACATTAAAACACTCTGGCTGGTCAATTATTGTTGGCAATTGCTAGGTTTATTTTCTTCATGTTTTTATAAGTACAGCTATCTTTTTGTTAATTCAGAGGCTAAGGAGTCCTTTCTTGTTCTAGTTACTGTCTTGTGCAGCTCCTTTGTCAGAAAATGATGAGCATTATGCTGTCTGTGAGTCAGCAGGTCTCTTGACTTTTCCAGGCTAGGCAGTTGAAGATTAGCTACTGACCTTGTGCATAAGGTCCAAAATGGAAACTAAAGGCATTCTGTGGAATGGTACAGTTCCAGGGTGCTTTAGTCATTTCTGATAGGAAAGGTTATAAATTACAATGATCGGGTTGTTGTGTTTCCCTGTATTGCCATTAATCTGGGTAAAACTTCACTGGTTATCATAAAGTATGAAATTCCACTTTGAAATGGTTTACTGACTACTTTGCTAGAAGGGTGGATTCCCTTTTCCCAAGCAGAATATATTTCAACAGATTAATCAATTATAGCCATAAATATAAACAGATGAGAAGATGGTTGGAAGATGTTAGGAAGCTATGTGAAAAATTGAAGTTAAATTCCTTCATTCTCTTGATGAACCACTGTATCCCTTAACACATTTTCTCTAGTTGACTGAAGGTGTTCTGGCAATTCATGAATGTAGAGGCCCTCAGAATGCCCTCAAAGATGATGGAGAACTAGGAAAGCTAGTTGAGGTATTGCAGACTGGATTGAGAATGCTTGCACTGTCTGAAGGTGCCTGATACTTGGAAACTTTCTAGGTTTTGTACCAGGTGTAATGATCTAATAGCATAAGCAGGCATGGCTGGGAAGAAGCAACTGCCTTCTAAGAATTTCACATCTTGTGCCAGGATCTTTAGAGGAACTATCCAAAAGAACTAGAAATAGCAAGAGCTTCCTTATCGAATGTCCTGAGATAAATATGATGTAAAGTTGTCAGTGAACTGTCAAGTGCAGGAAACTTACTACCAAGTGCTCCTAGCAAAGTAGAATTTGGTGAACAGAAGATTATCTCGAGTTTATAGAATAGCTTCCTCTGAAACATGAAAGTTAAAATTCATAATGAGGAACAGCTGGCAGATTGTTTTCCTGCAAATGGGTGGTATGTGTTTGTGCTGGGCCAAATGTTGACTCAAGATTATTCAAGCTACCATCTCAGTATATCTGAGAGAGATCTAAGTGATGATCAAGTTCTTTTGAGGGCGATGAACTTAAAGGCAGGTGAGTGAAACTACTGGGTGTATTCAGGTAGATCTGTGTGCACAGGGTCACAGTCCCAGAAGTCGTACTGGCTTCATTAAAACTGTCCAAAGACGACTTAGGTGTATCCTTATTTTGTGTGATCTGCATATTAGCTTTGTAGCAGTGGATGCTTCCCTAAGGACAAGGTGAATTCTTCAGCTAAATCTTCAAATAATCTGTAATCTATTTAGTAAGTTCTTTAAATTTAAACAGTTTATTACTCTGAGCGCTTTGTGGCATAAAAACTATTTCTGTCCTTGGTAAGAATTCATAAACCAGGTGTTGACAAACATGGTTGCTAGCATAAGTTAATGACCAGAAGTCTTCTGAGTCAAATTCTTTCACCTGCTTCTTCCACTAGCAGTATAGCAATATGTTAGATTTTCAGTAGGAGAGCAGATGTTTCTCCCATGTTCTCCAGTTGTCAGTTAATGATTCAGTGTCACAGAGAGCGTGTTGTTGTCAATGTTTTTTGCTAGGAGTCAGTAGGCCCATTTTCTATAGTGTAAGAACAAGAAATTCTCTGATGCAGTCCATATTCTTCAATTTCAGAAACTTTTTCATTTTCTGGGCCATGGGATTGCTGTATACTTTTGTAATCCTTATTGTAGCAATGATCTGGAGGAAAACAAAGCAGATGACTAGCACATGTTGATTATTGCAATATTCCTCAGTGAACCATGGGATTCAGTTTTTTGGGGAATTGGTTATTTCTATTAGGTGACCCCCAACTCATGTCTTCTGTGTTTCAGTCTCTAAAATCAAACCCTGGGCTGCACCCGTCTCTGTAGACACCAAATGTATTCACTAGAAGTCCTTAATTGAAGTTCTCACACCATTCTTCTCTGAAGCAGGAGTAATTTCAATGGAAAGACTGTTTAAAAAAAAAAACAAAACAAAACAAAAAACACTCCACCCTACCCCCTGGGAGCTGTATTTCTTTACATTGCTTTATTTCAGGTATAATAAGATGCTTGCTAATCTTGGTGTGGTGAGGATTACATGAGTTATGTAAGGGTCCACTTAGCAGTAATATCTGCTCTGGATGAGAATAATGCTTGATCTTTGCCATGCCTTTCACAGGCAAACTTTGTTGAAAGATTAAGTCACTTTGGGGATCTTGATACATATAGTATTAGCAAGGTATATGGGTGTCCTTGAATTTTCAGCAACCTAATAGCTGCTGATGGTAAAGCAGCATTTTATATGATACTATATGAGCTTGTAAGCTAAAGGATAATCAGACCTTAAATTAATAGCATGTTCTTTACAGGGACAGAGATGCAGTCCATGTCCTAAATCTTCTGCTTGAATATGTTCAAGTTTTACATAGATGATTGCATTTGTCTCAGAGTTCTCCATCATCGCCCCCCCGCCTGTTTGAACCCCACACTGGAACAAAACGTGCCATTGCAACAGGAAACTAAACTTATTCTGTATGTAATAAGGGGCTTACTATACAACATGATAGCATTAAAGAACACTGACTTTTTAGGCAAGCAGAAACCTTAAGAAAAGCAGTGAGATTGAGATCATCATGGTTAAGATGTGCCAAAGAGCCACAGTTAACTCTGGTAAGTAATCATGTTTTTCTAGTAACTTCTCTGGAATAACTATGGTTTTGGAAACAGTTCTCCCGTGTTGCTTTTCCTTTGTATATAACTTCTGTTTATTGTTTGCCATCCTTAATACTACTACTTGTGACCCACATTTTTAAGTTGGGAGGGAATGAATTTTAGAGCCAAATACTTGTGACCCAAATTTGTAAGTTGGGAGGGAATGAATTTTAGAGCCAAATATATTTCCAAAGGAGCATGAGAGTACTTACTGACTTACTCCCTGTGCTGCTTTCAGCAGCTGTAATAGGCTGCTATACAATTATCTAGAAAAACCTGTATGGTAGTACACTTCAGGTGGAAGGAAATGAAATGACCAGCTGTATTTTAAGTCATACATGAGAATGACTTGAGAATAATAACAAAAGTCAGAAGGGTGAAAACTGGTGTCACTATACATTATCAAATATTCTCTGTCAGCATGGGACCAGCCTGAAATTGTTCAGCAAACCTGTTTAAGGACAGAGAGAAAAAAGATAAGATTCACTACTTTAGATTCTTGTTTTTTAACCCTATCCATGCTATGTATTTGAACTAATTTAACAGCTGCTCAAGAAAAATTAACTAAAATCCACAGCAGTGAAACAACTTGTTGGATATGTTTTTAGGTTCATTGAAGAAGCTCACTAAAATCAGTGATACTTGAATCAGTGTCTGAAGTTAATCTATAGATAGAATTGATACAGGGTGTTTAGATCTTGTTCTGAACAAGCCCAAAGTACTTGAAGTTCCATATAGCTGCGGGCAGTTTAGCGTCTGAGTCAATAATTTTTGAGATAAATGAAGATATATTCTAAACACTGAGATCAGGCCGGGTAGATTTTTAACTTGTGTCTGAAATCATATCACCTTTTAGAAATAAAGAAAGCCAGGCTTCCGACTACCTTTACCAGCGTGCCCCACAAGCGAGTAAGTGCTTAGTTGATACAATTCCTTTTCCAAACTAGTCCCACATGAGCTGTTCTTCCATATAGTTAACAGTCATTGTCATGTCTGTAAGAAAATAATCTATACGTATAATTATTCAGACTCATTTGATTTTTATGCTTGCGTCTAAGTAGTATGAAGGTGACAGATTAGTGTAAAATATTCCCAGAAATATTGCAGAAGGCGAGACCTTTCATTTTAAAGAAGTGTATCTTCTACATGTGAAAGTGCAAGATGTAAGTACTGGAATATTGTAAAATACCTTCAGAAAAGCTATTTCACATACAGATGTGTTCGAAAGCAGGTAAGATGAAAGAGCTTGAGGGGAGAGTATGATGAATTCAAGACAAGATTTCAATGAAAGCATACATTGCTATGGAAAACACTTGTAATTCCTTTTGTGATGTAGTTCTGTATCTTGTTCTAGTAATGAAGTGTCAAACACGAATAGCAAGGAGTGTGTCCTGTTCAAGACTATAAACTGATTTAGAATATGCAACCTTCTAGATCATAAGTACTGTAATAGTCATCTTCCGCTAGTTAGGTAAGTGTAAATGAAAAAAATATTAACTTGCTGCTATTGTTCTTGAAGGAAAAAACAGACAAACACAATACTGTTTAAGAAAAATATTTCAGTCAACAATTACATAGCAACAGGATCAACAAAATCATAGTGAGCTCTTTTTTTTCTCATCTTTGATCGTCTTTTGATAATGTTACATTGCACAGCTCGAGAGTTGAATCAACACACTTAGCAGACTTTGGCCTTAAATCTGTTATGCTATTTACAGGATAACCAATCTATTTTGGACTATATAGCCATTCCTTTAGTATCCTCCAAAAGAAAATTTAAAAAATGTTTTCTGTTTTTGCTTTTAGCAAAGATTGTTCCAGAGCTGAAGTGAGCAGCCTTTTGTTTATTGTTTTAGGATGAGTTTTTAGAATCTACATCTAAATGTCAAGAAATTATGTTCCATACCACATGCTAATTTAATAACCCATTGAAATTTATCTTTGCACATCCTTGAACACAAGTGTATTATAAAATGCATGTTATGAAAATTCTGCCCAGTATCTACTCTGAGAGATTTGGCAGACAGGAAGTAAGTGAATGAGTTCCTGACAGAAATATACTGTATATTATATAATGCTGTATATTAAAATTATAAAATAATTATACAGCCTATGATTATATATATATATATTTTAAATTGTCATTGATAAATTAAAGGATTGACAATGACGTATAATTCCATGATTATTATAATAAAATACTCTAAAATCTGTTACTTACATGCATATATTAAATAATAGTAAGTGAAAGTAGAAAATAAAGTATATACCTACATATGTATCTTATAGTTCCTTGAGACTTTGAATGGTCCTTAAATTGATGGACAATTTACAACAGATTCTGATATAGTGAATCAAGAGTTGAACTAATTTTTAATATTGCCAATGGATTTATTGAAGATTCATTCATGTGTAAATGAGATCAAAATCAATTTATGCAGAAGTGCACTGCAGTATGAGCTGTGTCTTGCCATTATACCATCATGTGGACTGAAACTGGAATTATTTCAGGACTTGAGTTATAAACTAAAAGCATTTAGATATATTTGTTGTTCCACTCTACCATAACAAGGGCCATGTAGAAGGCAATTTGTAATATGTTTACTCTCTAAGAAAGGGATTGTCAGTCGTTAATGTCAACCAACTGCTGCAGTAGGTCACTGTGTGCTTGGGCAGAAGACAGCATAGTATTATTTTTCTAATATTTCGAGGTAAAGTTCTGTTAATCAGCAAATATTTTCTCACTGTAGAGATCCTTAAGAATTGTTTTGAAGGAAGCTATCCTATCAGTTTCATTCCCAAACAACATACAGATTCTTTGTACTCCAGGTTTAATGTAAGTACCATTTGATAAGTCAGTACTGTTCAGTAAGCAGTGCATTCTACGTTCTGCTTATATGTATACCTACTTTTTCATCTCTTTATTCTGTTTAAAATGTGTACTTTTCAGTGCAAAGACTGTCATATCTCCTACTTAAATATTGTGTACTGGTCTGTTTGGATACCTTGTGACTTTGGTGCCATTTTTGTGCCATTTCAATGTTAAAAATGATGATGGTTGAGGTAGGAGTATCGTGTAATCATACATATACTCATAAAATGTTGTACATAAACTTAGTGTATTTCCTTTTCATTACTCAACCTCCTCATAGGTTGTTTTTCTTTTGCTTCCTTCTGTTGTTATATTAACTGAAGTTGAAGCTCAGACACATTCCTACTAAATAAAAATAAATTTAGTTATACATGTGAATAAGGGTTAAAAATTACTCTTATTATTATATGCTATGCATTCTGAACTTTCATTAAACAGCTCTAATTTTTTTATTGATTCAGTAAATTGTATCAGTTTTAATGCCCTGCTTTGTTTGAAATTAGCTGCAGGTAGCTCATCTGGCAGATGGCTTGTGTGAAATATCTACAAGTTGTAAGTGCCATGCATAAGGCCTGATACTCAATGGGCTAATAATAATAAAATCTGATCAGCTAATGGTACTCACTGCATACTTACAAAATGAAAATAAAATACTGTTTGACTATTATGAAAATTAAAAAGATTATTTTGTACACTGGGTTATTTATTGAATGTTTCGTACAAATTGAATTCATGGTATGCACAGTATAAATTAATTCAATCTTGCAATTATGCAGAATAACTTTATATTTTTCATGAATATTTAAGATTTATTTTTAGAGGAGTTTAACTAGATGCTTAAATTGTTTACTAGAAATGTGAAATCTGCACACTGAAAGCAATACAATTAACATACGGCATAGTTATTATTACACATTTTTCATGTTGGAGGAACTAGTACAGTAGGTCTCTGCCATGTTAAAAGTGCAATCAACTGAAAAAAACATTTAATATTAGTGCTTCACTGGGATTAAGGTACAGTTAGGGTGGGCATGTTTTTTAGCTATAAATATCTTAAGTGCTTTGCCCCCAAAGAGTTTATAGGCTAGGAAAATGAAGATGGACAAAATATATATTGTAAGTGTGGCTTTTATGCCATGTGTTTGCTTCTTTTCCCTATTTACTCCTCACTTATATATGCTATCAAGTTTTTTCTTGAATCACAGCTAACTTTGAGCATCGAGAAGAAATTTGAATTCAAGACAATAGATATGTGGATCCATTGAGAAAAATAGTCCACATAAAATGAAGGGATGTGGAATGAAAGAAACTAAAACATGTCTGAGAGGAACGGGTAGAATTTGCAGGAACAAAACTGCAGGAAGAAAATACCGATTTTCACTTTTTCTTGGATGGGAAACATGCTTGGGGATTGAGACTATGTGAATAACTGATACCTACCTCTTTAAAAATTTAGGATAAGTGTGGATATCAGTAGTTTTTTGCTATTGTCAACAAGATGTTTTATTTATCACTAAATTTGCTTTTTCCCTGACTGTAAACTGCAGGCAGTGGAAACTGCGTATAGCTCTGTGTTGAGTTGTGTACCTTTCCATGTATTGGAGTTACAAATATTTTTTCCATTTTGACATTAATGACAAGGTTAAAGATGTGTTCATTAAAACTCTTTCCTATATGTCAATTGTGATGTAATCTTACATAATGATAAATATAGTTATGAGGAATATAATTCATATATACTTTCTTATTTTTTTTTATGATTCTTCAGAGTTTCCTGCTATATTGAATGAATTTTAATCACCTGTTATGGAATAGGAAGCTGCATGTCAGCTTTTTCTTTTAGGTTTTGTGTCTTTACCTTACACTCTATGTTAATTATATTAATTATTATACTCTAATTATATTAACTATTTATTAATTATAAATGTACATACTTGCTCATAATGATACAAAGTTCAGGCAGATGTGGGTTCCCTATGTACTTGTCATTGTACTAACACAGAAAACAAAGTATCTGTGCCCTGAAGGGTTTATAATTTCAAGTCAAGCAGAGGGTAACCAGTTTTTGATTGAACATACAAAGGATTCTATACATACAGATACTAATTATTCTGCATTTGAGTTACAAGTGTGAACGGTGAGGCAGCTTAGAAATACATGACTAGCATACAAATTCTGGGTTCAAATATTTTTGGAGAGGTTGAGTAGTGTATCATAACTTTTTCTTTTTTCCTTTGACAGGAGTGCTATTCTCAAGAGTAGCTCTTAAGATTGTCAGTATCAGCAAGTTCTGATCGGCTTTGGATATAATGCCTGGTAACCCCAAACTCCAGTGACTGTGTATAAATTATTAGTATTAGACTCCGTAAGTTCTGAGACTCTCATCCATACTTAAACATGCATAGGCTTGGGAACCTATAAATAGCTGGTATCTCTATGCTGTCTTAGATTTTAGTCTAGATGATTTTAACTATTGAAAATCAATTTGGTCTGTCCTACCTCACACATTATAGCCAGATGAATTATTTTCGTTTTGCTGAGTATTTTTCTGCAAATCCCGGGGTGCACTAGGGCAAAGTACCATGAGTGTTCCACCAAGTAGTTGTCAAGAAATCACATGTGAATGATTGTGTAGTTAATTAGTATGAGCTCTTTTCACATAATTTGATAATCTGATAAATGTGATCAATTCCACTTTTGAATTGTATTTGTTAGTAGTTGAACTCTTCCATCTCTGAAGAATTATCTGGTTTAACAGTATGTCTAAGGGAAGAAACAGAACAAAACTGTCCACATGACTTCTGTGGCATAGTGCTTGAAACCCAGTTGTACTTGCAGTAATAGTATATGAAATCTATGCCTTTTGGAGAACTGCATCCTTAGTTGAGGAATGACCTTTATTCAGTCTTTTCTCAAGCAGAGGCTACTGAAAGAGGAGGGATTGCAGTAAAGCATTGATTTCTTTCTCAAGCACATAGCACAGGAATTGTAGGGGATTGGCAAGAAAAGCATTTTGCTAACAGGCTTTCTGACTGTTGCCATGTCCTCAGGATCACAAAAGAACATCTGACTCTTGCAGAGGGCAGAGACTAGTAAGCATCTGTAGTAACACAGTAATTGACTGACTGGTTTCCCTGCTGAGTAAAATGGAGAATATTCTTTTTGCAATGAAAAACTCATGTTTACTTTGATTTAAATCACTGAAAAAAAAACACAAATCCCAAGTGCTTATTTTTTATTTAAGTATAATCCTACTTACTTCAGTGAGATACCTGCCCTGGAAAATCTGAGAGTTAGGGGTGCTAGAACTTTAAAACTTGACCCTGAATAAATGAATTTTTGGTGTGTGTTGCAGAGGCCTGTGTGCCATGCAGGGATGATCCAGCACAACTGGGGACCATCTGTAGCAGCTTCCTGCCTCCGTGGCAACCAGAGCCATCCTGGAGCAATGATCCCCATTGCTGTCCCTGCAGCCCAAGTCCAGAGATGGAAGCAGAAGGCCTACGCCTGTGTTTGGCAGGAAATGGCACAGCTCACTCCAAATGTTTGTTGGCTGGCCACCGTGTCGGGTCAGTGCATTTCTGCTGCAATTCCACCATGTCCTTAAAGGGCAGGAACATCTCTTCTTGTTCACTTGTGTCACCTCAGGCTTTTTAAGGACTGCTATTTTCCTCTTCTGAAACAAGTCCTATTAAGCCTCTCTGGGCTGTAAAATGTCATGGAAGGACTGGGGAGTTGAGAAGTTTGCTGTCATTGGCATCAACAGAGTACAGTGTTCTTAATACATGGGAATGCTTTGGTGCTGTTGCTGATTCATTCCCCTGGTTTTCACAGCTGAGACTTTCTTGCTTTGAGATTGCCCCTGCACTTCTCTTTTTCTGTGTTAATAATGTTCATTTTTGTACACTGCAAAGTATACAATATTGCAATGAACATCATTAATTACATGTGTTTAAAATTGTTTAGTAAGGAAAAAAATGGTACTCTAAGCTTGAAAATGCCTCATTTGCAAGTTCTTAGGAGCCACTGGAGTGGAATTCGTAGTAATTCATGACAAGGCTGATTTGGAAAACATGGTGGAAAGCATTTCAGTTTGTCAGCAAATTTTAAGTTTTCTTGATACAATTTTAGTACTGCTACCTGTTACAGTAGGAGCTGTGTTTTGATTTAATGTTTTATATTGCTAAGAAAAAAAAATGTGCAAGTTCCATAAACTGCTCGTCTCAATTTCATTTCGAAGGTTTTGTTTCTTCTCCTTTGACAGCTGAGCATCATTTCACTGAAGAGGAAAGTTAAAATCCTAACAGTGGGAATAGTGCTTTCCATTAAATATTTTCTCATCCTTCAAATTATCTATTAGGTGGATTGCTTGTCCTCTGTGGACCTTCATTGATTTCAGTGTTTAATTGTTTAAAAAATAACTGAATATTCTACAAAACTAAATTAAAAAAAAAAAACAAACAAACTTGTAAAAGATTTTTTTCCCCAAAACTAACTATTGCATTATTATTGTGCTAAATCTGACAAGGTAAAGGAAAATCGATTTAAGTGAGCTATAAAAATGAGATAAACTTATTTCAAGGGAAGTTCTCATCCAAAGAGAGAGGCAAAAAAAAAAAACAAACCAGGAAATATGGTGAATTGATAAATTCATTTTTAATAACCTATATTTCATATAGTTAAATCACAGATTCTGATTTTCAGGCTAATTTCTTCATTCTTGCTCATTTCTTTGGGTTTCGAAATGATAGATTAGGGGCAAGAATCTTTTCCTTGAGTAAGCGTATCGTTGATGTCCAGTTCACCAGCTCTGATGGTGAATGCAGTCAGCCCATACTAAGAGAACTTTTCTTTGCTTGGAAATTTATGGTACATTTGTTCCAGAGTATTTATTCTAGAATAATGTAGTATAGTCCACCTCGTGATTAGAATAGACAATTATTCTGAAGGAGCCATTTTGATCAAGTTTTGTGTAGATAAACTCTAATGTAGTGCAAGTAAATCTAGAATTACATCTTCAATATTCTGTTATGTCCTATAAGCTTTTATTGCACTATCTTGTCTTCAGAAGACATGTAGGAATTTTGGAATTTCTACTAAACTGTCTATTGCCATTTTACTGGGGACGCAAAACTCAAAAGTTGAGGGACCTGACACAATCTTAGTGCCATGAAATGTCATTTTTGACAAGTCTATGAGTGGATAGAATTAACTGTTATTTTTAACTTATTTTAGTATCCCAGTATTAGTTGTGTTTAAAACAATGGCTTACAATCTTTACAAAATATAGTATACTTGTGTATGTTGTTAATTCTGCCATAAAATGTATGCTGACTCCTGGGGTTAGGAATTAAGATCTGCTAATCATGCCACATCTCTGGGTAAAGGTATTATGAATTATTCATCCTGTTACCCTGGTGCAATCACAATAATCTCTTGGTGGTAATTAGCAGGTGGATGGGCTAACACAAAGTCAAGAACAGCCAGGAGATATTTTGTGTAACAGTTATTCTAACTCTTGCTGGTAAATATCTTTTCTGCTCTTATAATTTATTCATTATTTAATAGAAACAGGTCTTTCTTTGGGACCCTTTCAGTTATTTCAACATTTATTAAAAAAAAAAAAAGACTTTTAGGGTTAAAGTGGGCTGAGAGCTGAAGTTCTCAGATTAAACCCGAGAAAGCTGTCTGCAAATTTTTGTTCCTATGTCTCACTATATTACTTTGTTCGTATTGATGAGCTGCGTTTTCCTCTTTCTTCTATTACTTGTAAGCTTTATTGTGTGATATTAATAGGAGCTGAGTTTGTCTTATTTTTAATGAATGCAGAACACCTGTATGTAGAATTATAAACCATAGCATTTATATGTTAATGAAGACATTAGACATTTGTACATATTACTATTTATGACTTACGGGAACACAGTTTAAAATGGCTAGTAGATTTTTTTTTTTAACTTGACCATTACGTATTACTCATTTTTTCCCTTTTTTGCTGTTAAGTCAACTCTCAACAATTTTTTTGTTTGACTTGGTGTGTATCAGTGTTCATTAAGGGGCTTTATCAGAACTCAAAGGGCATTACTACTTCACCTTTTACCACTGTTCCTTAAAAATACCTGTATTTTGAAACAAGATTGCAGCTTGAAACATTGCTTCGTTAATGCAGATATTTGTCTCATAGCTCTGCCTGTTTAAAAAAAAAAAAAAATCCCCCCCACCTCCCATGTCCTACTTGTTTTCTTCTCTATCAGTCTTTTTTCTTTGTTTTGTGCTGTCCCTGACAAGATTTCCTTCTCCACTCTCCCTGAAGAAATACATTCATGGTAACTCCATGAAGATGTAACTGGTGGATAGGACCTCTCGATTGTATGGGAATGCCGAACATAGCATGAATTTTGCTTGAGATGTGCAGTTAGCTGTTCTCTGACTAGCTTTTAACTTAAGGATGAGGAATATGAGAACTGAAGAATAACTTTTTGGAATTGATGCTGGCCTTGTTTTATGTCTTGTCTTGGTGTTTGTGCTTCTGTTCATCAGTGGTGTGAAATATTTTTCTCCCTTTCCTCTCCTCCTCCCCTTTTCCTGTTTCTCTCCCTCAGTCACCACATCCTTCCTAGTGCTGCTTATCACTGAGATTTTTCTTCTCTCTCTCTCTGTTCTCACCCTGCTGCTTGTGATTAAACACCTGGAACGTTTCCAGCCTGATGACTGCAGAGTTTTGCAATGAAACTCCTTTGCAATTTCCTGCAGTAAGGCTGTCTCTTGAAATGCATTGCTCTGAAGGAGTCAGACTTTCTGTATTCAAATGCTTGTGTTTGTGTAGATTTTGAAAGTGCTTGGCATAGTAAATGCATTGCTGCTATCTGAATAACGACAAAGGTCTCATAGTAGGAAACTTTCATTTTTACCAACTGTACAAAATCCTTTACCTAGAAAACTATCTTCCTTTTGGCTGAAATTTGCAGACAACTGAACTGATTGACATTCTGCTACCATTGATTTTTGAGATTCTGCTTTTTGGTGGTTAGCCTGAAATGAGAGTTGCACCTATTGCTATGCACAAATTAGGCAGGTTTCTAAACCCTGATATTTGAAATTTGGTTCTGAGTAGTGTAACTGAGATTCATCTTAGCTTCAACTGTAAAAAAAAAAAAAAAAAAGTCACTTTTGGTGGAAGATGTCATAGCTACAACATTACATTGCTTAATTGCTATGTTACAATCACAATTGCTACATTTGATTCGACATTAACTCCTGAAATGAATGGTGGAGGACGATTATCTGTGCAAATTAAATTAAAGATTTTACCTAAGAGAGAATATATGAATATGCCTTGCTAGATAGAAAAATACTGCATGACAGATAGACTTTGAAGCTTCTTCAATAACAATGTCCTAAGTTTTCAGACTGCAAACCGTCCTTAGAAGGCTCTGTTTTTTGTTACTTTATCTTTCACACAAGGCTGTGTACCCTGATAAAACACTGTGTATCAATAATGTCAGAGTTTCATTGCCAAGAAGCTTTTTTTCCCAGAGTTTTAGAGCCATTTAACATAAAGCTGCTAGTATCATTGTCCCCAGCTGAGACTATCTGGAATCCAAAGACAATTGAATTCAGAAAGAATGATTATCTTCAGCAAATTTAAACATTTGAAAATAGAATTGGAAGAAAATCTAGAAAATGAAAAAGACGGAAGCAATGCTCTTTACTTCCATCTTGGTGAAGGTTTGAAAGAGCTTTCAATCAATGTTAAATTTTCATTTGTAAGTTAGCCAAATTATTGTTGTCTTATATTCAAGTAGTGGTGGGGAACAGAAAGAAGAGGGCAAAGGAATCTTCTTTTGAAGCCCTGTACAGGCATGACAATAACATTGGGGCATTGGCAGTGCTGTGAATGAGTAATTGGTCACTGAGAGAATGGAAATGTATTAGAAGAAGTAGCTAGTGTATTCTGTACAGTATGATTTCAGTTGGTGTCTCTCTGGAGACTTCTGGCAGTTTCTTAGTTTGTTAAAAGTCTCTCCATCTAAATCAGCATTTAAGCCATGCCTAAACTTCATGTGATCATGCATGCTGTGGTTCAGCAAGTCTAAGCTAAATAATGTATTATCAAAGTAGATAATGGATTTAAGACTTTTTTTAAGAATTAAATATTAGTTTAGGTTCCTAAAGTTTTTCTTATCCCTTCTGTACTTTTTTTCAGTCTCCTGCCTATCCTTGTACTCTGTTCCTCTGTCCCGTTCCCTTGCCTTTATTCTTCTCACAAGGCTCATAATTTTTATTTCCGTTATCTGTTATTCTGCTCTTTCCTGAGTCCTCATGTCCTCCCTGACCTATCTTCCCACTTTACATACTTCCTGGCCTCACAGAGCATCACCATGGTGACTGCATGATGTCATTGCACTGGGAACTGTTGCCCAGGAAACTGTATGATGTCATTGCACTGGAGACAGTTGCCATGGTTACTGCGGTGACTGAGGAAACTGGGAGAAAAGGGGTTGCTATCTGACGGGTGCCAGGAAATGCTCCCGTTAATGGGAATAAAGAAGAAGCTTTTATTTATGTGTTTATGTTCCAGGGAGGGCTGCCTGTGATTCAAAGTCCCCCTTTCTTTTTCTGTTACAATGTGCTCAGTTTGGGCTGTTTTCATTTGGTCTGTGGTTTTGCTCACCTACTCGTTTTGTTGAGTGTTATTGTGAACATCAAGACACAATAAAATGGGAAAAAAAAAACATGTCCAGTGCTTCTGTGTAGTATGGGTTCCCACCTGTTGTTGCTGTTTGCTTTTTTGTATTTGGTTTCTTTTGTTTCTGTGATGAATAGCCCAGCCTGGTTATTATCCCAGCAGGTGTCAGAGATGCACTAACACTGAATGTTACATACCTGAGCTTGCTTCATCTGCACCAGGCTCTGTCTCTCTCTGAGGCAAGCTATAATTTTTTTCCACTTCTTTCCTGCTTTTACCAACTTCTATTTCATCCTTGTTGAAATATATCTGCCTTCTGTTTTTGTTTCTAGTAATTGCGGGAGTTCCAGGAAATGTCCAGTGTGAAAGGCGAAGCAAAGGTTAAATAAAAAGTAGGAGCAGCTATTAGAGATGAAGAAAGGTATGCAAGAAAAAGTTTGTTAGCATTCATTGAGTGCACAGAACAATGTGTAAGCATGTGTGTGTGGCTGAGGATGTTTCATGTAAAGATGTGAGAATGTAAATAGCGGTAACCATGTGTCTTAAGTCTGTGCATGTGACGTGTAGATCAGTAGCTCTGCCAGAGTGTTGTGTATGTGTATAAACATGCATATAATTGCTCTATGGATAAAAAAAAAGCTTTTACAAAAACAACTTCTCCAGACTTCCTGCAGTTTGAGTGAATTGTGTCTAAGGTATATTAGATAAAATATGCATGTGTAAGAGTGATTATCCCCACACAGTAAGTACAATCTCTGCTCTCGGTACCCATGCAGATGCCCAAGAGTTCACTAGAAACTGTAGTTACAAACTTGCCGTTAGTTAACCAGGAAATGGGCCATTCTCTGATGCTTCTGTGTTTTATGATCTTCATGTTGAAAACTCTAATTTGGGTTACCTTACAATTACTGTGGAACTGAAAACAAGAATTCTATCAAAGAAGATACAGAGAGTGCTGGTGGCAGGCCAGATAGCTGAGGACTGAGAAATTTTGTAGTTCCTGAAATCATGACTGAAATCCAGGACTCCTGAAATGGTGGAAAGAGGCTGGAATTGAGGTAGCAGCTAAGTTTTGGCAAAGCTGTGTGAGGAGTGGGGAAACAGTGAATATAACTTCATGGGGGGGAAGGGGGTAGAGAGCAGAATTTCCAGGCTTAGTTATGGGGGAAAAAAAGGGGGTGGCAATTGGGATTTTTTGCTGTTTGGGATGAAGTAGTAAAAACCTTTTATTAGGGTTTAATTTTGGATTCCCTTCCTCATACTTTGAAAGTACCAATTTGTATAACTGTTTATTTGTTCAGCATACTGCACAAAGTAATCTCAACCTCTCTGCCAAAGTAACTAACCGAAAATCGTGTTTCACATCTGTATCTAGGTAGGGCTGCAGGAAGCAAGTTATAAGAGATCAGATGGCAACGAGATAAAACAGCTAATGGAGGTGGAAAGCAGCAGTCAGTGAGTGCTGAGAGGTTCATAACAGTCAGGTGAGAGATGTGAATACTCACTAGCCTGTGTTTCAGACCTGTGTGTAAATTCTTAAATTCTAACTTGGTAAGTGTGTAGTTAATCAACATGCAATGGTGGTGTTTGCAAATCAGGCCTCTTTGTCCATTTTGAGCTGAGGGACTTGCATCACTGTGAAATGTGGGTCAGTAATCGTGCACCTTTCCTGGATTCTAATGGACTAGAACAGTTTCATGGTTGCTAGAACTGGGATACTGTTGAATCTCTTGTTGAATGGATATTTCATTTCTGCCATTAATGGCCACCACTGTTACTTTTCCTGTTAAATGAACTTCAGAATGGACACTGAACTTGTGTTTGTTCTATTTCAGCACTATACCAGACAACATGAGTTTATTGTATTTAAATACATTTTAAACATTTACACTTGGATCATATTTATTGGTAAAATATGAGAAAGAAAGCAAGAAGTTGGAGTGTCTTTAACTGTCAGGGAGGTCAGGAAAAGGTTGGTAGAGCTTATATCTCTTCATAAGCTTCGCCTGGAATCAGCAGTCAGGTTCATGATTCATTACCCATCTGCCTGTCTCTGGTCTTTCAACATGAGTTTTTGTAAATATTTAAATAGTAATTGTATGCTGTGATATAGCAATACTACAGATCACATACTGATAAAGAATTACAGGTTTGTTTTCTACCAGTGTCAACCACCTGAGATATCTATATGTTAAAATCCTGTGTGTAGTAGGGGGAGGCACCATGCAGTGCTGCGGGATAGACAATCCTATGAGCTATGTGAGCTCAGCTTTTGCTGACCAATGCTTCCATCTACTGGAGAACTCTGTTCTCACAGTATTCACTACCTACTGTATTCTGAGATCCAAAGTCTTGATAGTTAAAGCCCCCCAAAATATTATGTATGAATTATTGTATGTAATAAAAATAGTTCCTCTTCTGATATTAAGTAGTTAATACACAATGCTTTTACATGCTCTTTACATTTGAAAGATGTGTATTTGTCTACCTACCTTGAATCAATACTCTGTTTTTTTTCCTGAAATGCAATATTTAAGACAGTAGTAATATAAAGTACAAAATTTAAAAATATCTTGTTAGTGGGTACTTGTCTGATTTGTGAAATGAAATACAGTGTTTTTAGGAAGAGACTTCAGAGTCTGTAAGATTGCCCTTTTACACTTTATGAGCAAGCAGGATTGGGGTAGATGTCCATTAAGACATGAGGTGTTTTAATATCAGGACTAGAAAAGTAGACTCAATATTACTCATGTTGCTGCTGTACATCAGAGTTTGCCTATGCTTTGTAAGGGTCACTGCAGGAGGCAATCAACACTACTGTAATCAGTACTGATTTGCCATTTAGTGGAATGAAAGGCTTTTTATTTTTCTGGTGGCTGAGAAGAAACGGTACAAATAGTCTTCCAATTTTCTAGTTATCTCCCTGATTCTTTAAGCACTTTGAAGTGTCTGATTAGAAAATTTAGGAGTAAACTTGTTTCTAGAGAAACTAACCTGTAACCCAGCTAATAGTACTTCCTTGCCTGCCTTTCTCTGATTCTTCTCATTCTTTCCTGCAAATCCACTGGTTTGTTGAAAGACCAGCATGAGTGATTATCGCTTTGTTATTTATTATTCTTGTTAGGTTTTGTAGAAAAAGTGTACAAATAAGTACACTGTAAAATGTACAGAAAATAAATAGGTTTTGTTCTGTTTTACTGTTATTTATGACAGCATTGTTAAAAATAATATCAGAACACCTTTGGACTTGAGACAGTGCTGTTACAAATCACAGAATCCCAGAACGGCTTGGGTTGGAAGGGGTCTTAAAGGGATCTGGTTCCAACCCCCTACGGGGGGCACGACCCCTCCCACCACACCAGGCTGCCCAAGCCCCATCCAGCCCGGACTGGGGCACTTCAGGGATGGGGCAGCCACAGCTTCTCTGGGCAGCCTGTGCTGGTGCCTCACCACCCTCATAGTAAAGAATTTTTTCCTAATATCTAATCTAAATCTACCCTCTTTTAGTTTAAAGCTGTTACTCTTCTTCCTATCACTACACTAAATATAACATTTTTGTATATAAATTATATATATAATTTATATCTAGGACTATATGCACTAGCTAAATTTTATAGGAATTTATATAAACTCTATAAATGTGTGTATACAGCATAATCACATATGAAGATAACATACTAAGATACAAATATAAATAAACAGTACTTAGCACAGTGCCTCTATAAAAAGGACATAATGTCAGTGCACCTTGCCCCTGCCTACATGCAATCTATGCAATTCTGTGCCCTTTGGGATCATTATTACACTGAGATAAGTATCTTCAGTTGTTCACGTGAAATCTTGATGTGCTCGCCATGGTGGCCTTCAGTAATTAACTTTGTAGAACGCATCAGCTTTTGAATTTAACATTACCTTTAAGCTTCTTGAAATACCTGTGCTTGATAAGGTGCTATGTTGTTCAGGTGTTTAACTTCATTATGCAGTAGCCAGGAGGCAGGGAGCTGGAAAGGTGTGCCAAAGCACAGGAATGGATTTTGGGGGTTTAAATACATTCTGTGTTCTATAAAGTTTTTTTAAAATGACTAGATCGATAGGAGTTAGAGACTTTAGATTTGCATTGGTTGTCCTTCCACTGTTAAAGAAAAATAGTTCAAGGTATCTTCCATTCATGATACTATGTTTTATTTGTAAACTGATCCTGTGTGGGGATGTTTCTGCTTTTGTAAAAGTAAACAGCTCTAAATTTCTAGGTAGCATATATTCTATCCTGAGTGTTGAGAAAGTGAGGAAATGAATCTGTAAATGGTAGGAACACTACTGCCTGTGTCCAAAGTGGATAATTTGTGTGGACAAATAACTGCTGTTCACCTTAGCAGCCATCAGAAACAGAGTAGAAATAACTGAGCTGAATATGCAGTTAAATTATGTGGAACCCAGAGGCAGAAACTTAGATGTTTGTAGTTTTCCTTGTGTTGTTACTTCATTTGCCAGGAGCAGCACTATCAGAAGCTGCCATTCACAGTCATTTAATAAGAAGGGTTTTCTTGGAGGTGAAAAAAGATGAAGAAAAAAACCCACCTGACAGTCCATCATATACGTGCAATATACTTGCAGCTAGAGGTGGAAGGAGTGCTTTTCTCTGAGTAATCACGCAGGAGCACATTCCACTGCTTAAATATGTGCTTTCCTCTTAGGGGTGTTTTGGCTATCAATATCTTTATGGCTTACATGCTATCTGGAGCTTTAGCAGACTGTGACTTATGCAGATAGGCCCGTGCATTATGAGCTGAGCTTTAATTTCTTTTTATGACCTTTGAACTCAGATGAAGCTGCTTACTGTCAGTGTCAATTGATAACTGTGCTCTTGCTGCTTTAAATAGTTTTCTCAGGAAGTTATTAAGAATTTAGTATTCGGTCAATTGACAACTTTTAATATTCATTAGGAATCTACTCATAGCGACCTCAATTTCCTCTTAAGTGATGTGGCTCTAACTTTAGACAGTGACATATCCTGGAGAAATGTTGTTTTCTTCACCTCCTAGGACTGCAGACATAGGGAAGTTGTGATGTGTTGATGGATGTGATTCAAATAATAAATCAGCATGAATTTTTTTTTTTAGAACGATCTTCCTAGCAGGTGAAGAACGTGAATACAAATTCGTTGCACCACCGTTGTCTGTGACCAAATTCACGAAACTCAAGAAATTTTTCATTGGATAAAGTAACAGGCAGAGAATGTTTCAAGGTAGTTTTCCCCTGAAGAACATGTTTATGCAATCTTAAGCACGGTATGTTTCTCCTTAAATGTGAAGATAATACTGATTATTTTAAAGGAAGAAAAGTGTGTATGTACAGGCAGAAGGGAGGGTAGTTATTGATGTTAGCAGTTGAGTCATATGGAAATCAATTTACTTTTCAATTCCTGGAAACTGAGCATTGCAGCTGGTTGAGTGTTGTATGCTTTCTACCTATGTCACTGATGGAACAGAGCACTTCTGTTCTGAAGTAGAAAGATATTACACTTTGGCTGTTCTGTTAAGTAGGGAATAGTGATTTCTTTCAAACGGCTGAATGACGCAATGATGGCAACATTCACTGGTGAAACTCTGAGAGATGCATCATTTTGCAAGCTTTACAGAAGTTGCTGCCTTCTACACTTCTGTGATGCTCTGTTGCATGATGTCAGCGCCGGGTTTGAATATCATTCTGTTAAATCTTGTGAAGTGGCAAGCAGATGTGAATTCATGTTCTTGATGCTCAGTTATACTCAGCTTGGCTCAGTATCAGTTGTGAAGTCCTGATGACAGTGATCTATCCTGATGTGATCTGCCTGAACAAGTGGCAGAAATGAAACAGGGTTCTCTATTTACACAAGCTTGTCTGTTGTAAGTTTTGCTGTCTTTTTCCCTATGTCACCTGTAGTGGTTGAGTACATATCTTATTTACTCATTTCCATTCTGTTCTATCTCTCTGTAGAGAGATCTTTCACACTAATTTTTCCATTGTATATTTTCATGCTACTTCCATCTTCTTTTCTTCTCACTATCTATTAGAACTTGTTCCATGTGTTTGTTTATCCTTTCACTGTGTTTCTTGTGTTCAAAAGGAGCAATAGAGAACTCTTTCTGTGTTTGGAATTATTTCTTTCTGAAGTTTTTGATTGCTTTTAGGTAAACAAGCCAAACGGACAAACACCAATTGTAACAATGGAAAGAGGGGAGGGGGGGCCCTTTCTGGAGACCCCATCCCCCCAGAAAAGTATGTGGTGGAGAAATAAAGGATTGTAAAGGATCTGTGGTGTCCTCTGAGGAACATTCCAGGACTGTCAGTGGGATGTGTTCAGCATCATCCAGAGAACCTCTGTTGTTATCTGCAGTTTTATAGCACCAAAACTAACCCCCAAGCCAAGAAAGGAAGTTTCTTTTTGTTTTATTGAGTCTCTCCAGGTTGTGTGAGTGGATGTCTCTAGAACTGCATCAGTGTTTCCCTCCTCATGTTGTAGACTTTGGAGCATTTCTTAGCACTGGAAATTTCATCTGGTTGCTTTCAGTAGAAGCTCTAGAGACAACACTTGCAGAATAAACTCTTGTGTCACCATGCAGCAGATCATTAGCACCGATCTGTTTCTCTATTCTGTCCACGACTCCACAAATAGCCTCAGTGGCACAGGAGCCTGACCTGACTGTTGAATCGTGTGTAACCTCGCCTTAGTTAATAAGGTCTTGTTACTGTGTGTCTAAAGCCATCAGTGAAGATGTAGAAAGTGGAAGCTAACTCTAATTCTACAGGGCTCTTTCCTCTCATTTCTGGTACTGCTGCCAATGAATGTCAAAATGGGGTGCAGTTCTTGGTAGCCTCCCTTAACTTTGAGCACTTTGTAGATTACTTGTCTATAAATGTTTCAAGGTGCTTACGGATCACATGATTATACTCTTTACTAGTTACATCAGACACTATGTGAATGACAGTCTAAGAACACAAGTCTAATTATCTGGCACTTTGTATTGGAGGGTCAGTATTCTGCCACCAGTCTGTTGCTGTTTTTATAGTGTTATGAAGATTGGAGTCAGCCAAGATTTACATGGTGTTAATTAGATTACTTATTTCCAGGGATATGACCTTTTCAACATCATTTCCCACCTCCAGTCCCTGCTAAAGATTGGTGCTGACACAAAGTTTGTTTGCTGTTTTTTCCATCTTTATAATTGCAAGCTAAGTTTTCTGGGAAGGTGGACAGTTCTTCCATGCTTGTTTCTTTCCAACTGTATGTCTTGTTCCACAGAGAGACATTTTTTTTTATATATATGTTTGTGTGTGTGTGTGTGTGTGTGTGTGTGTGTGTGGTGAACAAACAGTGATTGTGTGAAAACCACTCAATGTGAACATTTGCAAGATGAACTGTTTGTAGAATGAGCTTTTTGAAAGTTTGTAGTTTTCTGGAATGCATAAGAAAATCAGAAAGTACTGCATTGTATATGATGATAAAGTAGAGTTCCCTGCCTTTCACTTTCTTCTGATTTAGTTGAAAGTACTAGAGAGATATGAAGTCATTGCCCAATCAGTGAAGTGATTTGTTTATCAGTATTCTGTAAACAATGCATGTAATCAATGAGTGAGTAATTTCTGGTGAGTGCCTGATAAAGAGGTAGGCATCCACATCCCTTCATGACCAACAACTTTCAACTCCCATCACTAAAACTATCCCAGTTCAAGTCTCCCTGAGGCTGTAAAGTCCTGCAAACTGAGTTTTCTCCTCTCTGCCAGGATTGGTACCATCCAGAGTGGGTTTGAAACCATTTATGGGGTGGAAGGAGAAAACAGTAGTTACTTAATATATTGGAGTAGAGGACTGCTTGTAGAACTAACAGGTGATTATCTTTTCCAGTATTGAATGCACAAGAAGGATATGGAAAATTTTAATAAGAAATCCATAATGCATGATGTGTTTTTTATGAAGAGGAAAACCTGGAAGTATGTGCAACTACCACTTCAAAATAACGTTATGGGATAATTCAAAATCTTACTAAGAAGCAGAATTTTCTGACACTGTAAACTCCCAGTCCATTTTTTTCTTTTCAGATTTGCAGGTGGAGGTTTTATATTTGTTGTGAAATAGAATGTTAGATTCACTGGAGAATGGCACCTTAATGATCTCTGCTGACTTCAGACATGCAAGTTAGTTATGCCTGTGCATATTCATCAGAAGTGATTTTTCATCAGTATGGCTTATTTTGTTTTACATTTCTTTTTTTGTGGATGTGGGATACCTTCTTGTGATCTTTAGAAGATTTGCCAAGCATGTTGAAAGTTCTGAAAGAAAAAGACTGCAGCCTATTTCCTGTAACAAGATGTTCTGTAGAAAAATATGAAACAAAAGCAGCAGCTTGTTTTTTTCTCCAAGATTTCTTCAAGATAAAGCAAAGTGCAGACTTACTGGCTAAATTTAATTCCGGGAATATAATCCCACTTTTTTGCATTGTAGGATATTTAGGTGGATAGCCAGGAACTTAATGGATTCACAGTGATATAAAATAAGTGAGGTTAGTCCTCCAGTGTTTCCATTTGATGGAATAAAGACTGATCCCTGACTTATATGCAGCATGAACCTTACAGATACTAAAAGTGGGAGACTGCAGTTTGAGCAATTTTATAAACACTAGGGAAGGCTGTCGGTCTTCTGCCAAATTACCGTTGTGGTCCTGGCTTTGTCAAAGGGTAATTCATAATGTTTTAGAAACCTTGTCAGCTGGGATCTCTGGCATGGCACTGTACACAGCACACATGCAAACCTTATTAAAAAGCACATGATGTGTTTGTTGCCAGGGGAACATAAGCCATTAAGCTCTAGAAGCATAATTCATAAGAAACAAATATTAGCTACTAACATCTACTTTCTCCATTAGTGCCATGAAACCTATATGAAATAGCCTTGCAGTCTCCTAGCTAATGGAAATCGCATAACTGGAGAATGAAAGGGTGAAATGAGAAATGATTCACTGAGCTCTAAGTATGGACAGAGTAATGAGAATGTGGGATTGGGCATGTTTTCTTCTCTCATGTTGATAATCCATTGAGCACCTGCTTATCCTTGCTCATGTTATTGAATGTTATGGATCACACGGAAAGCAAGCCTTTGCCAAGCAAAGAAAGATCGGGTCTACTTTTTCCAAGAAGTCTATGTGGAATATGAAAATAAAAACTAGGAGTGGGAAAGAGAACGGGGAAGTATTTTCTATTGTTTTAAGTTTTAATACCAAAGTCATTCTTAAATTTGACTTCTGCGCTTAGTATCCCCTTTAATATATAATATCCATTATCTATTCCATTATAATTACCTAACGCAAAATGTGGTTATAGATAGCTTTTTTAAGTTTTGTCTTTTGGTCAATCTCAATTTGATCTTAAAGTCTTAGAAGGTGGCTTCTTCATCTTTCTCTTTCTAGTAATTACATTGGATTAATTACTTTTTAATATTTTGCAAAGCATGTGGTAATTTCTTGTGAAGAATTCACCATAGCTGCACATGCACTATGTACCAAACTTCCACTGTGCTTGTGTTCTAGGAAATATTTCTAGCAAAAAATGTGGAGGGGAGTGAATCTGGCTTAATTTTTGACTGGTCTGAACAGTTGCCACTCCTGAAATGCCATCCAGGACCATGGATAGTCAGGACTGCAAGGCTGGCATGTGTTATTGATATGTTGTGGCTATCTTTGCTCAGCTTGAAGATCAGGAAGTCAAAGGGAAGTCAAAGTCATTATTGCCCTTTACTCTCAGCTGTTCCATTGATTTTTGAACCACCCTTTCTGTATTTGAGAAGAGAATTAATGTTGCTGTCTTGGGAAAAAAAAGTGTTGATTTTACCGTATTGGGGTAAGGCTAATGAAAAACTGGGATATGTAACCTCAGGCTCCGAGTCATCTACAGTTTAATATAAATCAACTGTAGTCAATTGAAGTCCATTGTTAGCTTTGCTCAGACTTTATTCAGGCACCATACCTGCGGCTCCAAAGAGAGGTCTATATGAGAACTGAACAAATAGTGACTAGGAGCTTCCAGACTTTGCCCCCACAGCTCTAATGTAGTTTCAGTTAGCTCACATGCAGTTTCTGTTCAGATAAGTCACAATGAAATAGTAGCACTGAAGTATACTCTGCTTTCTCCTGGGTTTTATGGGACTGATAGCAACCTCAAGGATTTGGCAGTGAATATTAAGAATATTAAGAAACAAGCATATGACACTGTTGACCTTTTTTAGTGGCGTGATTGTGAGAATGTGCGTCAAAACTCTGGTTTGTCAGCCCCTGACAACATATCTGAATGCAGGGATAAGCCTGTAAACAGCTTTGTGTAGCAAGGTGGTCTTTGAAGAACAGGAAACACTGTATCAGAGATCTCCAGATAACATAATTTAGTTTGAAATGGGCCTCCAGTGATCATGAAGGACAGGTTCTAACTTTGAAGTTAGATCAGATTGCTCAGGGCTGTGTCCAATCAGGTGCTGAAAATATTTAAGAATAAAGATTTCTCAGTCTAGGTAACCTATTTCAAGGCTTAACCACTCACACTGATAGTTTGTTTTTTTTTTCCCCCATGTACCAAGTCATAACTTCTCTTGCTGCAATCTGTGACCATTGTCTCTCGTCCTTTCACTATGTACCTCTGAGAAGAGTGGCTCTGTCTTCCCTGTAACTACCCTTTAGATATTTGATGACAACAGTTCAATTCCCCTCCCATAGCTTTTCTTCTTGAGGCGAAACAAATTCAGGTGCCTCAGCCTCTCCTCATGGACCATGTGGTTCAGGCACTCAAATATTTTAGTGAACCTTCACTGCACTCTCTGTTTGTCAGCATCTCTCTGGTGCTGAAAGGTCCCAAACTGGATGCAGTGTTCAAGGTGCTGCCTCACAAGTATAAAGCAGGGATTGCTTCCATCAGTCTGCCATCTGTGCTCTTGCTAATGCAACCCTGTATGTGCTTATCCCTTGCCAAGAGATGTTGCATTTGCTGGCTCACATTGAGTTTGGTTTCCACCATGATCCTCTAACCTGTTTCATGGCGTTATCCCATCCCAGGTGCAGGACTTGTGTTTGTCTGTGCTGAATTTCTCGAGGTTCTTGTTGACCCATTCATGCAGCTAGTTGAGGTCTCTCTGAATGGCAGCCCTGATCTCCAGTGTATGAATTGGTTTCTTTCATTTAGAGTCATCTGTGAACTTGAGGAAGGTGCATTTTGTCCCATCATCAAGGCCAAGTCATTGATGATGTTAAAGAGTATTGACCCTGATACAACTTGTAACCAGCTTGGTTAGACTTTGAACCGTTGGCCTTTGAGCCTGATGGTGCAGCCAGTTTTTCGCTTACCTTTTAGCTCACTCATCCAGTCCATACGTCCCCAGTTTGGCCACAATGATGGCAAAAGCCTTCTACTACATGTTCACAGAACCAGTTATTTTATTGTAGAAGGCAGTCAGATTTATCAGGCACAATTTTCCCTTGGTAAATCTGCAATAACTGTTCCCAGTCACCTTTTTGTTTCTTGTGTGTCTGCAAGTGGCTTCTGGGAGGACTTGTTCCTCTCCAAGTATGGAGAATTCCTCAGTTTTACAGGGGCACCCAGTCAATTTCAGTAGCAAAAATTACTGTTGCAGCAGCAAGTTAGCCAAAGGGCTTAGCAAATCCTGCCTTAGTATCCGAAGAAAGCATTGTCTGTCTTGTAAGCTGGATCTGTGGGAATGTTGGACTGCTAGCACCTCAAGTCTGATGTGGCTTATGCATGTAAATATCTCACACCTGTACATGTCTGACAGCACAGGTGTAGTGTTTATGCTAGCTGACAGCATGATATACTAAAGGATGTCCCCAAATGTTCTGCATCCTGATATCTGTGAGTTTCCTTCTATAAAGTAAAAAAAATGTGGAAGTTTGTGGAGAAATTTATTCTTTGAGATTAGTCTTCTCCAAGTTCAGTGTCAGGAAAAACCCTGGGCTACTGTGAGGACACTTGTGCTTCATGGGTGCCTGGATACTGTACCATTTTTGACCTACCATTCCCAAACACCATTTGCCAGGCTGTAGCAAAAAGCAGCATGAAATTGTCTAGCAGCTGTCCTGCAAGCTGCTCTTTTCCACTGAAAGCTAGCAACAGAGATGCATGCAGACTCCCTTTGCTGAAAACACAAGTTCCTGCTCGTCATGGAATATCCCTAGTGAAAAAAAGGCAGAAAGGGAGTTGCAATGGATGGAAAAGGCTGCACAGCTAGACCTTTTTTCAGATGCTGACAAGACATGCAAGTCAAAGTTGAAGGGCTTCAGTTTCTTGGTGTACACAGTTTCTTGGTCTGACAGGAACATGCAGAGTACAGGATTATTCTGCAAATGTACAGAAACTATGAATGGAAAGAGGATTTTGGAGTGGGAGAGACATGATTTATGTTATTCAATGATTTGGCAAGGCGGCAACCAGTGTGGAGCAGGCAGTGAGCAGCGAGAAGAGAAGCCTTGGAACCCGTGACTGCCATTGTTCTGTTTTCAGGCATTGGGGCTTAAAACCTGCCATTGCAATTTGGGAAGTGACATCAGCCACCTGGAAATTTCTTGGACCATTGGTATGGATGCACGCACAAGTGTTAGTAGTAGGCTTTCTTCATGTAGCTGCCCCAGCTGCAGGGAGTTACTTTTACTGTTGGCCACAGCTTTTCTTGATTCTCACTGATGAGTGATACTTTTCTGTCAAACTACTGAACACTGTGGGTCATTGCTTTCCTGTTGCACTTCTGACAATGAAAGTTGTCCCCTTCTGTCTGCAAAATATTGAACAACTTTGTCCTGATGGATTTCATTTAACAGTGATTTTGCTCGTGACGGCCACCTTAGTTTTGACATAGTCTGAGGTAACTTATGTGCAGATTTGCTGAAGTATCTGATCTTGATGAGAAGAGTCTTACATGGTAAAAGGAATTGCCCGTCTATTATTGCCAGTTGTTCTGGATTTTTAATGAATCATTAACAAGTAGTAAAATAATAGCCAATCTTAATCAGTTGGGTGTCCTGTGATTGTACAGAACAATTAGTGTTCTCTATCCCTTGTGATCTCTGAGAACAAGGGTACGTAAAAGTACTGTTCAAGTCAAAGAAAGTAATTTGTAGTGAATGAGCATGTAAAAATAGCTTCTTATGTCTGGAGACTCAGCTTTTTTGGAGAAAATCTTACTACTGCTATGCAGGAAATCTCTTAGAATTTTTCTAAGTGGCAACAGAGTATAAAAATGAATGTTTCTAGATGACAAAAGAATTCCAACAAGCTACAGATCTACAATTTTCCAGCACAAAATCTTCAAAATCTTTTTATATAAATTTGTGGTTTGCTTACTCTCTAAACTATTCAGATCAAATTTTATCTGTGATCACGAATGGAAACTCAAATTCTTAATTGCCCCTCAGGACTACACCCAGAATGTCCTGGAATGTTAATCTGTCATTCTATTAGTGATCTTTGCAAGATGTTCCTAAAACATTTACACTTCTTTTGCATGAGCAGATCTTGCTATTCTGAGACTAATCAGGGAGAGCAGATTGTGAGCTTGTACTCCAGTGTTATGTAGTCCCTCTAGATGTGTTCTGTTTGGATGGCAATGGAAGCTACCTTCTTATCTGGGGTGACTTTGATGCTTAACCTGATTTACATAGGTAAGTCTTAATGTCCTCAGCAAGGTTTCCAGTAAAGCAACATCCTGAAGATATGAAACTTCTTAACTGACAATTAAAAATGTTCCAAATCTTACACACCCTTCTTAAACATAGTGTACTGCACTTTGCAACAGCACCTCAATCACAAAAAGTTCCACACCTGAAACATTGTGAAAGTAAAGAGTGATTTAAAGCTAACAAACATCTTGCTGTAAGCACGTGTAGAGAACCTGTCATCAATACTTCCCTTCCTTGCCCAGTTACTACCCAGTTCACATTAACAATCTTTAGTATGTCCTAGGTTATCATGAACTTTATTCAACGATTCTCATTTCTGATGGATCACCACATATGGATTTTACATACTGCATTAGGTGTAGCAAGCTTGTTGGGAGTAGGATTACTGACACAGGTGGTGATAATGTTAAAAGCATGATAGCTATTACCACAAGTATAAGTAATAGAATAAGTATAGCTGCTGAATAAGTTGGATTTAGTTACGACCTATTCCATGTATTCATTACAGATGATGCTGAGCCCTGAAGTTTCTGACAGTTTAAGGGGCTGTCAAAAGCTATTGAAGCCCATAGGAGTTTTTTCTTTCAGCAGTGTTGCTTGGGAGATAAGTGAAGTTGATATGTCTTGATGCTAAAAGCCTTATTATGCTCTTATTGATTTCCCATTTTGCTTCCATCTCTGGCTACAAAGAGGAACACTGGAAGTGTTGAATCCCCATAGAACTAATACGATAACCTTGTGGAAAAAGCACTGGGGGTGGATTTTCAGGAGTCTGTCTCCCCTTCTTTCAGTATTGGCATAAATCGCCTGTATGTGGTTATATTCGTGTTTCTACTTGACATGATTGAACTGAATTTGATCTATGGTACAAAAGAAGTATTCTAGATTTCAGCTACAGATTGTGCAGTGGATTGGATGAATGAAAATATTACTCTAATGACTATTTTTGGTAGAAACACATCTATTTTTTAACAAATACAGGCATCATGGAGCAAGAGCCCAACACTGCTGAAGAGAAAGGGAGAGAGAGAGAATGCTGATTTTGTATTTCTGTTATGCTGATCCTGGGATGTATGGTTCAGGAATGTACAGAAGAGCTTCAGGAGGTTTTCTCCCCAAGAACATTTCTTCTGATGGAGAACATCCATAACCGAGTATAACTCCTATTATCCGCATTCTGTAGCGGTTTGCGGAATACCTGCTCATCCAGTTAGTCAGGCTTTCTGTGTGTTTTGAGTTGTCAGATAACAGGAAAGATATGGCTTTTGAAGCCAGTGTATTCCTAAATATTTTCCTTCTTGTGCCTGAGTGGTGCATTCTTTAGGTGGTAATCAGCCCTTGTGTTCCCTTCCCTTTAACAAAGAAGGGAAGTGTCGATACCCTTGAGAATGCTAATGTCTTCTTGACTATTGCCTTTACTTTAACCACTGTTTCAAATTACAAGCTCTCTCAGCACAATTTTAACTATGTCTAAAACATCAGTAATCTGTTTACCTCAGGGGTTTAGCAGTGTCAAAATTGGAAGAGCTGATTTATTTTAGCAAGAGTTGGATAGTTTGAAGAGTTTGAATAGTTTGACTATTATATGCAATTATCAGTTTGTCTGTCTTTCTAGTTCATCTCCTTACAGCAGAATATGGGGAAACAAATTTCACACCACTGTAAAGATGAAGCGTTTTTTTATGTGCTGGTATCATCAAACACTCATAAAAATGTAAGTGACCAACTCATGCCTCAGTCAACTTCCCGGAAATATCCACACCCATCAGTATGTCATCATTCTATCATGCTCTGCCATTCTTATACACACAGCCAAATCCTCACATAAATACACGTTATATATATTGGTAAGCATGTATACCACAGACAGAAATAATACCTTTGTAGATCTAATGTAGATCTAAAACTGTTAACCCATGAGGTCCAGAAACTAAAATCCCTTCTATAAATGTTCTGCTTTCTTCAAAATAATGATTAAAATCTACACAAAGACTGCATCAGATTGATCTTTAATATTATGGAGGAGATTTAAATGATGAATCTTTAATATTGTGTTAATTTAACAAATCTTCACTTCTATCTTGGCAGTGCAAACAAGATTATAAAATTCATGTATATTGACGTTTCAGTTTAGTAGTGACAAGCTTTTGGTATGGCTGACAGCAAAGTATCAGAAGGCTTTGTGAAGTATTTAGAACAGAATGCATATAGCTACTTGAATTTGATTGTTCACCAGACTACCTATAAAACTCAAGAGGTAGCTTTTATCAGAGATGTAGAGTTGTTAAAATTATCATAGAATCACAGAATGGCTTGGGTTGGAAGGGACATTAAAGACCATCTGGTTCCAACCCCCTGCCGTGGGCAGGGATGCCACCCACTAGATGGGGTTGCCCAGGGCCCCATCCAACCTGGCCTTGAACACCTCCAGGGATGGGGCAGCTACAGCTTCTCTGGGCAGCCTGTGCCAATGCCTCACCGCCCTCAGAGTAAAGAATTTCCTCCTAACATCTAATCTAAATCTCCCCTCTTTTAGTTTAAAACCATTCCCCCTTGTATGGTTATGACTGGAATAAAAAGGATATGCTAGCAAAAATATGTATTATGAGGCAATAATCTAAATCAAAGCTTTGAATACAAGTTGAGTGATAACTTTGTACTATCCATTGAGCTATTTAACTTGCTTAGCCGTAAGCCTCTTGTATCATTCTGGATTATAGTTTAATATTTTAAATACTGCTTTCCGCAGAACTTAAAAATTGAGAGAAAATATTTGTACTCTTTGTTCTGTTCTAGATTCTGTCAGAACTCAGTTTGACCAAAAGATATCTCGGATATGAAGCTCCCAAGTAGGATTAACAGGCTTCTAACATATACCAAATACGATGGATTAGATCATGAGGATAATGTATATGTTGTGTTACATAGTTTCTGAGATACAAGTCATACTTCTGCTTTATGAGAGTGCTACTCCATTAAGAAGTTGCTTGTGGGGATCAATCTGCCCAGCTGTCAGATGGCTAAATCTGGCACAGCCTGCATTGGTTTTGGGAAGGATTTTTTAATCTCCTAAGGATTTTATTCAAATTTAATGGTCCAAATGGAAATTTGAAACGCATTGCTTGCCATTAACCCTGCCACATTAATCTCCTGATTTACAGAATGAATAAAACATTAATAAAACAAAAATAAAATCAAGTTACCTTATTTGTTATCTTGTAGGAGCAGTACAGTCCTTGGACTGTTGCTTTGATAACATTGGCAATGCTTAGATACCACAGGGCTGGGCATATTTAGTGATCATACAGAGATAATTTAATCACTTGCCAAAGGACTGACTATATTTACTTGCTTCAGTTCTCTTGGGCTATCAGCATATAGATTTCTTTTTATGTCCTCTGATATTTCTCCTCAGTAGAGATGCTCATTAGGAAATTAGTCTGGAAATACTGTTCATTTTATTTTATTTTTGTCAAAAAATGCCTTTTTTTCATGTTTCTTGATCTGGTCCTCTGAATGAATAGGAATAGAATGACCTTCCTCTCTTTCTGGTATCCTTTTAGTAAGGGAACTGTTTTCCTACTGTTAGCTACATCTCACTACTAGAGTTTGAGTCTCTCTTTCCTTGCAGTAATTCCTCTTTTATGGATTCCACTTTTTAGTTTCCAACATTTTTGTCATCCTTCTATGAATAATTCTTCTAATCAGATCCAAATTTTGCTCACTTAAGGAAGATCGCACAAAGAGAAAAAGGTCTTGTGCATCAAAAACTAAGTACTAAATAATCTTCTTGTCTCCTACTCTGTCATAGTGTATTATTAGGACCGTCTCAGGAAAACTTTGCTGAAAGCCTTTGGATTACGATCTTGTCTACTTGCAAGTATGATCTCTTTTCTCACTTTTGCTTATAGGATGTGGCTAGGAAACCAGCAAAGGAGGAGAGACTTTGCTAACATAGTATATGACCTTCTACAATGCATATTTTTATCTGTTTTTGTCCTTTATCCGTTGTACAGGCTATGTGGTGTATAAACTAGCGTTTCTGAGGAGCATCCCCAAAATAAATCTGCTTGCGTTATAGTGAAATTTGGAGGAATGTCAGAGAGAGTTCCTCTGTGGGAGGTAGTTTGCATACTAATGCATCGTTCTCTTTGTTTGTGTTTGTTTGTTTTGCTATTTGTTTTATCACTTGCCATCATCAGAAGGAAGACTTACTTACCTGGGAGCTGGAATTCTGACATCGTGATTAGACGGCAGCAGCTATTCCAAGCCTTTGTGGTACAGTTTTTCCAAAGCAACCCACAAGCATAACGTTTGTTGCTAGCATGGTACTAGACTGAAACAATATTAGTCATGAAAGACGTAAGTTTTCAGAGGAAGTGACATTTATGACTGTTTGCATAGAGACAACATAAGACTTCTGTGATTTTTTTCAGGAATACTACAGCTTGTAGATATTAATTTAAATAGAGAAGAGTGAAGAATTCCACATGCAAGTTTTAAGAGACTAAGCTAGGTAGCAGCAAGGACTGTAATTCTCAAATTTCCTATGTTACGGCCCCATTTTATGATGACAGCAAAGCAGTTGCATCTTCTACAGAGTTCGTGTACCTGCCCTCTGCCTCATAAGACAGTGGTGCTTCTGTCAGCCCTTGCAGTTACATACTTGGGTCTGCAAATCCATGAATTAATTCTGTTCAGGCTCCATCAGTAATCTGGTGTGTGATTTTGAACAATTTACTACACCATTCTGTAGCTGTTTGTGCTTTCATCCTTTGTCTATTTTGTCTATTCAGGTAGAATGGAGATATTCATGATATGCTAACATTGTCAGACTTGATCCAGAGGGGAGTAATCATTGTAGACTTGGATCACACACTTGGATCCCTGTGTTATGCTACTTAAACACATTGTTCTCACTCCAGTTAAAATCTCTTTCTTAAACGAGTTGGCTTGTCTCACAGGAGAGAGTAGAGAAATTTCCACAGTATATCAAATTATTTGTCATTTTGTCCAGTATTGGAGCCCTGTACTCCACCAGATACTTCAGGATGATAAGAGCACCCACTGAAGCATGTTGCTAGCCTGGGTGTAAGGAAAAGAAACTATTGCCTCCTGATGCAAAGGTTGTGCTTCACATCAGGAGGTTTACTCATGCTTATCTTCCAAAGCTTTAATACAAGACTAGGTTCAACCTTTTTCAAATCTGGAAACTTGGCTGACCTTTCAGAGACAATTTATATGCATTCAATTCATGAGGTGATTCTTTTAGTACACCAGTAATCTGCTGAGTATAACGCTTCTAGGATTCTCTTTGGACTGCAGATATGAGGATGTGGAGACCAGATATTAAGAGCCTTGACAAAACTGCCGTCCCTTTTTAGTACTCTTGTAGAGAATGTTTGGTTTGTGGCCTTCAGAAAGAAAACAGAATTAAGTCAATGGTTCCACTGTATGTAAAGATGGGAGTTGCATGATGATTATTTTTTAGACGCTTAATATACATTACTGTTTCAAACCTTGGAGTCTTATTAATATGGCCACACTAGGATCTATGGACAGGAAACTGTAGTGTTTCTTAGCCTCTCTGAGCCCTTTTTTTGCAGAGGTCTGGATGAGAACACAGGATATGTTACGGTAGATAAGCTCCTGTCTAATACTTTATTTCCTTTACCTCTGTAGATTGAGGCAGAAATGGAATTCCTGAAAATCAAACTTCTTACTGGTTGCAAGGACCCATAGGAATCTATGTCAATCTTTGTAAAGAAGAGCCATCTACAGCCTATCTTAGGCAAACTGTTTCCTGATAATTAAGGTTAGTAAATAAGTCTTTTTTTTTTTTCCCTCCTCTGAAATACACAGCAGGGAAGGTTGCAGCTAATGGGAGTTTTGGATGCTCAGCAGCTTGCAGAGTTAATTTTTTTCTCTGTTGGCTTTACAGCTAGCATTTCACAGACCTGTAGGACAAACTGAAAAATGTGTTTTGGGAGAGATGCCTAAACTATCAGAGTACTGGATTGCTTTATGAGTACAGGTGCTCAAACAACAGTAATATTTTAATTTTATTCTTAAAGGAAGGGGGGATGCAGCTGCTGAGACTTTGCTCTTTATTAGCCACAATTACAGAATGGTAGTTTACCTGGGAAAAATTCATCTCCAGCAGAGTGCCAGACCTCAATTTCAACCCCTGAGGAAATAACCACTTTAAGATCAATCAAACCCGCTGTGTTTTCTATGTACTGTACTTCTTGTTCTGCTCAGTGTGACTTCAGGTAACACACTTTGCTCCCAAAAGACAGCCTAGTGAGCTGTGAATGAATACTGATTCACTAGAATCAAGCAGAGAGTAGGACTTTTGAATGTCCTCAGAGCCCAGAGACGTGTCTGGCACTTGTGGCTTTGGTTCTAAATATCCTGGATTTTTTGGATCTCTTCTAGCTCAAACAGAGGATCACAGGCATTTGGGGAAGCTTCCCTATTATGGGCTGTGGAGATCTGTCTATAATCAGCGTGTCCCATATCTTGTGACCAGTTATTTCGCTTAGCTTTATTTTGAAGTCAGAGGAACAAATAAAGGGAGAGCAGACCAAAGCACTGATGAACTTTGAACTTATTTGGATGTGAAGCTCATTAGCCACAATTGAGAGAGCACAAAACCCCAGTCTGAACACCCTGAAATTCAGCACAGGAAGCTCCTGGATCTGTCTTGTGGTTCACGTGCATCTTTACCTGCATCCATGTGAGAGATAAAAGCAGCTTCAGGTTGTCTCCTTCCCAGAAATACAGGGCTGCTTCTTCATTGTGTAATCCTGCTGAGTTGAGAGATGACACAGGGTGTCCCAGCTCCTGGACCCCTGGGTTTTCCCCAGGTGTCAAGTCACTCCTCCTCATAGATAATTATTTGCCATCATCATCTAAAAGAACTACATCTTCCATGACTAGATTTACAGGGACAACCACTTCAAAAAAAAAAAAAAAAAAGTATTCACAGGGAGGTAAATATGCAGGTTTATTGCAGCCAAGCCACTCCTTTCAGTGCTCATTCCTTCTTAGACATCTGCTCGTCGATGTTAAAACCCTGAGCACCTTTGGCAAGGGGAGTGAACTCTGAAATCTGCAGCACCTGTAGCAGGGGAGCGATATTTGGGAAGGAAGCATTGTCCGAGGAAAAGCAGCAGCTTCAACTTGTGTCCCATGTGAGACAAGTGAATCTGAAGTTATATATTATATAAGACGCAGGGGGATGTCAGCAGTTTATCATTAACCTGAACTCTGCAAGAAGCATATAAGGAGAGAAAGAAGAAGAAAGCCAAAGAAGCAGCCAGGATGGAAACCATCATAAGGATCAACAATCCTGCAGACATCTCTGTTATTGTCATCTATTTTTTGGTAGTCCTGGCAGTGGGACTATGGGTAGGTTGGGCTTTTTTTTTTCTTTCTTGTGCTTGATGAGCAGGTAGTTTATAGGGTCCTAGGGAAATGGCTCAGTAAGTTAAAATGTGTAAATGTACAAAGATCTTGGTGCTTAAGTGAGGTAGTGAATAGATAGATGATGGGGAAAATTTGGGTATTACTGGAGATGGGAGGATGACCTAGAGAGGCATCTGTTTAGGTGGATGAATAGAGCTAGCGGAGAAGGGAGGAGTAATGGGGTTTGTGTGGGGAAGGAGCTGAGGGATTGGATCAGTAAAGACCAGGCCAACTAGGGCTGCTGTTAGAAAGCAGGCTAGAAGGGAGTCCAGGGGGTGCAGCACTGCGGAGCGCAGGAGACTGCAGTGAGAATTGGCAGTGCGAGGTGATGCCGTAGGAAATAGCAAGAAGTGAGAGCTGTGGGGAGAACAATGGAGGTGGAGGCAGTGTGTGAGGAGGGCGATATGTGTTGATGTTGGTGTGAAACTGCTGCTGTGATGGGACAGACCGAGGACCGCAGACTGCTCTCAGCGGAGGAGTGAGATGGGTCAAGACAGTAGCAGGCATTTGAGTGCAGCATTTTTGTGGCTTTTTTTTTTTTTTTTTTTTGCCAGCAGGACTTTGACTACAGGGAGCAGTGCCATTGAAACTATGAGGGAGGGACAGTTTCAGGGGTGGCAAGAGACAGCGATGACTTTTTGTTTGTGATCTAAGCAGAACTGTGCCTCCTGCCCCCACCCAGGCAATGCAGAATATGCTGAGGGCTGCAAGGGAAAACTCAGTGCCTAATCCTAAAACAAAGCCCGGTGCTTTCACAGCTAATGGAGAAAGGCAGATACTGTCCTATTGGTATAACCTCAGTGCTGAAGTGTTTGGAGATAATAGGCCAATACCATGAGTTACAAAGCTGTAAACCGTGGAATGTCACTGAATTTCGAAGCTGCTGTTCGGAGGCATACTCTTTTTCCCTGGGGCAAGCGCTCCTGGTCAGTTGAACACCTGACCATTAAGCTGAGCGGAGGCATTGTCCCTCTGTAATTCTGTCCTTGCCAGGAGCATCCCAGAGGTCCATTTCACAGAAGAGAGAAATCAGCTGCCAAAAAAAAACATCGCTTCCTAGCAGCCTGGCAATGTTTTGAAGAGCACCAGAACTTTGGAGTGTACACAAAATGGCCATGACCCAGTCTTTACCTTTTCGTCGTGGTAGTAGATGTTAAAAACATAGCATAAAATCTGAAGCCTCCCAGTGTACCTGAACACCTTGCTGTCTCGTGGGAGGGAACTGGGTCTTTTCCGCAGAAGTCTAGCTATTGTTGTAATTGAACTTTGTATTAAAAGTCTGTGACAGAAAAGGGCTGATCTGTGGCAGGTCAGATAATTGTATTCTGAGTAATTCCTGGAACCATTTCTTTCCAGCAACAATGTCCTCTTTGTTGGACAAATACTTAATTCAGCTGCTGTGTGTAGTGAAATGGAAATCTATTATTTACTTCCTTTCTTCTGCATCAGAATAAAAGATATGGCTAATTTTCTTAAAGTCTTCTTCCTTTATTTGCCTGTTCAAAGTCCATCAGAGGATACAATGAGAATCCAATTTTCAGATCAGTGTCATGAACAAAAAAGGAGGAAACTTTCCTCTAAAGCCCATCCTTTGATAAATATAAAATGAGTGTGTGAAAAGGAAATTTTAGTTGACTTCTATGTTTGAATTTCAGAGAGAAATGCGTGCACTGTTGATACTACAACAAGAAAATAGATTTTTGTAGTTATCTGCTAGGGCTGGATAATATAGAATAGTAAAACTGCATGCTTTCTATTCCATGAACTTGCAACTTAAAAATCAGTTTTTTTGGTGCCTAAAATCAAAGGGATCACTCCCCTGATGAAGTGTTCATGTGAGATTGAATCTGTACACTGAACTTTTAGTTGTGATCAATTGTATTGTTACATTTAATTTTATTTTAATGTTTTGGTTGTAGTGTAACAAAAGGTGAGGCAATGAAGCTTGAATGGTTGACCTAGACACAAGAATCATTGTTCAGTTGTATTATTTTCTTCATCATAAGCTTGTTCTTTCTAACCACTTTGTTTATTTCTTCCACTATACCCTCCCCATGTATTTTACCCCTCTGTTCTAGCAGTTTGTTATTAGTCTGTATATAGCTTGCCTATTATACTTAAAATATGATTCAATCATTATTTCTTTCTCTTTTTTCCAGGCTATGTACTCAACCAACCGAGGGACAGTAGGTGGATTCTTCCTGGCTGGACGGAGCATGGTTTGGTGGCCGGTGAGTTCTATGTACTCTGCGTGTATATAAAACACATGTATGCTTGTGTATGTGCATCCACTTCCATATGACTGGGTCTAGTCTTTAAATACAAAGTATTTTTACAGTAGTGTGGAGACTGCGATGGCTATGTCATGTAGATGCGCCATGCTCAACTTCAAACTCTTTCTCTATCACAGTGATACAGTGCTAACTGCACAACAAAAGCCACCTGACAGGCAGAGTAAAGTGTTGGGAAGTTGTGCTGAGCTCTGAGTTGTCTTGACTATGTGGCCAGCTTGCTTGAACATACATACATTGCTGATGTCAGTTTAGATAAATCCTATGCTTTGCCTTTCGGCCCATTATTTGTCTTTGGAGCTGTGTTTTCTTCAAAGGTGGAGAAAAGGAGTCATAGACACAAAACAACTTGTTCACTGCCATCCAGCAGACCTCTGGCAGAAATGCTGTTAAAAACAATTGCCTATTTCTTCTAGACCGTGCAGTGTCCGTTTAATGTGACCTCTTGGACAAGCAGAAAACTTAGACAAATATGCATTTTCTGTGTCACTGGTGTTGTACATGCTTCCATGCACTTTAACAGAAAATCTCAACATTCCTGATCTCGCCTTGTCTCCAAAAATGTCTTTGCACTTTATTAAGACTTTTGATTCAAGATTCTATACACATTCAGTTACAAAATCCAGGAGGGGAGAGAGAATATGTATAAATAAATATTTATTCTCTAAAAATTTAGGAATTTTCTTAAAATATGTTGCACAAATACCTAGACCTCTTCCAGTTGCCTTCATTTCAGGGAGTTCTGCCTTTAGAAGGAATTGGGGCTGCCATTTTAATGACATTAAAAAGATTAAAGGGTGGTGACATCAAAAGGTGTCTTCGGTGGAGTAGGTCTAAGAAAATTCAGGTTCCATTGGAAGCTTGAGGAAGGGGAAAGCTACCTTTCTCTCCTTTCCAAGTTATTATGAGATAAATCCCATCATGCTAAGGGGAAAAATAGACTTGCTTAACTGTCAGTTTAGTCAGTGGGTTGGTTTTAACCTTTTGCAATTCTGTCTGCTTGTCAAGGGTGAATATGAGTATCCTTTTGTGCAGACGTAAATGAAAATGGCAGAAAAGACTCACCATGAAAACTTTCTATCTTGCTGCAGAGGCATACAGAACTCGTAATGATTCCTCTATGACCCAGGGAAGGTTAACTAGCACTGAGTTCTCTGGCAATACAAAAACAACAGATTCAGCTCCCTTCCTCCAGTGGGAAGACAAAAGGGATGACCCCGTGGTGTAGCAGTTGCTGCTAGGATTATCTCTCTTTCCTGTCCAAACTGTGCAAGCTCAGCATGGATGAAGTGCTAGTCATCAGTGCAGTCTTAAGACCACCCCTTCAATCCTTCATTTTGGAATGCCAGAAGTGTCTTTCTGCACCATAAAAATAAACCCTTCTTGCTATTCTTCCTGATATCACTCAAAATAAACAAATGACAAGCACTCAAACTGCAAGCTAAATACCATGTCAGCAGCACCACCTTGGAGAATTTTGCCTTGGATTCCAAAACACCTATTCCCACAGTCTAGGGGGTAGATAGGACATCTATCACCCAGTGCAAACTGGGCTGGAGTGACTAGGAAACCAATGAAAGTATAGAAAGTTCAGTCAAAGATGTGATCTCAGTTCTGCAACAGCTAATGCTGTACATATATTTTTACTTTATTTTTGTGTCTCATCAGGACTAACCTGATTTGGTTCTGGAAAGCCAAGTTAGTTTTCCAAAGAGTGTAGATGAGAGGCAGGGTAGAAGTTTTGTAAGTGAACACTTATTTATCAAACTTCTTCTCTGTAATTTCAGGATATTGACTCTTGCTATGTGATTGATTGCCTTCTGCAACAGAGAGAAAGGAAAAAATCCTTACAAAAACTTGTTATAAATTTAATTCCATTACACTAATTGTATTTTTCAGTGTTTGTGCTGTGTTCTATGCACTACAGGGCAGCCATAAGTGGCTTTTCTGATCCTACAGGGAAAGAGGCTCATTAGCAGTGTGTTAGGATCTCTTACTGGCAAGCCTGGGAAGGGGAGTCTGTTCACCTAAATGATATAATAGCTGTTGTTTAGACTAGAGAAGACTGGTAATTCGGGGCTGGAGGTTAGTTCCACTTTTGTTATTGTTTTTGCATGTGAAAGTGATTGTCAGTCGCGTTGCCTGGTTGTGATTCAATTTCTCAATGTATAAAGTAGGAGCAAGACAGTTATCACGGGCCAGTTCTGTCCAACTTTGGCTCTGATTGTTCACTCCAGCAGAGTCTATGAAGGTTGTTTGGTATTTCACATAACTAAGCCCATAGCTAGTCTTTTCTGGCTGTTCTGCTGAGGGCATGGGTCACTTCTGTGTTATTTCACTGAAATCACTGTCCTTGATGCAGTGGATGAGTCAACTCAGTAGCTCCAGTAGTTAAGTAGGGATCAAGATATATAATTATGTTCTCACTGATTGCCAGAAATTTAAATCCATCATGAGTTAATTGTATGGTATGAAATGTTGTGCCCTTTACACAGTGTTTTTAGAGAAAATGAGAGAAGAATTTTCAAGAAACTGGTTTTGGTCTCTTGTGCTCTGAGGGAAATGTCTTTAGGAGAGACATGTATGGCTATTTAAATACTCATAACCAACTATACTTTTTCCAAAGAGTCACGGAGAAGCTCAAAGTAAGTGCCAGCTTTGTAACGCTGGGCCTTGCAATCTGAGTTTTTAACTTCTTTTGTTAAAATACTTTATAGCATTGTAAGAAATGAAGTATCTGTTGCTGGGGATCAGTCAGCTTCAGTAGTAGCCAGTCTCTGAGGATTAACAGGGCTTTGTGCACAATAAAAAAAAAATAAAAAAAAAAAAACACACCACTACCAACAAAAAAAACTTCAATTTTGAAGCTTTTCTGCTTTTCAGTATTGTTCTTCAGGTTCCACAGTTTTGCAGGCACAGCTGTCTGCACAAAATTATGAGTTACCTTATATGCCTCAGTTCCAGAGGCATAAATGCTAATAAGGCAAAGTACTACCTCGTGGTCATCTGATGTTCAGCTATAGTTGGGAAGATTTACTGAACAGTAAGTGGGAAGCGTTTCAGAGCCAAGGACATAATGCACTTCAAAAAGAAATGTCACTAAGTTTATTTAATGTTATTGATGCATTGATCTTTGTGAGCAAGGTAAGAATTAAAGGAAAAAAATACAAGTTTTTGCTTCAGTTCTGCATGGGTTATTTTTATAGTCATCAGAACTGATCATTGGCACAATTTTTCTGACTCTGCATCCAGTTAAGTTTTACGTATTCTCAGAATTCTCCCCCACTTGCTGAATCTGACACTGCTGTAAGGAGCCAGTAAAGACAACTCTGGTGTGAATAAGATTTGTACTTCCTTTCCTTAGATGAAGTAGAATATGAAAATAACTTATTTTGTCACACTCCATACAAAAAATAGTGTGAAATTGTTTTCAGAATAAAAAGAATGATAAAATAATCGAAACAAAGCTCTGGTTGAAAAGGAAAAGTTAAATGAAGAAGAATTCTACAGAATCTGTCAGAATTTTCTACCCAGCCTGGAGAACACCTCTGAGTCTGCATCTCAGAGGACAAATTGGAAAGGCATCGGACTAGTCTGCTTGTGGCTGTGCTGCTCCAAGAGCCGTCAGTCTTGTCGGAAGACAGATACACCTTACTTGACATGTATTGTATATCTATATCTCTGTCAGTGAAGCGGGAGGTGTATAAAATGTGGTTTAATTTGGCATTAATGCAATACATTAAACTTGCAGAGTAATTAAGAGAGTAGAATAAAACCCTACACTTCTTTCTTTGGGTCTCAGAGCCTTGAAAGAGTGGTGATGATATTTTACTGTAAGCAGTGCACTGATTTTTCCAAAGTGACTAAAGGTGGTCCCATAAAACTCAGGTAGGAAAAATGTTATCTTTCCAACAGGGTGTAGTCAGATGTTGCAGGGAACAGTTAAAGAAAAGTATGGATGCTGTTAGGGAGTAGTTCTCAAACAAGGGAATGAGAAATTCCTCTAGGGAAGAGGGGTTAGAGAAGCATCTTTTGCAGGTGACGCAGGGGAGAAGTTGTACCACGGCCTGTGGAGTGTCTCTGCTATTCCTGTTAGAGGGGCTAAAGGCGGATCCTCTCTTGGCCACAGGAAAGGTGTGCTCAGGGTTGGGGAAAAGAGTTTGATACCGAGCTAACACTTTCAAACAGGAAAGGGGACGTTAGGGACATAGGATGTGTATAGCAGGTCCTGGGAGGGAGAAAAGGCATAAGCTGAGAAGTCTGCACACTATTACTGCAGTGGTCACTGATTTGCAAAGTGTGTTGTATAAGGTTTGGAACAGCAAGTGCCAGGATATCAGTGCATCCTAAAGTTAATGAAAAGAGCAAGGTGAATCTGTTAATGAATAACATCGAAAAAACATAGTGATCATCACTTGCCTGCAGTGTGATGGTACTTTTCCTGAACAGAGTACTCTTGTTAAATCCTGACCTCTTAAAAGATTTTAAAGGAGTTAATGTTCCACATTCCAGGTTAGTTCAGTTTTTTGCCCTCTCTTTCCCTCTTAACAGGTTTTGTTCCTTTCAGTAAACTTTCCTCTTTACTTTTCCTCTTATATCTGTTTTTAAAATCAGTTCACTAACACATTCACTGAGAATGGTTAACGATTCCAGAAAATTTTTCCCTCTGTCACCCCCCACCTTCAGCCCATCCTCTGACTTACAGCCACGCAAATGGAGGAAATCAAATACGGAGACCTGCTCTCTCACTGGCATACCCAGGGAAAAGAGTCAGGCCAGACACAAACAGCCGGCCTGTTTCACCTACACATGCTCTGTTGTCACTCCAGCAAAGGCAAAAAGACCATCTTACCAACTTGCTGCATCTCTGTCGCTCAGATCATAGAGAAGTAGTCTTAGCCACGTAACTTCTTCTGGGAATTTAGACACCTTTAATGCTGGCCTATGGTGAGGGAGCAGCGTAAACGTTTACTTGGAGTCTTTTGAGAAACAGCATTCTTTAGGTCACGCGTAGATGTACTGCAGCGTGTACCAATTGCAAATCAAACAATTCCAGTGATTGGCCTCTTCAGTACAAAAATACTGCGCCAGTGAGTTCTTTGCAGAACAGTGTGGGCCCACAGCACATCTGCCTTCTTCTTTCCTCCTTGAAGTACTGCCGTGGCAGGTTGGAAATTTGTCTTTCCCCTCTGGCATCAGCAGCTGACAAGGCACAAGCATATTTGGTAAACACTCCTCTTGCTTTAACCATGCCGCAGTTTTCAGAGTAATATACATTTCCCCAGCTATGATGCTATGTTCTACCCTTCCATGTATACATAATGATAGAAAACATTTTCTGAGTTGCGTCCATTATTAGTATGTGTTGATGTTAAGAGTTCTACTGCACTGGGTGTTCTCTAATTCAGAGAAGAAAATTTATGAAGTAAAAGTGATACATGCATTCACATTGTTTTGTCCTTGCACTGGCCCTAAACATGTTGGTAATTTTGCATTGCTTTGGTTTGGTTTCATATTTTTCTTAAAATACAGTTGTGCCCTGGATGAAGTTGGGAACACAGAATTACCAGTAAATGCTACGGTATGTCCTGTGTTTTCAGGCGCTGAGCCAAAGCCCACTGTAGCTGTCTGTTCTTCAAGTTCTTCATTAGCTGCTTTTGTTACTTGGATCTGCTTGCTGCACATTTTAAGCTTCTGGAACAGGAGAGGGAACACATTAAATAAAATCAGGGATTAATGTAGTTAATCTTTTCTGGTGATTGCATTTCTGGTAACCTAGATTTAAGTTTAATTATTCATCTCCAGGAAAAGCACTAGACAACAGTACTAATGCTAGTATTAATGGTATTTGTTTCTTCACAATCATTGCTGAGAAAACACTGCTGCTGTCACAAAGAGGTTAAAAGAAAGTTTTTTTCTATTACCGGTGATCTCTGTCTTATTTGCTAATGCTTGTTGCAAGACTTGTCATTCCAGTAGAAGCATCTTTCATGTGACAAACTGGTCACATTTCTGCAGGGCACAACTGACTTCTAAAAAAAAAAAAAAGAAAATAATAATAATAATAATACAGAACTTAGTGGACTAGAGAAAGAAATTCCCTGTCACAACAGAAGAATAGTTTGTCTGCACAAAGACTAGCAGAAATCAAGAGATCAAACAAAGGAAAGGAGCAAAATGTCAGCTTGGAAGAGAAACAGTAGATGGATGAATTTTACTTGTTGTATATAAAAAATGAGGGAGGAAAATCTATTTTGTGATTAGAGATCAGGATTGTGAGATGAAGAGTGTAGGTGCTATTCCTGGCTATGGCATAGCTCCCTTTTATCCTCCTGAATCTCAGGCAATTGCCCCTGTGCTCTCAGAAAGATTGACTTAATTTTTACTGCTACGCAAAGAGCTCACTGCAGTGACTGCAGACCTGGAAATTTGCAACTATTCCCTTCACGTATGTTTTAGGACCCTAAGAATCTCTCGGTGAGTTGCAGACAAGGAATATTTCTCTCTTTTGTAAGGTAACTCCAAACATATTCCAAGAGCCTGTACTTGGGAACTACATAAGGAGAATGTGCAGGTGCAGGTCCTGCGTTCATCGTTCTAAAAAAAAACATTTAAAGCACTTTGGGATCTTTCAGCTTAAGAGGTCTACCTCAAATGAGAGCATTAGAAGCTGGTCAGCAGAGCTTCTTTCACCTGCTTTCTATATGCTTTTCTTTTAATCCTATTTTCTTTTTTCTTTGTAGCTTTCAGAGGATATAGTGAACAAATAGAAGTGAATTAAAAAATGCTCGCTCACATCTTTTCATCTCCGAACTACTTCAGCTCACATCACCCAGTCCAACTTCATTTTCTTCCTCAAGTCCTTACCCTGCATCCATCAGTTTCTGACCTTGTAAATTATCATTAGGTATTTCTGCTGCCTTTAATGCTCATACCTTTTCTCTTCATCTTTTCCTATTGTCTGAGCTATTTGATGAAGAATTAGATCTTTCAGGGCAACCTCTCTTTTCTGAATGGCTCTTACCTGTCTGTAATCCAGCATAAACCTTTGCTGTTTTAGTCTTTCTCTGATCAGCAATTCTTGTGTTCTCCCCAGCGTTCTGTCTGCTGGATCAGTGCAAGATCTGGGGGTCTTAGAGATCTAGCATTCATTAAATGTAGCTCCTTAATTTGATGTTTTTTGTATCTTCCAGAAATGTTTTTCTCAGCAGATATTTCTGCCATGTAGCTTGAAGAATTTAATTAAGTTGATCTAATATGTTTTGACTAAAAGTGAACCAACTACAAAGTCTGCACAACTCTTACTGATTACACATTTAGTCTCACAGTCTGCAGAACTTTACTACAAAACAGGGAATGCTGGTTTGACAAGTGGGCATGCACTTATCATTTCCTCCTTGAGCAAGGCAGATCTCAAGTCTTCTTGTCTAATTGTTTGGGTATCACCCAAATGTCAGTTAGTCAAGTTTTGCAAATATTTGAAAATTTGTATTGGCATCATAACCTGTTTGTCTCAGCTGGAAGATCTCCTATGCAGCATTGTATTCATTCTTCTTGTTGTAGATTTGATGGCTGGAGTCTCAGATTTTGGGGAATGAGGGGGGGAGGAGGAACAATAAGATGGAGTCTTGAAAATAGTCAAGGAAGTTGGTTTTCAATTATTCTTATCGTCACCGTCTGATGATAGATAGGCCTGAGTTCAAAATGCCAAATGAACATGATTTTTTCAAAAACAGGTCCTAAGAAACAAATCTTGTTCTTTGTGTTTCCAGATTGGTGCTTCTCTGTTTGCCAGTAACATTGGCAGTGGACATTTTGTGGGCATAGCGGGAACAGCAGCAGCTGGAGGAATTGCCATCGGAGGATATGAATGGAATGTAAGTGGCATGCATTTGAGTGAACATATCTGTGATATCAGGATTATCTGCAGAGGTTAATTGGGATAACATTGTCTAATGATCTTAGGCTGTCAAAGTTTGTGCTTGGCAACACTTGTTTCTGTACAGACCTACAAATGCAAATGTTATCTACTATTTTGTTGCAGTTGTCTTCCTTGGTCCTCGTTCAAGCGACTGGGAAAAGATGACCCTTTTCTGTTGAATGAGGCTTTTTAGAGAGCATTTGAACCAAATAAATCAGTGGATTCTCTTCTCTGTACATATCTTTTGATTGCTTTTTAATTATTTATGAAGAATACTCTCAGACTGTAGGATGTCAGGAAGAATTAATCAGTTTTGTAATCCACAGTATTTTTCATGGCAGTTTGCTGTGTAGAAATTGTTGAAGAGGCTTTGACTTCTTCACAGGCTGTAGGAAATTTCGAATATCCTTCACAACCTACATTCAAAAAATCTTTTCCTTTTTAGTTTCTTCTTCTGACTATGTGCATGTTCCACTTATGGTTGCAGTATAGAGATATCCAAGCTGATTTTAAATGATCTACTTGGGGTACCAGCAGTGTTAACTGCAACAACATAAAGGTTCACACCAGCTAATTCAATCCATTTCCTTGAATTCTCAGACACTGTCGGTGTGGATAACAATGGCCTTACGCTGCTTGTGTCACCTTCGTGGAAGGGATTGTACGATGACACAAAGAACTTAAGGAGCATTACTTAGGTTCATACTTTCCTTGCGTTTAATTTTGTGCAGTGAAAGAAACATACCGCTATGAGGGACTTGGCTTTTTTTTCCTTAAGGAGTAGATGGTCGCTGCTTCAAGTACTTATGATATAAATATTTAAGGAGAAGGATAAAGGCTAAAATGAATTCTATGAGACGTGCACAGTTAATCTGTGATCTTTCTCTATTTGCTTATGCTAGGGCTGTAACAAACCTGATTCCCCTTCTCTTTGCACAAAAACTAAGCAAAACAAAACAGAACAAACATTGCTTGAAATTTCATGGCATTCAGAGCTCTAGGACCCATATCCTTCTTCAAACATACCCATCCCTAACACTTCATCTCCTGGGAGATTCTCCATGGACTAATATCAGTATATAGTATACAACTGTTGTTTAGGAAGAAGCAATGATGCATGAGTGTATTTGGGGTGATATGCTACATAGTTCTTTAAATACTTATGACAGAGAGACATTAATGTACAGGTTAATAGACGCAGTATTGCTCTTGACTGCATAATACTATTCTCCTCTTGAAAGAAATACTAAGTTTGACTACTATAGCGATAGTGTATCAGTAATATTCCACTGAAATTATTTCTAAATTATATTAGTATGACAGCTGAAGCTGAACCAGACTTTCTTGTCTATCGTATGTTTTTGATCTAACGGCAGAATTTAAAAGATAATGTTAGTAAAAAAAAAACACAACTCCTATGTGGACAGAAAAAATGCAGAGTGTAGTTCTGCATTTTGTTGCAGAATTTTGTTCTATATTTCTAATTATGTGCAACTCTGTGTCAGACAGCGTTTGCTAGCCATGTAAGTCAGAAAACTGACACCGAAATACAGTAAGATCTATAGTTCACAAAATACACATGGTAATACAAAATACATTATGAAATGGTAATGTGGAAATACAAAATACTTTACAAAATTCATGTGTTACAGTATGTGGGATTGTTGTAATACACTCTGCTTTGTAAAACACATGGACATCTCACAGAAACCCAGTGCAGAAGGCAGTTAATGAGGTATCAGAAAAAGTGCTTCTCTCCCCAGTGTGTGGGTTTGCTGATACCACAACATACCGTTGCAGCATACCTGATTTTGAGAGGGAAAGTGTTCTGCATTAGTGGCTCTGAGATGAAGAAGTTAGCAAATAGGTCTCAGGTATTAGACTTCACCTTCCTTAATATTTCCCAGAAATTGTAGTCTTACAGGGTGGTCGCATTGTAACAACCAGTGTCCTTGAGCCTGCTCTGAGGAGGGCTAGGATAGCCTGGTGTTGCTAGTAGAGTGGCACTTCAATATTAGAAGGTAAACCTGTGAGCAGAAGTCAGCCATTTTTCTACAAAATGTATTGTGTGTGCTTCTTTCGGAAATCAAGCATGAAATTCATGCTCCATAATACCCGACAAATCTCTTGGCCAGGATTTCATTCCAAGATTTTCAACTGTAAGACAAAGGACAGAGCCGGGCCCACCTCAGCCCCACAGTAGCCAGGTTTGCATGGTTTCAATAGTCTCTAGCTGCTACTGGGTCTGATAAATGAACTTAGGGAGTGTTGTCTGGAGAGAGGAGGCTAATTCAGCTGATCTTGTCTTGACTGCAGGCTCTGATATTTGTGGTTGTTCTAGGATGGCTGTTTGTACCCATCTACGTCAAAGCCGGGGTAAGTCAAAACAGCATGTTATGCTTTTCTTTGCTGCCTGTCTTAATCTTCCCCTCTCTCCTCTTGTTTGTGGATCAGGTCTTGGCACAAGAGATCTGAGCATGCTAGACCTGTGCTATGTTATCTATATGTATTTGGATAGTGATGGTTCTCAATTCTGAGATGCAAGGTGGGAAGTATTTGGTACTCTCCTTGTCCTTTGATTCCTGGAGCTGCTGTTCCTTGCAACTTCATTGCAGCTCCCCTCCTTTTGCCCTCTTCTCTTACAGTATCTGAGTAGCAAAAAGCTTCCTCTAACTTGCTTTGTATCTGTGCCCCATTATCTGAAACCTTATCTACCCACCCCGCAGGTGGTGACAATGCCAGAGTATCTGAGGAAGCGTTTTGGTGGGAAACGGATTCAGGTCTACCTATCAGTCCTTTCTCTGATCCTGTATATTTTCACAAAGATCTCAGTAAGTACAACTTTTACAACATTTTTTTTCCATCCTCCATTGATCTAAAGAAAAGAAACTCCCATTTACATTATTATTCACACAATTGGCTCAATTGTTTCTGATTTGGAACCCTTGGCCAAATTAAGTGTGGTAAAAATATGATGTGTTTTCTTTCTTCTGTCCAGTGAGATTATGTATTCAGATCTGTTTTGCAATCTGAGTTTTTTTGGCTTCCTGGAATGTCTATGGGAAGCCTTGCTCTCGATACTTTTGGGCTTTCTCTTTCTCTTATTTTTTTAAGGTGTAATTCTAGAACAGGTCAGACTGGAGGGAACCTTGTATTACAGTCTGTTGTCTTAGGGATCTGTGAAACATACGGAAGAAAAGGTCACAGCCTATCAGTTTGTACCCTTTTTCTGCTTTAATCCTCTGAGAAATAGTAGCTGCTGCTTGTTTAACCATTTAGTTTTAGAATCTTTTTGGCGTTGCTCTGGGCACACAACATCCCATCCAACCCTCTGGCCCTTCTGCTAAGGAGAATGAGCAATGATTTTTGGTTCCAGAGGGAAGAGAGTGCTCTTGGGTTTTCAAGGAACAGGACTTTGTCCCCAGGCTTCATATTTATCCTTTGTAGCATCCTCTGGTGAACATGCCATCAGCAATATAGCTGAGGGAAAAGAACAAAAGAGCAATGGAAAGAAAGAGAATGATGGGAATTAGAAAATAAGGGAGTGAGGAAATGCAAAGGAAGGAAATGATAACAGCTGAGGTGAAAGGAGGGAGGAGGAGAGATTCTTTTAATGGGTAAGTGGTTGCTATAAAGTTTAAGATGCTGTAAAGTTAATGTTTATTAAGTATGTGGTTGTGCTGCTGTGAAGTAGTGAAGGGAGCTGGTATTTTCCATATATCTTGAAACTACCAAGCCTCTGAAGAAGTCCACAGTTCAGGCATACCTCAATCTGTTGTTTTTCAGAAGTTGCCATGGCAGATTAGTCTTTGCCCTCTGAATGGGAGCTAAGTGATAATAGTGCAATTTAAGCTAAAAGATTGGCCTTTTGCTCTCATTCTCACATCTTCACGATAACTGATCCTTGCAAAGGTTATAAATTAAACAGGCTGGTACTAAGGGGCTGGCCCCAGAGCTGGATTTCTGTATATTTCAAAAGGATCAGTTAAATTTACTGTTGTGCTTACCTGGAATTTCTGATTACGGTAGTTATATTGCACATGACACAGAGTTCTGGCAGCTCTAGCAGCTGAGAAACACTTCCAATCTGATGACTCACAGCCCTATTCTGCAACACGTTTGCAATAAGCCCATTAAGGTGTTATGCAGGTTCTGAATGTACCATCTTTTATTTCCAGCCTCTATCATGTGTAAGGATCTAGTCATGAGATTTCACCCTGTTTCACTAAGGATGTCTTACTTCCAGGCAAGACAGGTTCTCCATTTAAGCTTCCCATAAGCCCATAGTCATGAGGCTGAAGCACCCTCTCCTGCACTTCTGGTCCTGTCTTATTAGGGAGCAAAGCAATAGTCAAGAGATCCGTACAGCAGCAGATTACCTGGGCCCCGCTCTACCATCCCAGCTTCCAATGAACCCAGTTACTCCAGATGTGTGTGGTGAATTGCCACAGAACTGGGTCTCTGTGCTATGCAGGGGAAAATTTGGTGCACATGTTCCTCTAACCATCTCCCTCAGTTCCCTCATCTGCCCAGAACAGCTGTGACAGTGTCTATCCCATGCACAAATATGGCTCTGATTTCTGTAGTACACAAACATATCTTCTGCACTGTTGCCTTATGTCACTGTATTCAGTAGGGGAGGATTCGCCTAGGTCTGATTTACTTGTCATGTTTTATTCAGAATATGCAGAACAGTCAAAGTCCTTGGAGGTTTCAGGTACTGTCAGAGGAAGTAACAGTAGGTTTTTCTATACCATGCTATGCAACACCAGGCCTAAGTTGTCTGCAGATGAACCAGCTCTAGGAGCACAGAGGTAAGGGCTGTTCCATCCTGGACCATAGCTAGCTTCTTCGTGCTATGTAGAGATAGCATGCTATGCGGAGCTAGCACAAGTCACTCTTCCCAGAGACACGTTGCATCTCCGGACATACCCACGTGTTGACAATCTGTGCCCTATCCATCCTGGAGATTTGCATTTTACTTCCTTGACTGCTGCCTTTGCAAACACTCCCTTGTCGTCATCTGGGCTTATCGAGATTTTGTATAGAAGGATGGCTTTCTGCCCTGCCCTTGACAGGCAGTCACACCTAGCAGTTTGACTGGCAGTGATACTTACTGCCACTTATCCTTCTAGAAAAACAGCATCTTGTTTCCAGGGTAGTTACTTCATGTGCTGCTTCCTTGATTTGTTATAATATTATATAATGCTCTTAGTAATATTATTATCAGGGTGCTTTCCAATGAATAATATAATACGTCAGGTCATGTAACTCCCGGCACGCTCTTTCTGGCACACTGCCAGAATGATGTGATGATCAGATTCCCTTTTTACACATCTGTACAAGATCATTACTGTTTCTGTCTTTTCCTGCACATCTTCTGTGTGTTTTTGTTGTTTTCTTACCTTGTTTTGTGGGTAATCAACCATTCGTCAAGCAAGGTTATGCTGCAAGGTGTTGATCTTTGGGATCAAAACACATGTGATTGTTCAGCCCAAATGATTTCTGCTGCACAGGTGTCACATGTGTACATGCTTCCTAAGCATGCAGTACTGTGTGAGCAAAGCCTCCGGCAGCTTTCAAGCTTTGCTAAGCACAGTGTTGCTGATATTGGTCATTATGCCAAAGAAGATGGTCTAGTGAAAACAAAATCTTGATGAAGAGTAATTAACTAAATTACGACAAGACAAGGGAATTAAAAACCTGCATGCTTTTGAGGAAATCAGACATAGATTTATCAGAAATCAGGACATAGATTTACCAGGGGAAAGGGAGGAAGAAAGATGCGCTCATCTTAGAACTGCACAGTGTAGAATAAATAGTAGAGTGTGGGGCTACGTTAACATTGCAGCTGGATCCTCTAGCAATATACACATTCTCTGAGTTAGTTACAATGCATTCTACCAATTGTTCCTGCATGATCTGTGCATGGTTTTGGAAAGAGAGCTGTAATGTAAAGGAAAGATTTACTCTATTCAAAGATAAGATAAGGATTAAATAGTATCCATAAAAGGGTATTAATGGAGAAACAAGGAAGTGTTGGAAGGAAATAATCTAATTGGGAGGGAGGAGTAGTGAAGCTGGAAGGTAACAGCAATTCAGAGGAGCTGATACATTGCTCGGGATGCTAAATAATTAACTGCATATTTCTTTCTGGGGATCATTTTAGGACCATTAATATTTAATGTTATGTAGGCTAAACTAAAGCAAAGAGCAATAAAAGACAGACTTATCCAGGACATAAACTGATCAGTGATGTGAAAAGCTAGGGAAAAATATTCCCGTAGAGATAAAGGACAAAGGATACAGGCTAGCAGCCCCTGGGAGATAAGGTCTAAAAAGTCTTGGTTCCTAATTTGAGACTGAAATGTAAGAAACCAAATCATCTCAAGCTGCTCCAGTGGCAGGGTTTTGGGAGTCAGTGTGTGGTGATTCACACTCTGCTTCCCGGTTGTCTTATGTACATCAGGGCAGTAGAGCTGGATGACCTCTTGCTGCAGAGGTCCATACTACTTCCTCGTTCTCCAAAGTGAACCGAGGGTGAGGTCTTGGTTTCAGTTACCTGCCATGAAATAGCTTCAGCATCTCTGGAATGAAGAGGTTTTTCCTTCTACCATTTCCCAGCTAGCCAGACTGCATAACTGCTTATTAGTATATCTGCCCTGCCTCACCGCAGCCTGGCTGTGGACAAAACCAGTCCAAGTGACTTTTCTGTGATCACGGGCTTTGGGACTCCCGCCGCCTGGCCTGTGGAGCATCCCGCTCTTATAGCAAGTTGCCGTCTGGCACCTGTCCTCTAGTAATTGTGTGTGCAGACTTTATCCCAGGGCACATGTATCTTTGTCTCACAGAGCCTGCACATGGGCAATTTCTATCCCTTTGTTGAAGCAGTGTTTTGTAGCTCCAGAGCTTGCTGAACCCTCCGAGGACTTGTGCTGCTAAGTGAGGACTCCCTTTATAGCACCCCTGTATGGGAGGTGTGGTGTACAGAAAGAAGGCATGCCGGTGGGATTGGATGCGAGTCCATCTGCTGGATGCTCAGAAGGAGATGCAAACATCTAATGAAAGGATGATTAACAGTAATGCATTAGAAGTGCACTGGAGCAGGTTTTTCTGACTGCAGACTTAGGTAAATAGCCTTGATGCAAATTATGTCTAAATCGGGAAATTATTGAATGTGACTAAAATGCAAGTAAAGATAGTGTTATACTGAAACCCGAACAATTCCTTTTTTATGCAAGAGCTAAAGGTCTCTTCTGTTAGCCAACTGCATGTCAATTACTCTGACAGGAACTTAAAAATAGTGATAAAATGTTTCCCTTTAATTCCCGTTTGTCCTGAACCAGCAAGACTAGCTATACCACACATGTCAGCAATAAAGGCAAAGTAAGAGACTTATTAGCATTAAAGGAAGAGAACCATGCCATGTCTTGGAGGTGTCACAGAGTCCATCCCTGGACATAGCAGTAAGTGTAATCTGAGCTTTAAGTAATTCTTTATTAAACAGTTTCTCAGTATGGAAGCACACAGTAGAGAGGAGGTAAATGTCTCTAGCTAAAATGAGCCATTGCAAAATATTAGGAAATTCTTAGACAAGTGTTACAGTTCTTGCACTGAAAGGACCACAGCACTGAGAGAAGACTGGCATTTGCAGTAAAATGGCCTCTGTTTCCATTTTGCACTTTTTTTTTGTGCAGTACTATAAGGGAGGGTAGTTGTGTATTTCAGTACCCTAATCATGAATGTGTAATGTGCCATCATCTAGAACTTAAACCTTGCCTAATCTGTCATTTTTATCTTTTAGGCAGACATATTCTCTGGAGCTGTATTTATACAGCTGGCCATAGGGCTGAATCTTTATTTGGCCATTATTATCCTGCTTGCTATTACTGCTCTTTACACCATCACAGGTAAGTTTGCAGAGCATTCATTCTGATAAAATAATGAAGTTAGGGGAGCAAGAAAAAAGAAAACAGGAAAGGTGGGTAAAAGGGGAGAAATGAAAACCTGAAAGGGGTGTGTTTTAGAGTGGTCTTTGTTTGAAAGAGACAGGTGGTGAGAAAAAAAAGAAATAAATAAAAAATAATAAAAAAAGAAAAGGATTTTCACTGGGTTGTTTGCACAGGGACTAACCTCTTTGTCTTGACATGTTTTTGCCATTAGGTGGCCTTGCAGCTGTGATTTACACAGATACCTTGCAAACATTTATCATGGTTGTGGGATCTTTTATTCTCATGGGATTTGGTAAGTAAATCAGATGAGTTAAACTGGAATGTTCAACCACAAATCCTGTAGTGACTATGTAAATGGATCCTGCAGTGTGGAACCCTATTATCTTAACCAGCAGATTTCAGTTGATACACCTATTTATCAGGGAATAATATAGCCATGTTGCCAAGCCCTTCAGTTATTGAGACCACTTCATTCCAAAGTATGGGGGAACGTATAAAATGTATAAAAATAAAGGACACTTTGATTGTGTGAATACTTGCAGAACACAGTATACTATTGTCTAAAAACGTTCATGTATACTGGTTAGAGTTTTTTTACATCTATATTACAGCGTTTTTCTCCTCACATTCTAGCTCTATTTGAGATTTCAATATTGTATACTTTATCGCTACTTTTACTTTCTACTTTTCAGCATTTAAAGAGGTAGGAGGGTATGATACTTTCATGCAGAAGTATATGGCTGCAATTCCATCCAATACCTCCTATGGAAATATTACAATTGATGCAGGATGCTATACTCCTCGGAAGGATTCCTTTCACATCTTCCGAGATCCTGTCAGTGGAGATCTGCCATGGCCAGGGCTCATCTTCGGTTTGAGCATCCTTGCTATGTGGTACTGGTGCACAGATCAGGTAATGTGGAAGCCAGATGCATTGCAAATGTAGAACGCAAAACTGCAGTTTAGTGTGATCTAGGGGTGTTGTTTGTTTCTTCTCTTCCCCCAGTGTAATTCAAAGCTAGGTCACAGAAATGGCAGTTATTTCAAGACTAGTCAGTGATTTTTCAGCTTCTGGTTTTTAAACTCCTACACTAAATGGCTCAATTTTGGGCCATTGGACCATACATATGCGAGAAAATGGAACTGGTGTTCTTCCAGTTCTTCTTATACAATGCCCAGCAGATACAGTGTATAATTCCTTTCTCTTTTTTTTTTCTGTGACCGTGCATAAAAACAAGAAGAGAGAGGTTGTAATGTGAATATTTACTTAAGAAACCATGCATCCAATGATCCTAGTTGGACTGGGATGATTCCCCATTCAGTAATCCTAGTTTGTTTCCTATTTGTGCAGCTTTCATCTTTGCGTGCACAGTTGTGGGAGGATATTCTTTATACATCAGGTCTTTCAGTCTGGAGACTCTTCCCCTCTCCTCCTTCCTTGTCCCTAAGACCTGCCATCCAGTTTCCCAGAGAGATCACACTGACGTGAGAATAGGAAAGTGTGCTCCTGCAACTATGACATGCGAATGTGTCCAATCTCTAGGGAGTGATCTATCTGCCTTCTGAATTGTGAGAAAGAGAATCTTTCACAATTTATTAAACAAATAACAATAAAAAAAAAAGCAATGTAATTATCTGTTTTATTCCTTTTTGGCTTTTTAGTCTGCTTTAAGAACATCTTGTGAGAAAGAGCCTTAGCTCTTAAACATATGCTGAATAAATGATATTTTCCTTTACTTATTTTAAATGTATCTTTTGATTTTCATGTAACTTGTGTTTTTTCCTAGTGATAGGAATTGTAAATAGGCTCTTTCACTATCACACAGGTTAAGAAGTACCTTGTGTGAATTTGGCATGATGTGTTCATGGAAATTACATTCTTCATTGAGTCATGCGTACTTGCTATGTCTCGTTGACAGGTTATTGTCCAAAGATGTCTCTCTGGCAAGAACATGTCCCATGTGAAGGCTGGATGCGTCATGTGTGGATACCTGAAGCTCTTGCCCATGTTTATCATAGTGATGCCTGGAATGATCAGCCGAATTTTGTATACAGGTATGCATATGCATACAGGAATGCAAATTTCTTCTTGATGCCAATCTTTCAGTGCCAATCTCTCTCCATTTCCTATTCTCTGTCCCTTCCTGAATACCTGTTAAATTGCCATCTTGTCATCCAAATTGTCCAGGCGCGTGTGTGTACAAGGACTAACTACCCTGTAAAAAGCCACAGGCTTTTCTTATTTCCCTGATTCAAGGCTCCTGCTAGTGGTATTATTGTCCATTTTAGGGCAGAGGAATTCCACAGTGTCCTCCCCACTTGTCTGTTATAGCCCCTTTCTGTCTGAATGAGTGGAAAGTGCTGTCCAGGACTGATATTCTGGCAATACAAGGAACAGAGTCACAGTCACAGACAGCAATTTTTTTTTTTTTGTCATGGATAGTGCTGAGTGCAGTGTGGGGGTAGTTCCAATCTTCCTTCTCTCTGTAATCATCAGTTTGTTTAACAGCAAGGCAGTGGAGAGATGTTCAGGTTGGAGGGAAGGGTCTTTATGTTCCTCTGCGTGTTTTTTGACTTGTTCTCCTTGTATTATTCAGTCCTGGTCTGACAAATTCATTCTGATGTTTTTTTTGACCTGCAGCACTTTTTATTTTTTTTATTTTTTTTTTTAAAGAGGAAAGGGAGGATAGAGGCTTAGAATCACCTTCTTCCCTGCTGGCGGACCAAGGATGATATATAGAGCATGTCAGTCCAGTGGTTTGGCACAGATAAATTTTAGGAACTCTACTAATTTGGAAGCAATTTGTTGTTAATATGACCTTGTCTAACCCTGTCTCATTATCCTCTTCTCAGATGTGGTGGCTTGTGTTGTTCCTGAAATCTGCCAGCAGGCCTGTGGCACCGCAGTTGGCTGTACGAATATTGCTTATCCAAAAATGGTAGTAGAACTTATGCCAAATGGTAAGTCACTGTCTCCATTTGTTTGTTTTAAGAAAGGTGAGGCTGCCAGACTGTAAAAGCAGGTGGCAGAGGGAGCCCAAGTCTCAGATTTAGTTAAATTTTTTGCTAAAAATATTTACAATTAATCAAAGGGGTAGTCTCTATTAGTTGTGGCTGTAGTTGCAGTATAGTTATGTGCTGACAATGTCAGCTCTCAGTTGGCAGATACTGGGTGATAAAATGGTAGTTGTGCTCCCTTTCTGTGAAGGTCAAAAGTAACCTATTTTGCCAGTGTTTTTTCGAAGACTGTCTCTGTCAGGATGTCTGAGCTGGAAGCATACACCTGCAGTACTTCTGCTAAACCCGCTGAGGTGGGAGAAGAAGATATTATCTTGTATGCATGTTGTCCTATATAATGTCTGCTCAATGAGAGAATAAAGCACCAATCTGTAGAGGACTAAGTATATATACAAGGAAGAAAAACTTACGCAGAAAACCACAGAGCTGATTCATAAGGCTAGAAAAAACAGATTGTGATATGCAAACCGTGGTACTTTCCTGATTTCTTTATATGTCCCCATTGTATTATAACAACTGTTTTACATAATCTTATTAAAATTCTACAGTTACTTCCCCATACTATGTTGACTAGATCATACTGTTTGGAAAAGTGGTTTACCCTGATTTTTATTCTGGAGAAGAAACTTACGTCAAGCAACTGGTTTACAAATATACCATAGGCAAATGAGCACTGGATTTGCAACCAAGAGAAATAATATTTATAACTATTGGGGAAAGTCTGCTTAGTATTGTTTTCTTTGTTTCAGCATCTGATCTGAAAGCGTTCACAGAAGAAGTACCTGTGTTCTAAAAGCTCAAGTGTTGCTCTATCACTGCTGTAAATAGCTTTTCCAAAGCTCAGCTGTCATCACTCTGCTTGCATTGCAAGAGAGTGGCAGGCAGGCCTCAGCACATAAACATGCCAGACATACCCACAGCTGGCTGACTTGAAAGGGGCAGGCAAGCTTTATGGATAGTGCCACATACTGAGACTCTTCACCGAATGCCCATCCCAGTTCACGTATGGAGTATCTTCATTTTTCAGGTCTGCGGGGTCTGATGTTGTCAGTCATGTTGGCCTCCCTTATGAGCTCCTTGACTTCCATATTTAACAGTGCTAGTACGTTGTTCACTATGGACATTTACACCAAAATTCGAAAACGTCCATCAGAGAAAGAGCTTATGTTAGCTGGAAGGTAAGGTAGAAATGTAGCAAACACTAGACGCGTTACAGACTGAAGCCTCCAAAAAAAATGCCTGAGTGAAAACCTGCATTTGCAGTGTTCAAGCAGTGCAGCAGTGGCCTCCTGTGGCCATACAGGCTGTCCCATGTACGCTTTCCTTTTGGATATTGTATGATAATCAATTCCAGACCTTATTTCCAATTTAATTGACAGTGTCTAAACTAATTCTCAACACTTACTTCCTACTGCTATTCAAAGGGAACTATTTTAAAATATCTTCATAGGCTTTATGCTACACCATACTTGGCATCAATGAGCTAATTCTTCTAGCCAATCTGCTATTGATTCATTTCTAGACATAACAAACAAAGAAAAAAAGTGATTTTCTGTGTTTTGATTGCACGTTTAGCTGTATGCTGGCTGATATTTGACAGACAATATCCAACTTGGATTTCTTGTGTTTGTTCAATGGTAAATGGCCATTTTCATTGATATTGCTGATTGAAATACAAAAATGGACATTTAAATTACTGATTAATTGCTGTTTTTTAGTTTCTGATAGATGCTTCTAAGCAGGTGGCTAACTGAATATCTGGCTATGTTTACAGGGCATTTATGTTACTTTTAATTGGCATCAGCATTGCCTGGGTTCCTGTGGTGCAGTCAGCTCAAAGTGGGCAGCTGTTTGATTACATTCAGTCAGTTACTAGCTACCTGGGACCTCCCATTGCTGCTGTCTTCCTGCTTGCTGTCTTCTGCAAGCGGGTCAATGAGCAGGTAAGTACAAATTAGGAAAGAAATATGCTGCATGTTGCTTTAGTAATCTTTTAGGACATTGGTCATCAAACTATTTTACCAAACATACCACCTTGCCCCTTCATCTTGAATGCTATATACTTTTGTCAACAGACTTTTCAACAAACATGCTCTTGGTTCATCCATTGTTTCCCATTGCATTTAGGATCCAGTCTGGGAATTGATTTTGATTCTTATAACAGTAAACTGAGAAATGTTGTACTTAAGCCATATTTAAGTAAGTAATTCAGAAGGCATGAGGTCTGGTGTGTGCTGTGATAGGACCATGGGCCAGTCACATTAACTGGGGTCTCAGACATTCTGAAAACTCATTACTCAGGAATTCATTTTCTTCTCTATAATGTGAGGAATAACAATATTTGCCAATTGCTTGGGTTTGCTCCAAGAAGGATGAGTTTCATGAGAAAGCCTACAGAGAGAAAATAATTTCTGTGTTTTTGAATTTCGCTGAAACTTTTTTCACTGCTTTCCCTCAAGACCAGTTCAGTGGTTATTTGTGTGTATATCCAAAAGAGCCTGTTTTACACACAAACAGATGTTCTATTTCCTATCCCAATATGGCTGTATCTCACAAATGGATTAAATCTTTGTGTCCTTCATGGTGATCTGTCATTGACTTTAGCTGGAATTTTGCCTGAGTAAGAATTTAATATAATCCTCATGGGTTTGTGTACACTGCATGCTTTAAATTTGGATAAATAGGGGAGACAAGCATCAAAGCTTTTGAGAACTGGAGCCTTGCATAAGATAAACTCCAATATTGTAGTTGCTTATATGATTTATCAATATTTCTTGTTCAGAATCATTCTTTTAGCTAGAAATGGAATTAACTGTCTCGTCCTACTCCAAAACCTTTTTCCAAATTTGACCACTGAATGATTAAAACTTTTTTGTTCTTAAACCAGGCATTAAAACTAGAATATTTTTAATTGGGATTTGTAAGTTTGTGTTACCATCATTAGTTATTTGACTTCACAAACTCACAGAATGGTTGAAATTGGAAGGCACAGCTGAACTTGTCCAACCCCCTACTCAACGCAACATTAACAAGAGCAAGTTGCTCGGGTCCTGTCCAGTTAGGTTTTGAAATATCTCTGGGGATGGAAACTCCACAGCCTATCTAGGCAGCCTGTTCTAATGTAGAATCACCCTTCTGACAAAAGTTTTTTCATGTGTTTAAACAGAATTTCCTGTATTTGAATTCGTGCCCAGACATATCTGTGTCTTTTATGCTTTGGGCTAAAACCACAACCAAATGAATGTAACTTCAGTGAAATTACTGGAACTTTTATTTCTTTAACTGTGTGCAGTTTTGGGTGCCACAATGTAAGAAGGAGATAAAACTATTAGAGAGTGTCCAAAGGAAGGCTGTGAAGATGGTGATGGGTCTAGAGGGCAAGATGTGTGAGGAGCAGCTGAGGTCCCTTGGTTTGTTCAGCCCAGAGAAGGGGAGGCTGAGGGGAGGCCGAGGGGAGGCCTCATGGCGGCCTGCAGCTTCCTCACGAGGGGAGCGGAGGGGCAGGCGCTGATCTCTGCTCTCTGGTGACAGTGACAGGACCCGAGGGAAGGGCATGGAGCTGTGACAGGGGAGGTTCAGGCTGGGTGTTAGGAAAAGGTTCTTCACTGAGAGGGTGGTTGGGCACTGGAACAGGCTCCCCATGGAAGTGGTCATGGCACCGAGCCTGCTGGAGTTTGAGAAACGTTTGGACAACACTCTCAGACATATGGTCTGATTTTTGGGCGGTCCTCTGTGGAGCCAGGAGTTGGACTTGATGATCCTTGTGGGTCCCTTCCAACTCAGGATATTCTATGATTCTGTGATTACCATTGCTAATCAAAGGCAGTGAGGATTAGCACTGTACCCACTGCTAATAAAAGCTGGATAAGGTGTTCTCCATATCCTTTCTCTGAGCTGCTCGTCACTGCCCCTTTCAGTTGTATTAACGCCCTAAGCTGTAAATACAGACATTGAAAGTATTTGGGTTAAAATCCATGTGCCAAAGCCAGTGTAACATGTAAATACCTCCATGTTTCCTGCAGCAACTATTCAGAGCTTAGAGCTCATTTCCATGCCTACAATTAACTCATTTTGGTAACTTCTGTCACTTCGTCTGCAGGGCGCCTTCTGGGGCCTGATGTTTGGGCTGCTGGCTGGACTCAGTAGAATGATTACAGAGTTTGCCTATGGAACTGGCAACTGTGTGACCCCTTCCAACTGCCCATTCATCATCTGTGGGATTCATTACCTTTACTTTGCAATAATTCTTTTTGGAGTTTCTGCCATCGTTATCCTTGCAGTCTCCTTCATGACTAAGCCCATTCCTGATGTACATGTGAGTATTATTGCACTCTGCTCCTAGAGAAATGGAACTCAGTGAAATCACTAGTTTTAAACACTGTTACTTGGTATATTACCACCTGCCATTTCAGCTATCCACATCATATAGTCCTTGTAAGAAAGCAAGGGAAATAGTCCTCATTTACCTGTCACAGACCTTCAGTGACTACTAATAATCTTAAATGTTGACTTAACAGACATTTGGGATGGTCCTTCAGCTTGTTTATATCCTGGCCAGACTGATTTGTCTCTGTGTGCTAAGGCTGTAGCTTTATAAATTCCTTTTTTTTTCATGACAGCTTTACCGCTTGTGCTGGTCTTTGCGGAACAGCAAAGAGGAACGTATTGATCTTGATGCAGATGATGATGAGGAGAAACCTGATGAAAAAGATGAGGATTCAGGTAACTGTTGAATAACTTATGTTGCAATATCTGTAGATGCTATCAATATATTTGAGAATCCCTATTCCATTCCTGAAGGGACAATAACATGCATGGTATTCAAAGAACAACATGCCCCACCCCCAACAACAAAACCTCAACCCCACAAATTTAAAGGGGTAGTAAGGCTTCTACCAATTTATCAATCTTAGTGTAGATCAGAAGTGAAGGGAGAAGTTCTTGTTCTCTAGGTAGCTAGTTGAAAAAATCTGCTGTCAAGTTCCTTTTCATAAGTATCCTAAAATTAATTTATTTGGCTTTTAATTTAAAATGTAGAAAGTACTGAAAAAATGGAGATAATAGGTTAAGTTTTTCAGTGTGGTCTGCTTCTCTAATACCAGATCAAGTCTCTAGGCTGCGAAAGGCCCTCTTGCAACATTTAGAAAATCCCATTTTTTTCCAGGTGAGCTGTGAAAACACAGTATTAACTTGATTCTTGTATTGCTTTGTATTAAAATGTTTCCATGCAACTAAGACCATAAATCAGAGCTGCTATATTAAATATAGGAAGGTCCTCAGTCATGGAGAACTTCTAGTGCACATAGTGGTCCATGCTCATGTTTCATGACCAGTGTGTTATTCCTTCCAGTTTCAGAGGCAAGTGAAGAACCAGGTTGCTTAAAGAAAGCTTACAACTGGTTCTGTGGCTTAGACCAACAAAAAGGACCCAAACTGAGCAAGGAGGAAGAGGAAGCCCTGAAGAAGAAACTGACTGACACATCAGAAGTGCCACTTTGGAGAAATGTTGTGAATATCAATGGCATCATCCTATTGACTGTGGCCGTATTTTGCCATGCCTTTTTTGCATAAACCTCTGATTACAATTCTGAAATCGTACTGTATTGTCAAGCAAAAACAATGACTTGTAAATTTACACAGATACATTTAGTATTTTCATGGTCTCAGTTTGTAACAATCAGGGTGATTTACTCACTGATTTTGTGATCATAATTTCAACAATCTAAAGATCAAGACTACTGGGATTTCAAGGGAGAGAATTTCCATTTAGAAATTGAATCAGTCCAGGATTAACAGAGGTTCAGAATTTCCATCCAATATTCTCTCTTCTTATGATACATTTCATATTTTAGGTGCAGAACAAGGCTGCATGAACCATATTTCATGAGCCAGATATCAGGGTTTGTGAACTATCTTTGAGGATACTACTTTGATTTTCAACCCTTTCTCTTCTGATCATTCAACTTTTTTCTTTCCTATGATAATTTGATTACTAACCCCCCGCCTCCCAAAAAGAAACAACTAACTAACTGAGGGAATGTATTATGGATTCAAGCTAAAAAATTGCTTTTGTTCCTTCCAAGCATGGGATATCTTAAGTAAAGGATTTATGTATATATTGATGTATTTGACACTATATCTAACTTTCCATTATCACTTTTTTCCATTTTCACTTTCTATGATATTTTTCATCATGTTGTGTTTCTCAATAATGAGTGGAACACTAACCATCTGAACTGATTGCCTTTTGAAATTAGGCAAAACATAATTCAATGATTCTAATAAGAATTCTGCTTATGATAGATTCTCTGTTTAAGGTTAATGTCAAAAGGTCCCCCTCTTGTATATTTTAGTATGTATCTATACTTGAATGTGAAGCTTTTTTATACAAAATACATATATTATATATACATACAATACATTATATATATGCACATATATATTATATATTAGAATATATGTATGTGTGTGTATATATTTATTTATTTATTACTGATTGATTCCCATGTTGGTATGTCAAAGTTAATCTCTACCCACAGTTATTAGGACCTCTTTGTCCTGGAGGAGGTGTTAATGTATTGCCTTTTTCTATGAACTGTACTACAAAACAATCCACGAACATTGTTAAAAGCTCAAAGCATCAGAACGCTGGTTTTGCATTTTGCCTTCCAGTACATTTGAGGGCTTTGTACCATTTCTCTGAAAAACTGTAAATCTTTCTTCTGAAGACTTCATTGAGAAATATAATTCATGCTGTATTAAATTTCAGTAGGACAGCATAAGTTAACAGTTCATGAAGGAGAACAGTCACGGCTGTGGGATAACAGCCAAATCAGTCTGATTGTCTCTGCTTGGTAAGTTTGAGACCAGCTGGAGATGCGGGAGAAGACAGATGTAACTCTACAAGGTAAAAAGCGATAGATCTTATCTAATTCAGCCTCTTGGGAAATCAAGTGCAAAAAGAAGACATCAGTTGCTGTAGTTAAGCTACAGCACAATTCCTTGTTACTATTGCACATGTATCATGGCATGCTGCATTGTCTCAAAGCATTTCAGTGCGATGTGTCTTCCCACAGCATTCTACAGCAGGATGCACCGGACTTGCAAGAGGTGCGTCTAAATAGGAAGCCAGTATCATCTCTCTGTTTATGCTACACCACATTGCTGCTAACTCCTGCAGCTTTAATTGCTCTCACTTTATAATCCTCTGACAGTATCTTTTCTTCATTTGGATGTAAAATAAAATGATCTGCTGCTCTTCAGTATAATCCCTGCAGTATACAGAAAGGGTTTGCATAGGCCAGATTAAATCATTGCTGTATAAATACCAGTGCAAACCTTTTTCTTACAGTTAATACAGTAATAGAGTATTTTAAAGACCATGGAATTAATTATATTTAATGGACTATGAACACTTGTATGTATTAAAGTATTTGTATGTTTTGAAGCATTTGGTGTCCACAAAATGGTGGGATTTCTATATAATGTAATGGAAGACAGAGAAACTTAATTTGGTGTCTAGATTTTGGCTCTGGCTAATAGTAATGGATGACAAATAAGAAAGCCTCAAGAAGAGGATTGCCCAGATCCCTCTTTGCCATGCTTTGTTAGAAAAAGAAAATATGGTGAAATTACATGACTATTTGGATAAAGACAAACAACACAAGTGGTTTCCTAGTAGGCTGATCAGCCTTTAGATGACCTCCTTGTTAATCAGTCACTGTCATTTCATTTTCTTTCCAGGGTTAAAGAATTTTGAAAAATTAACTCTGAGTTTCACAGGGACATTTGTTATACATCCTCAAGAACCTGCTTTGGTTCAGATCTGAAGTCTGGATGTTGTAGAGGCCAGGGTTCAAATATTTACGTGGAGTTTGCTGTTTAGAGTACTTCTCTAATTTTGTAGAGTTGCACAATGCCAGGCAATTTCCTATGGACAGCTGATAAAACCTTTTGCCTTTATATAAATAGTTAAATGCCACCTCAGGTTGGGAGGTATTGCATTTGAGAGCAGCTTCATGATTTTAAGGAAGAAAGTGACTTTTCAGTTCTCAGTGGAACTCTGTCCATTTTACAGTTGTTGTTGTGATACTCTCAGACAGAACCCAAAAAGTAGCTTACGCAGTCTTGGGCATTCTCATGCTTTAGAAATGCAGATCGTGAGTGCATACTTGTTCCATGTTTGACTGTAAATTTTGAAATACAGTTAGTGGAGAGACTCCAGATGTATCTCTGGCTAATAGTAAAATGTACATGCAAAAAATGCAGCATGGTACAACTCTGTTTTGGGTGATCCTGAGACATCCTAGCTTATCCTGTCAGGTTAGATGTAGGGTTACAACTTTATTTTTTTTTAGTTAGATATACAGTATTATTTTAAGTGAACTGTACAAAAGAAATTAAAATACAATTAAAAAATCACCTAGTAGCACTGTAAGCCAATTGCAAGACTGCTATTTAAAGAACACAGACCAAACAAATCAGATCTTTCATTTAAGAATTACTGTATCGTTTATTTTCAGGCCAAATCATGAAAAAGATAACCACTCTTCATTTATATTTTCATTTTTCTTTATCACTCAACAAATGTATCCAAGTACCTCACAAATGTTAATTACTTGTTATGAGAACACTCTGTTCTTAGAACTCAGAATTTGGTTTTATTCCGATTTTGCTAAGGAAAAAGCTCATGCACTGACATGCAAGTCACTGGGGGAGGGGAGGTCTGTGGCTTCATTTGGAGCACATGTGCAGTAATCATGGTTTGGTTTTTGACCAAAATGCCCATGGTGAATTAGGGCATAGCACAAGGCTGAGTTCTTTAGGCACAAGTGACTGTGGTGAACCGAGGAACATCAGCAGCTGCGACTGCTAATTGGCTCACCTCCTGCTTGGGTCACTTTCTCCACTGGCAAAATTAGGAATGTTTATATGAAGCATAACTGACCCCAAAATGGGGAGCAAAGAGAAATGATAACTATGTGTATCACTAGTGTTGATGGACATTCAGAGAAGTGCTATAGAGCCTTGGTTATTGTCTTTGAAGAACTCTTGAATTCATTTGTTTGAAGGACTGGATTGGAGGAGTGTTAAAAACCGGTATTTGTGGGGACAGAGTCACACTGCAGAGAAAAGGATTACTCAGAGGTTGTGGGGTCACAGGTAAGCTCTTCTGAAGGAGGGTTGCTGTGTTTTTTTGTTTGTTTTGTTGTTGTTGTTGTTTTTAAATTTAATGCTCTTACTTCCTAGCTGCAGGTCTCTGCAGGTGTTGTGTGTGTACCATGTAACGTTGCTATGAGGTAGCAAGAAATGAGGGAAGGGAACAGCGATTTTAGCTTCCCTGAAATGCAGCATCACAGATTCAACAACAGAGGGCGATACATCGCTAAGAAAGATGAGCAATTCCAGAACAAACAAACCATTTTTCTTTACTTGGTGATTCATAGCATTTTTAACGGAGTGTGCATTGCAGGCCTGTTCTAGAGAACTTAAAGGATGGAGCAAAACTTGACTTGCTCCAGTATCTAGTTGTTCTGATGAAAGACAATATAACCAGCAGCAGTGCCCGAGGTTATTACCCTTATTATTAATAAAGTAGGTTGGCTTTTTTTTCCCTCCTGAAGACCGCTGCACCTTGTTGTCATCTCCCACGGCAAGCTGCAAAAGAAGTTTCCCTGAAGTTACTGCGCCCACCCTCTCGTCCCCTGACGGTGCTCAGGGCTGGAGCAGCTGTGCCTGCACTGCAGCCAGCAGCCCCCCTGCTGTTCTTAAGGTGCCTGGAGAACTTCAAGCTCCGGTAAGTGCGAGTTCATCTTTACTGTGTGCAGCATTTTTACTTGCAGTATCAGAGCTTATGACTTTAAAAACTTATATTCAAATTACATTTAAAACAAACTATTATATCATTTTTCACTCATTCAAATTTACCATTTTTGACAGAATATGCTCCTAAAAATAAGTCCTGGGCTTGATTTTTTCAGCATATTAGTTCTGCATGTAGCCACAGAAAACACATTCTGCCATTCTGATTTAACATGATAAACAGCCAAGTTTGACTCACCTGGATTCTTTAGACAAATCTCTCACTTCTATGCATTTTTAATTTGATTGTTTTTTTCTTTTTTTTAATAGAAAATATAGCGGTGGGAAGCAAAAATACTCCCTGCTTTGGAAGATGGAGAGATTAAAAGCTGCTGTTTCCCAAAGCAGGATTTATATTGGGAACAGAATGGTTTCCAACACCTGGACTTTTGAAAACAGAGGAGGACAGGGAAATGAGCCTGTAGTTGCAAAAACAGAGATATAATATTCTCAACCTTCTGGAAACTGTTAGGAAAAAAAATAATATTAACCTTTGCATTAAAATGAGCACTATCTGGGTGAGATGTTGTACAATAGGCTTGTATGTAAGAGAGTCTCGTTTCCCATGAACGCGGCTGTTCTCCGCCTGGTATCACTGAGAATTGTTAGGCAGCTGACTTGAAAACTTGATCTGTGTAGAGTGCAAGTGATTAATTCCAGTATTGACCCAGGACCACATTAATTATTTCTGGACCTTAATCATTGTTGGATTCAAGCCAAAAAGACTAATTGTTTTCTATTGATGTTAAAATCTGCTGAGATGCTGATGTTGTCATAGCGTAGAACACTGTTTGTGGAGCATATGGTGCTAAAGACAAAGACTTGCTGTATACACAGCATTTCTTTTGAAACAATAAGTTTAATTATAGCATGTGACTGTGCCAGATCCTAATATGTTAATTTAGGCATTTAGAACATGTATGAAGCAATACGAAAGGATATTTAGCATTTTTATGACCTAGTCTGTTGCAGCTTTGTTAACAGGAGTATAACTGACTGGAAGCTAAGTCAGTCCAAGGGGAAGCACTTGTCATTCGTTCTGCTTTGATCCAACTAATTGTTTTACTGACACCTCGAGTGCTAATTAATTGCCCAGCCTCACAAATTAAGGGCTGTTGTCTCTCATTCCAAAGTGGGAAGTTAGCTATGGACAGCCATGGCACTCCCCATACACACTGTATTTCAGAACTGTTGCTACTCCTCAGTTCTCAGCTGTGTCGAATGAATGCTCAATGCCAAGCGTGCGTCTAGGATGCGATGTAGAATCATAGAGCGTAGGACGGAAGACATGTCCTAATTTGAGAAAGGAGAGAATGCTCATAGAAATCTTCTCAGTGCTCCAAGTTACCCATTTAGAATCATATAATATCAGTGTCACTGTCTTGTTGGTGAAGTTTGTAGGGAATATAACCTAAACTGTTCCTGCCCCTGGACTTGCTATTACAGGGGACCTTTTTGTTTTATCAGAATGTCAGTACTAGAATTTTAGGATGCATTTTTCATTTTCTGCACTGTCTTAAGGGCAACACGGTAGTCAGCAGTAAAGTAGTAACTGGCAGAAGTCAAAATATTGCGAGGGTCAGAGGGTATCTTGGGTTAACCTATAAATCAGTGTTAGTGTAACTTCGATAATCTTGTACTCCTTTGTTTCAAGACTCAGTGTACCTCAGAAGAGAAAGTAAATCCTTAATCATAAGGACTTTTTTTTCTTTCTACGTATGAAAATTCATTAAGTGATTATATGCTTATTTAGGGAATCAAAGTTAGTTTAACAATGAAGAATAAAAATAGTGAGAATTCCAAACCTAAAAAATCCAGGCTTGTTCTGTGCATTTTCTGCTCAATTCTTTTTACCCTATAATTTCTGTTCATGCTGCTGGGTGTTTTTCTTGTTTGTTTGTTTTCTCTTCCAAATATATTTTGGGTCAACCTGGATATTTCAGTTATTCACCATTAGCTTCTCTATTTGTAAAAACTTTTTCAAGGACTTATTCCCGATTGCTTTGATTTCCCCACTACTGTCTCAGAGCTCCGATCTCATCTTCCATCTTACGGTTGCCGCTTTAACAGGGAGATTGAGAAATACTCCAGCATCCATGCTTTAGAGGTTAGTTAAGGCTTTGCTCCATTTTTGTATTGTGCATGTATGTAAGACAAGAACACTGATACCATGTTAGAGCCTTATTTGGAAACAGTTTATATGGTCTTTAAAGCACTGATCAGGCAGATGTTCAGAGTGCAGTACTTAAGGTCCAAGTTGGCTGAACTTCTTGTCAGAGCAGATCAGTCTGGATGGTCTTCTTCCTGCATCTGAACAAGCTAATTATTTTGCTAACTCATAGAAATGTGATACTTGACTTGTCAGGGTGAAGGCTGTGACAGATGTTTGAAACTGAGCCAAAATGACTGTTACTGCATTTTCCTGCAGCAGTTTTGTAAGCGTAGGTGAGACTACCGTTCTCCTGTCTCTCTCTTATTGAACTGGATGCACTCAGGCATCAATATGTATTACACGTGAGTGCCTTATGTACGTAGAGTGTGTTGGAAAGGCAGAGTTCCTCCAAGACCCTGCCCAGAGTCCAACTTGGCTTGGAGTCCAAGTGACTCAATGCTTTTAAATCACATCTTTATAGGACAGGAAAGTCTTCCTCTGGTTAGGCTATGGAAGAGAAACCTTTTAACTTTAATCACACCTACAGTGGCTAGCATAAGTTTATGCTTTGCGGTTTGCAGTGGGACACTGGGTTTCTGCAGTAAAAAAAACAGCCCTGACAGATAACGCCTGTGTATGGATGGTGCAGCTTCTTTTTTGCTACAGCTTGGTAGCTTCTGTCTAGAAGAACACCAGGTGAGAGCAAAACCTGAGTGAAAACAAATGCGATTTCCCCCATGACACCTGTCACGGGCACATCTAATGGCTGGGATTTGTCCTGCTTGCTTGCTTCATTTCTTCACCCAGGCCTTCTGTTGATGCCGCACGTGCCAACCCTGAGCCTGGCGTCAGGCACACAGAAGGGGAAAGGCTGCCTGTTGAGATCCCCACCAGGTTAAAAACACGGGCCATCGCCGGAGCTAGGGCTCAGGGAGGGGCTGCAGACACACAGCAAGAGGGGGCTCAGAAGGGGCTGCTGAGGTGAAGTGGCAGCTGCTACTCAACTTGTCTCGAGCAGTCATCACCTGGGGGCATTGGAGCATCCCGTGGATAAATCTCAGCACAGCGAGAGTGAGGTGAGGAGCTCTTAGTGCAGGACAGTGGGGTCCTTCTGCATCAGATTCACTGCTGGCAAGTCTTGTCAGCAACAGAAGTTGTTAGAACTGTGTTGAAAAGTATTTGGCTATACTTCAGGCTGGGAAAGCCTCATGCTTCCCTAGGGGAAGCCTTTCTGTGACATTGTCATTGATTTTTCAGTGATGATGCTCTAAATGGTTCTAATCCTGTGTTCAACATATGTTTGCAAAAGTCATGTAAATACCTTTTGCTAGGCCGATTTCCCAGCATAGAGAGACTGCTGGAGAGGTTAATTATGAACCTTTTTTAAAATATTTTTTTATAATTTTAATATAATATTGATTAGTATCTGATAGGCTGAGATTAAAAAGAAAAAAGAGAGAATATGAAGCAAACAAAAAAGATCAGTTTCTTGTATGACAGGAAAATCTTGGTGTCTCAGGAAGTAGCTCCTGGTGGAGAGTTCTAGACTTGCTAGCTTTTCTTTTTCCCCATTACTCTGCTGGTGACCTCATAACACAGATGTGAAACTGTTGACAAACGACTTTTCAGGAGGAACTGATCCAGAGTAACTGAGAAGGAGTTTTGTTTTTGAAGGTCTCATATAATCATGCAACTTTTACAGCAAGACAACAACAGAGGGCAATAGATCTCTGTAGAACATCCCATCTTCAGAAAGGTTTCCATTCAATGACACGGATGGCAATTTCGGCAGCTCTTCTCACTGCCTCGCAGGGATCATTCAGACACTGCCTAAACGTGTCCGTATGATCTAGGAGTTTCCTGCGGCCCTCAGGTAGCTCAGCCAGCATGGTGAGGGTTTTGATTGCACTCAGACGGGCTTTGCTGGTTTCCCCAGCAACCAACCTCAGTAAAGGTGGAATGGCTTCAGCACCCAGGGCTGAGCATCTCCCTGCAGAAAAATAAGCTGGCTTTAAAATGTGTTATTACATATAATCGACAAGATTTTGAATTGCTTTGTTTGACTCCCTGCCCAGTTACAGCTCTGAACACCCCAGAGTGTGCAGTGTGAAGAGGTAGGACATGCTTTTCTTGTGAAGACCAACGCTAGCTGCCAGCTAGCTGTTTGTTTTTAAGAAAAAAGATCTTAGTTAACTTTATCTGCCTTGCACGTTGTCTCATTGTCTCATCTAAGAAGGTATGAGGCACCGAGTGATAGGATAAACTGTTTTTTGGGGGTGTTAGATGCCCTTAAGAACATCCTCCATTCTTCTATTTTTAAAGACACTTCAAACACTGAGATCCACGCCTGTGTTGTCTTTGGAAGCCAGGGGGACAGTTGCAGAGGAGGATTGGAACACAACTACTGTTATTAAGAGTCTTTTATATCTAATTATTCACTCATCACACTGAAAATTTAGCAGTTAGTATTTTCAGTGTCTTGTAACTTACTTGAGAGAACAACCAGTGTTATTAATATTCACTCCTCTCCTAGCTGTGAGAGAGAAACTGCCTATGAGATGTCCAAATCTTACAATTCCTGGCACAGCTTTAATGCTATTAGAAACCAAGGATCTGGGGGGCAAGGGGACAGGGGCACAGGTATTATTATAAAGTTGCCTTAAAATTGGATTTCCAGAAAGTAGCCAACGGAACCGCCTCTTTCTCTTACCCTGAGGTTTAATGGTAGCAAACATCAGTGCTCCTGTTGCACTAGCTTGGACTTCAGGATCTGTGTCTTCTAACAGGCTCACCAGCACAGGAATAACTTCTTCACATACCACGTTTTTTCCCTCTGGATGGGTACTGTGCAGAAAAGATGGTTAAAATGCTTTCCTGAAACACATCTGCTAACCATGCAGGTACCCCCAGCTTCTCCCCATGCCTGGCCCCCTGCAGCGCTCCTTCGTTTCATGACAGCGGTGCTGACATGGTCCTGCTCTCTGTTCTCTTTGGAGTCAAAATGTTCCGATTGTTAGACAGATGGCAAGCACCACTACCCGGTCGCAGAGAAAAGAGAGGGGATGTCTGTTTATGCCTGGTGTCTATTAAGTCTACTTGCTGATACAATACCGATTATTACCGTTATTAACCTATGTGTGTGGGCTTAACAATTTTTTAGGGCTATTTTTAGGTGNTTTTTTTTTTTTTTACTTTCTATGATACACTGGAGACTGATGGGCAGCAGCAAGGAACAGGATGTAGGAAGAAGTGTGCTGGTGCTCCTAGTGGCAATGTAGTTAGAAACCTGGCTGTCGAACCCTATACAGATTTAAACCAACTGCTATATTAGGGGGCTGCAAGGAATTCTTCTTCCAGGTTAATTCTGTCTCTTCCTTTCCAGCCTCTTTAATGTGGGGAATATTTAACATGACACAGAAGCCAAATAATATAGAAGACAAATAGGAGGAGAAGGAATGACATCTCATCAGCATCTGCTTTCCTGAGTGATTTGTAGCAGTTACGGTTTTCAGAAGTCTTCTCCCTGTGTGTGCATACAGGCTGATATTACTTTACTTGTGAAACGTGACAGCTTCAATGTATAGCAGAATACCTCTGTACATTAATGAACTTGATTGAGTCACGTAATTAGCATTTTCTTGGGCTTAAGTATTACAGATTTCTTTTACCCAATTTCTAAAAGGACCCAAGCTGCTTTGCTTCTGATGGTCACTGATGAATGTGTGAGCTTTTCCTTCAGGATGGTAATGGCACCACTCGATAGAGCTTCAGAAGCATCCACACGCAGACAGTTGGAGAGTGTATCTAGGATTAGCTCCTGGATTTCATCCAACTCGGACTTCAGTTTGAATGTAAGCAAGGGAATCAAACCAGCACGCAGTATGTCAACAGCCCCTACAGGAGACAGAAGGGACACGGGTGAAGGTGTGAGTTCATTTTCTATTTCTGCCTGTACTTTGATTTTTTTAATAGGATCAAAATATATATGGTAACGCATTTCCTTACACAGATGTGGGACTGGGACATGGAAATTATTACAACACCAGTCTGTTCATAAATGCCATCTTAGCATTGCTTCCTCAGTGAGCTTCCCCAGCAGTTCTGTAAAGACATCAGCCCAAGTAGCACCCAAAATTGTTCTGATGTTTCCAATTCTCCCCACTACAACATTTCTCCCAAAATTATTCTTGCTAAGAAAACAGATGTAAGTCACCTTATATACAACTGTCCTAACTGTTCTCAACATCAACAGATGCTAAGACAGGCAGAGATGTGAGCCTTTAGAGCTAATACTTTGATATAATTCTCCACAATGGTTTCTGTGGGGGAAGTCAAGGTTTTGGAAACCGTCAGCTTCCTCACACATTTCTTTGTAGTAATTCTGTTACAGGCGAAATTCACATTTTGAGCTTTCCAGCAGTCAGACACTTGCACTATTTCTTAAAGGGAACAGCATCGAAGGTAGAAAGATCATCATCTGCCCTGCACGTGGTGTCTTTGCTGTGAGCTGGTGACTGACTCGTACCATTTCTTACACAATACTAAGTCAACACTGAAAGAGCAATGCCACGGGAAAGCAGAGGCAGAACGTACTGTCCACAAGTAACTATGTGAAAACAAAATTCTCCAGCTGTCTTGTTGCTAAGGCTGCTTCTTTGGTTGCCAAGAGAAATGTGGCTCCTTTTGAAGTGATTCACATACAGTTAGATAAGGAAGTTTTGTGGGTAAGAGTCATCAAGGTGTTTTCAAATGAATCTTCCCAGGTGGAGATAAAAGGACGAGTGGGAAAGAGATTTTAATGGCCTTTGGTAGTGCACCGGAGAAATCCCTCAACTTGACAACCAGGTGAAAAACATGATTCTTGATCTAATCTAGAGGTTCTTCTGTTGTACGTATTTCTGACATTTTGATGACATTGAATAATTTCTTATGTTACTAACGTATTAGGATCCACTTTAGTAATGCAAATGCAAAGAAATGCCCAGGGGTGGTACTATTACAGCTTTTACTACTTGCAGTACATTTGGAGGTCACTTCCTGTGAGAATTCAGATAAATGATGAGGAAAAACAGATTCAGACAATTCACTCTTGAAGGCTAACAACGTTTTAAAAATGAAGATTTTTCCTTGTACCAGAAAAAGCAAAGTGGAGAAGGAAAGTGCAGAAAACATTATCTTTGAAGCTGTGGCTCTGTGTATCACTACTGGGGGTTGCATTTTCATAGCAGAAAAACCCAACTGTATACTTATTTTCCCTGGTGGAACGGAAAGAAGAACATCCTCAAGGATCAGCTACAGCCCATTCATGCTGTCCCCATATAAGATGCGGTAAAGGAAACCTGCCCTATTGGTCTGGCAAGAGACTCCAAGGGAAGTCCCCGAGAAGGAAGCACAGCTTGCACAGCTGACTCCATCACTCTGCATTAACTCCCCTGACAGGGATTATAAGCATTCGGATTATAGGCTATAGGTATAGAAGGGCTGTGGGTGGTTATGAGATGACATTACCTCCTTCAAATGACTAATTTTTTGTTTAGATGCTTTCTAGATGATCTGTGATATTTTTAAACCCAAACTACATTTGGACAATTTGACATTAATGTAATTTCATTCCTTCCAGATAAAATACCATGCAGAATGTAAATGTAAATAAGAGTGGCAAAGAATGGAAGTTTAAACTCCACACTCTAGAGCTGTGGGTAGCTGTAATTCACATTCCTACCAATCTTCCCTGGGACAGTGTCACACAACAAGCATTTCATCATATCATTCTGTAACTCAGTGCTGCTTCTTGCACAGAGTAGGCAGTATTCTGCCTTGAGCCAAGAGAAACCATTGCTTGCTTTAGTTTTCTGCTTCTACTATTGCTATAGCATGCTTACAGCATTGTCTACCTTTCTCATGCTTGTAGATACACTTTTTTCTTTCTCAGAGAAGTTTCCATTACTATTTTTCCACTTGCTTTCAGATACTTAATAGGCTTTTTTTAACCCATCTTTTTTGTTTTCATTTTTTTCTTTCCTACACTTCCCTCTTTTTCAGGCCTTCCTTGCTGACATATTTCAATTCCCTTGATTGCTACTTCACCGTATTCCCTGTAAGTACTCTCAGCACTCTGGTTTCACATCTTTATGTCTGTGTCTTTCACTTATCTTCTAATATATTCAATTAATATATTCAACTGGACAGGACTGCTTTCATTGGCCCTTGAGTTTATTCCTTCCAGTTAAACTTTATTGACTTTCTTTGACTCGGTCATCTCTCATTCATTGCATTTGCACTTCATGGCTTCTTTTGGTGCTAGCCTTTGCTGTTGCACTGCATTCTTGAGTGCCAAATATATAACAAAGACACTTTATGTCTTTCTGTTCCAATAAGCTAGCAAAATAACGTGCAGAGCATTGTCTAAGATAGCTTTTATTCTGCAGAGCCATTAAGCAGTGTTTATTCCGTGGTCAGAAATCCCTATGTAGCTAGTAGATGCTTATTTTGTATGAACACTCAGGCTGTTTTCATTTTTCTTATTATTTTTTTTTTTTTTTACCAGGCCAGGTATCTTTCTTATCTACAGATTTTGTCAAACTGTCCTATCCTAAATGCTATCGTGCTACTAGAGGGAGCTTCCCAGATATAAATATAGAAACAAAGATGGATTGTTTGACCTTGTCAAAAGTCTCAATGGGGTGAAGAGAAAGAGGGTGGAGAGGAAAGGCCATCAACAACAACAAAAAAAGAGACTACCTAACAGTGAGACTGAGATTTCCAGGTGGAAATTCGTCATGGTTTTCCCAAGGGAACCAAAGGGTGAAAGGTTTAGGGAGGTAAAAAGGAAAAGGGAGGAGACAGAATCAGTGGAAAGTTGTTTGAGAGTTACTCGTAAATCAGAGCAGTTGTAGATCCTTGCATCTTACTTGAACGAGCAATGGAAGGGGAAGGCAAGCTGGTGTTTCTAGTAGTCCTGCACTATTCTGGCATCCTCAGGATCTTGACTTCCCATTGAAGTGCTGCCCTTTCAAGGGCGCTTTACCTATTGCAGAGTATTCCTGATGCACTGGACGTAGTGAAACAGTAGGGAAAAAAGTTTTCCAAATGCAAATAGTTTTATTTGCAGTTGTATAGTTAACACCATTATTGATCTTTTTCTGAGAACTTGTAATCTTCCCTTGGGCTGCTTTTTATCTCAGCACTCATCTCGTCCTTCCCATAGCCCTCTGGCCACTCTCATTCTCCCTTTCCTGACTCTTTTTTCAAATAGACCCAAAGAGGCGTTGCCATTTATTCTGTTCTCTCAGTATGGCTGCAGGGCATGTAAACAAAATAAATTTTGTAGAAAACAAAGGAGTCATTTATAGGACATAACAGTGGTGTTTTGTTTTGTTTTTCAATTACATAAAGCAATTAAATCACATTACAAATCCTTTTCAGAACAAATGTCAGTTTTCAAATCAAAGCCATTGAAATGTTTGTTTTAATAAGAAGCATGGCCAGAAAGTGATGTACAGTGGTAGCACCACATCGTGAAATTGTACGGAAACACAGATTCTATATAATGTGAATGTTTTGTTAATACCTCAGAGGTCTCTTTGAGACATTCAGACAACAACCTGAAATGCTTAGTAACAGCAGTTCCATGTAGGTAGGGGCAGAGAATGAAAAGAAAAGCAGAGCCAGGCACAGTCGGAGTGAAAAATGCTGCCCTGCATCCTGGTGTGCCATCAACGTGTCCGGCGTGCAGCAGCGGTGAAATCCCCAGGTTGTGAGTAGCCAAATGATCCTGACAAAATTCCTAGACCTAGCAGCTCTATTGCTAGCACTGCAATAGTTTAGCGCTGTTCTAGAGGTAACAAAGTGTTTATTAAACTAGTGAGTGCTAGCATACATGATATACATTTAAAAATGCATTGCTGGTATAATGATTCCTTTCTGAGTGCCAAGATGACAGCAGTAGATCCCTCCCCGGCATGCCTTCCTTAATAACTCCTTGCTCACTACTGTTTAAATTGAAAAAATATTTTATTCTTTAGACTCCCTGAGAAGACTTCTGAGTCACCAGTCACAAGAGCATAGTTTGAGAACCCTGTAGTAGCTAACTTATTAAGATAAGATTCGGCACATGGACTTGTAGTGTTTCAGGCTGTGTCAGGGAGTACATTAAAGATAATACTTTAAAACTGGGCTAAAATTTCTTTCCAGTATGTTTGGAGCAGGAGAGAGACCACAATAAATGAAATAAAACTCACCTGCCTGCACCCCATCAGCTTTATCAAGTCTTCTAACTAAAAAGGAAAACTGTTGTTATCTTTGAAAGTCAGAATATTTTCCACTTCTTTGCAACAATAGTTCTCTGTCTTTCAATAATAATTTAACAGGAGTAAACAGTAGTGTCCCAGAGGATGCCTATGCCTGGAGGCAAAGAGTCTTTCTCATCTTAAAGGACTGAGAGGTGGAAAGTCCCAGTTTAAATGAACTGAAGAGCTACTAGGACATTAGAGAGCTGAGGAGCATACCGCAGGTACTGAGATCCGACTAGAAGTAGTAAGCATTTCTATTTCAAACTATTGCACATCTGTGCATCGGCTAAATGCATTTATTTTATGGCAGCCCTAGGGATTTACCACGTATAAAATCACAACCTCAATAATAGCATCTGTCGTATTCTAACTAAAAATACAATAGCTGTGCAACTGTGTAAATAGCTGTATAACTGTCAAGCATTATGGGATCTGCTCTTGTTGGAGCTACTGAGAATTTTTCCAATACTAAGGATTTGGGGATGCCATATGTATGAAAAACACAATAAAAATTAAGGCTATAAAAGTATTAAAAAGTCAGCAGTATACTGGAGAAGCATCTGATGTGGCTGCCTCTGGGGATCCTTAAAAAATCTCTTTCAAGCAGCACCAAGGAATAGGTAAGATTGGTCTGATAAACAAGTAGTTACTAATCCTCAGTAAAGAATAAAGAGACTCCTGTGCATCTTGTTTCTGTTTTTAGAATCTTTGCTTTAGTATATGTGAAATTATAATTTCAAAGCACCACTGAAAATAATTAACATAGAACCTACAGCTAGTATAACTGCACTAGCTTCTCTGTTATAATTTAGAAATCCAAGAAACGGATGATCTTTTTTTTAAAAAAATGTATTTGTCATTTTGGTGGTAAATAAGACTGACTGTGACATTCTGCTTGAAAGCAATGGGCTTAACCATCTAAATCATTTATGCCCCATGAAAAGACGAGTAATATCTAAATAACTTACAAATTCTGGTCTATGGAGTGTCTTTGTCACAATATCTCTAGAAACCCTGGGGATGAATTAGAGTTGACTGTGTTTCACATACAGGCAGTTTCCAAATTGAAAAATAAATCTTGGATTCTGATTTTGTACAAGAATTATCTACAGGGTAAAATCAATAATTGACCAAGACAAGTACCCTACTTCTGACAGATGTAGTGAAAATCACCAAAACCACTGTGCTGGTAGTTATGAAATATGCTCTCTGTTGTAGTAGTGCATAATCCATGATCTGTGGATTCCTGATCATTTGCACAGCATCGGAAGGTAGTCTCCAAAAGGAAAGCAACTTTTCCTTCTTTTAATAAAACTGTATTCATACATTACCATATATAAGAAAGCAAACAGTCAGAATGATGGTAAAATAGAAGTAATGATGGCTTATTAAAAAAAATTCCTATCTATAATTGTTGATAGTCTGCTTGCATGTTGAAGCACAAGCATTGATATCTTCTGCAGTGTTTTTTTTGGCCATCAGAAATCTAGCTGCTTGCACCTCCCATATAATTAATCTTTTGTTTTCTAAATTTATAACATATAGATATATTCATGATCATCCTATCTACGTAAGTGTGTGAATGCATATGCATACATATAACATGGATTCAACTGAACACAATGGATATTGATGACACAAATAGGAAATTTCTCATCTTTTATTTCTCTGGCGAAGTACATTTCCTTTATTCAGAGAGACATTTTTAAAAATTGTTAAAAGTAAAGACTGAGAATAACCCAGAGGTTTTTTTTTACTTGTTCTCTTGGATAAAGAAGGAAATGTCATCCTGAAATTTATTAATTTCCTCCACAGGGAAGACTTTGCCAAAATGCAAGAAGGAAGGAAAACAATCTGACATATGTAGTACTTGCTCCAAAGTCCTCAGATCAATTACTGAGAGAGAAAATTAAAGCCTTGAGATAGCTACTCCCAAAAAGCTTGAGCCTTAGCCATGACTTGCTACCCAAATTCAGATTATCCAGGTCAAAATTTCTCCTTTTCTGTCTGCTGGTCAGGAATGGAGACATGAAGCAATAGGATAAGACTAAGAGGGACCAGTGCAGCCCTCTACCATAAGAGACTCTGCTGACTTCACTGCTTCCACAAGTGCCTGTTCTGAATTCAGTCCTTCACAGGAAGCAGTGGATTTAGTACATATGACACAGCCACTGTGTTCAGAAGAGAACCTGGACTGGCACATCTGCAAGCACTAACTTAAATATTGGATTTTATACCTTATACCAAGCATGTGTATCGAGTGCAGAAAGCGTTAACAATTACTATAGCAAGTTTCAGTCACAGACAAATTGATACTGTAAGGTGAACACAAAATTATCAGCCATGACAAATGTTCATATGATTGTTACTTACATTGCAGTAAGCTTCTCCTATGGAGAAGGAAGGTCTGCTGTATCGCAGAGGCTGTTGTAAAGAAATGTGAGAGACAGCTCATTTCTCTAATGGGTAATGGACAGGGCAAAAGGAGTGGTGGGAAGGAAAGAGGCCAAAAGCTGTTTGCACTAATTCCTCAGGCTGCAGAGCTGAGAAATAACAAAGAGCTGGTTTAGTGACACGTTCCCTGCGTGCTCTCGGCTCCCCAGCCAGAGCCCCGTGCTCAGAGGGCAGCTGCAGGCTGCTGCCACCCTGCCTGCTCCGACCCATGGCTGGCCCCGGTGCTGTGGGAGTTTTGCAAGTTTTCCATTTTCAGACCTTCTGCTGAGAGAATAGTTGTTGTTTTTTTTAAAAAAAAAACTTTTCCTCTTTTCGGACAGAAGACCAAAAGCAATGTTAACTATCTTAAATTTCTGTCAGGCTATTTCTATGGAACTGGAATTCTGTGTTACTGTATGGCATTACATAGCTGAATAATCATTACAACACTTTGGTTATCTTTAACACTCATCTTTTGCAACTAGTGAGTTAACCTCGTGCTGAGATGTAAAAGAGCAGTCATTTCGTCAGTTTTGGTCTGTAGGAGAAATATAATTAATACGGAGAAAGTGTTCTCTGAAATTCTGTAGTATAAATAAATCACAATCAGATCCAGAGGTATGTGATAAAGGAAGCTTCCTACATAGGTTTGATTATGCTACTGCCAAAAATTAAATCAAAATGAGAGGCACAAAGAAACAAAATATCTAGATTTAATCATGCATCTGATACAGAAATGGAAGGGTATTTTATCTAGAAAATTAACACAAACTTGTTATGAATATATGAAATGAAAACTGATTTAAAACTGAACAGACTGAAAGACTGCAAAAAGAGAAGACAACAGGAAGAGTGTAAATGGAATTTTAATTGTCTCGTATATGCACTTGCTTTTTACATTTTCTTCATTGCTGGAAGGATGTGAAACTTATTTTTTTGCTACTTTTAAAAATGATCCGATAGAAAATTTCAAAGAAGAAGCTGGGGAAATTGTAGCATTGACAAATCCACTGGTTGTGTTTGCTGATCTGGCATGCTGGCAAAGCTGCGATAAGTTAATTTTATCCTACAGTTCACACTGCATACACTTGTGCCCAGACGAGCACAACCGAATGGTTAAAACTGATAAAATCTTTAGGAAAAGAAGAACACAGTACTATAGGCGGGTGAAATCCTTTTCTGCTTCAAATGGTCTGGCTTGGCAATTTTTTTCAAAACGAAGCTGGAAGAAATGCATCTCGATCAGCCCGGTAGGCCCAGATGGCTGCACGACATGAGCGGGGCTGTAGGGAAAGGCCGATAATTCTGCGCTTCCCACACAGCCCTGCTGCCTCGCAGATTCCACTTTGTCTGGGGAAAGCCATGTTCTTAAGGAAAACTGCTTATACTACTTAATGAAGATTTCTTCCGTCTGGGTGAGGTTCTACAATAGTGCTTTCCAGTTTTTTAGTGCATACTTTATTTCCAGCAGTGAAAAATTCTTAAATCTTAATTGAATACTAAGGTATGGGCTGCTCTGGGGATGACCTGTGCTTTGAAGTGATCCCCAGTAAATGATGCTCTTGGGTTGAGAGCCCGATTCCTCCAGCGAGCGGTAAACCACAGATGTGGGCTGACAGGGGTCTGTCACAAATAGGAACGTGACTTAACAGCAAACACATTTTCTGCCTGGAGATGCATTCCTGAATGAGGACCTCCAAGTGAATGCATGACGGTGTTCTTGTAAAACGACTTTTTTATTGTTTATTTGTAAGACAACGAGGGCCCAAGCCACAACAACAGTGAAACGAATCTGTTACTTAACCAGGACTAAAATACTAGGTCTAGCTTCTGGAAACGTGCCAGATTAACCGTACGCACTTCAGCGGTGCTACCAATGTGCTTATATTTAAGAACATTATATGCAGGGTATTCAAAACACTAAGGCCTTAAGCAGAAACAGAGAATCATATGTGCAACAATTATAAGAGATACCAGCAACTATTTAATCAGCTGAGAGGAATTACTGCCATTTTAATGTAATGTTTTTAAAAATGACGCTGTTACAGCTAACTCTGAAAACTACATTAAGTGAAAGATGGGAGAGGGTTTATCCCTTTAGTCAGTTTGGGTGAAGTTAGCACAACGTGCTTGGCCCTTTTCATTGACTCCACCACCCGGTCAGTCAGGAGGGGATTCGGGCGGCTAAATGCAGGCCTCCAACGCCACTGTAGTTGTCCTGGGGTACCCAAGGTGTCAGCCTGGGCCTGCCAGGTATGCCGTAACACCAGCAGCACGCTTGGCCATTTCTAAGCTGCAGCAGGAGGCAGATGGGATTCCCTTGGAAGCTGGAAGTGGCCCGAGAGACTTGTATCTGGAGGCCGAGTTGCTTCCCGAGTCACTGCCATTTGTTATTTGAACCAATCTTGTGTGTGTCAGTGACAGAGCAAGAGCTCTTCTTTAGAGCAGGAGTGGTAAATCACCAACCTCAGAACTCACGTTTACTGATTTCCCTGTTAGCTTATCACCCACGCAGGCCTAAAGCAGGCTAGCTTTTGGGTAGTTTTTCACCCCTATAAAGCTGCTTCACAAGAGGCAGTGACCAGCTACACCCAGCTACAACCACCGCGTCGTGTGTCTGCTTCGTCCTCCGCTAGTGACCACCGGCTGGTGGTGAGGTGTGTATGCAATGTCTTTATGGAGATACAAAATTAGCTACAGGCCTAACATGGAAAAGGTGTACAATTATCTAAACTCAAACTTAAACCTGACTGCAGTCTTCCAATTATTTACAGAATTGCTTTGGCATCTAAAGCCCCTGCAGCAAAGCTACCCGAATGTCCACAGCTCCATTTCTGTAGCTTCCCAGAATTACCTTTGGGTCCTCAAACAAAATTTTCAGTCTTTTTTTTTTTTTAACTACGGATTTCTTATTCCTGTTACTCAGACATTACAAGAAAATACAATTGAAAAATAATAGTGCCTGCTGAACTTGTAGCTGCAGCTCATGGCTCCTACATGAAGTAAAACTATCATATGTAAAGGATATAAAGAAATGTGAAATCAGATTAAAATGATTTTACTAAGTATCTATTAAATATATATATATATGTAATTCTTTTAAGGCCCCAGTTTGATAGTTCTTCAGCTGGCAAGAGCATCAGTGAAAAAAAAAAGATTTGAAATCAAGTCATTTCTATTTTTTTGTTTGTTACTGCAAAAAAATAAAAATAAAAATAAACAAAACCTAACTGCCTGCCTGTATCCTCAGGTGGGAGAAACCTACTTTCAACTCTCTACTTCAATGAATACTTAATCGTTCATATGAAGTGCAAAATCTTCAAACAGGAAGACTGGAGGAGGGAAAAGGGCATCCCAAGAGTAAGCGACAGCCTGTTGCTCAGAGCACTTTAATAGGACATCCGAAGCTGGTTCTTTTTGTTTTAAAAGCTTTGGTTTCAAAAAGAGGTTCTGATGGAGTTGGGGCCCATGTACCCATCACAAAGCTTAGGAAAAGCGAGGACTGCTGCGTACAACTAAGCGCACAGGAACGCCAGCGTGTCTTTCAGGGCTCCAGGCAAGCCTCCAAGCAGCTGTCCACCAGCTGCTGGATTTAATGCTTGTTTTTCTAGACTTGGCTTCAGTGGCAAGTGCTGATTCAGCAGCTGAGCCAATGACTGCGAGCTGCAGATACAGCAGGTACATAATAAAGCCATGAAGGAATGTATGTAAGGCACTTACATTTTTAGGGTTTGGTTGGTTTTTCTTTTTTAATTTTTTCTCTGTTGGAAAACTAGAGAAGTCCTTCTCTTTAGTTGATTGTGGTGTTGGCTGTAACCCATTATCTCGGCTCACATTCTCAAATACCTCCCCTGAAGGAGATAGGAAGATTAAACAGGTGATGCTAAGTGAAGCCCTCCGCTGCTCGAAGGATGTGAGAACAGGATAAAAGGGTGAAAAGCTGGGAGGAAGTGAATTTTCATCCTAAGCGATAAAGTGAAAGCAGTTTGGGCTGATACCACCTCCTGGAAGGTGCATTCATGATTTTTTCCCACCACCTCACAGCCACTGATACAAAGCAACAATTTGCCAGATACTTATAAATATCAGATTCCAGTCATCTGCACTTGATGCTATTTTAAACTCTTCCACGTGAGAAAAATGGTTAAAAATAAAAATACAGCCTTTTTATTCTTCTCTAAATGTTCTGCTCAGTTCTCCATGCTCAAAGAGAATCACAGACCTGTCTATAAATATCTAACCCAGATATACAATTGCTTGTTAAAAAGAGGGTGTTTGGTAGAAAATTGAATGAAATAGAAAACATCTTTTATTATATTTTTATTACAGACCAGATGTGGCCTCTCAATTTTCCCTCTATCATTTGGAGATGTACATTCACCAAGAACATTGCATGTGTGCTTATAAATATTTTGATGTTGTCATGGTATAATAAAGGGTAATTGATTAGAAAAATCCCTATGGGATTTCACACTTAAGAGCACGTTTCTGTTTTAGCACTATTGTCTTCAAACTAAGCATGTATGAACGCTCCTATTTCGACTGATCCCAGCCAGAAAGCAGCAGTAAACAGGCAAGGACCCGGCTTTGGTCAATGAGCCGCGCTGGCAGGCTGGGTGATGCAGCGAGGGTTCCAGGAGGCTGTGTGTTAGATGTTGCACGCCAACAGTCGCTACTCCCTTCACATTAAAACCTGCTCTGGTATGGCAAAAAAAGTGACATGGAGGGGAGAGCAGAGATCTAGTCAGATCATCACTGTGCCTTCAAACTGCTATTTGTCAGGCAAATCACTATTTCCAGGCAAGAAAGTATTGCAAACTATTCCCTTTCAGTAGGTGTTCGTGTGTTTTCAATCTGTCTGTATAGAAGAATACCATTTAGAGCACTGAGCTAAAGCACTGTGCTTTGCCACCCCGCTTGACTTTGGGATGCATGCTATTTTGAGACATATATTCCTCTTTAAATGCCTCTGGGGGCTTTGCAGTGCAATCCCCACCAGCTGAGAGGTCCTAATGGAGAAGTTCTGGGTGCAGGACGAGGTGCACCTGAAGCGAGCAGGCAGATCTGCTGGCTTATTTTTCAGGTGAGTTGGGTTTTAACTCTGCCATTAATCAACGGCAAGCTCCCCTACTGTGGTGGTGAAACAAAACCACCTGAACCTCTCAGGGGAAAACCCGCTCCGTTACTCATGCACTGCGTGCTCGTTACGGCATGTGATCTGCCATTAGGTGCCTCCCTCAGAACTGCAAGCAGCGAGCATTTCGTTGTGTCAGTCGGAAGTGCTGGAAGGGATGAAACCTGGAGGGAGCACGTGAAGGATGATCTTCCTACACAGGATGATGGCAGCTGATGCCGATTTTTCTCCCAAAGTTGGTTAATGTGTGGAAGATGCTTTTCTCACATATCAAGTACTATGCGGAAGGTACGTGTGATGTGGCAGTTTCTATAGTAACTACTTGTTCTGTATGGAGGAGCAGATGAAACCTGTGCACCTTGTTATTGTTCGCTCATCCTATTACTAGGCTACTCAGGCAGCTACCGCAAGTGTGCTGCGTTACTCCATTCCCTCGCCAACGCCGCTGTGCCAGGGCCTCACGCACTCGCAGGTGAGGAGTGCCTCTGGGACACAAAGCGCTGTTAGCACTTGGAACTGACCCCTGCCCGGTCACATAACGGCGTCAGAGGGTACATGCACACTGCTAGATATCGAAAGCTCACATTTCAAAATAAAATTGTAGAGATTAAAAGGTTATTAACCTTTTTTAAGACGGGGCAAATCTATGATTTGAACGCTACCATTGTGCTGGGAAAACAATGCCAGTTGTGTGTATGACATTTTGTTTTTAAATGCTAGGAGTTCAGCAGAACGACTTCGCCAGCCTAGGGGTATGGGGGACTCTCGCGGTGCGAGCACGACCGCGGGTGCGCTACTTGCGGGAATCACACGGTACGCTGATTCACAGCTCCCGTTTCTGGGCAAGAAAAATCACATTGCTACTTTGTGTTTTACACTAAAACATTTCATTGTTAGAATCCACCGATGCTGCGGCGCTGCTGATAGTATCGGTACCGGCAGGTATTATTTACAGCAATCAGACGCGCCCCGCGCCGCGTTGGGCCGGCGGGAGAAGCGCCCGTGTCCCACCTGTGCCCCGGGGCTGCCCCCGGCACGCACCGCGCACAACCACGGTTATGAAACGGGCGGCGCGGGGCGAGCCGCTGCTGCCTGCTGGGGGCCGCGGGCTCCGCAGCGCAAGTGGCGCGGCAGCGGGTGCGGAACGTGAGCGGGGCGAACCCGTTAGCGAGAGGGACAACGACGCCCGGCGTTACCTAACCGGTGAGCGGCGCGCACCCCCCGGTACAAACGACACGGGAGGAGCGGAGGGCGGGAGGCGAAAAGCAGAGGGGAAGCGGCGGGGCCGGGCGGGGCGGGATGCGGGCA
>VXAA01006846.1:260796-291430 GCA_013399115.1 Anseranas semipalmata | reverse complement strand
CATTTCTTAGGAACTACTGTTTGTTAATCTGATATTTTTACAGTAGATTTATGCAATAGTAATTCCCTGGACTTGGAAGTTGGAGGGATTATCCTCATCACTTATAATGGGTCACATGCATATGGGGTAGTTGGTTAGGCTTCCCTTATAGTTAATGGAGAGAAAAATAGATTCCTACAGTGCAATTAATCAACCTATTTTTTGATCGCTATCTTAGACCGAGATGCACTGACCTCTGGAAATGCCTGTTTGTCCCCTGGCTACAAAGGAAGCACAGAGTGACTAGCTCAGAGGTAGCCACCTACATGCATATGCTAAATCTGGACAGATGAGTCCCTCTCTTAGTGTCCATATCGTATTGTTTAACCAATTTTAACTAGATAATTATGAAGATATTTTTCCTGGTTCACCACAAATATTTGTAAGTAATAATACAGTAGTACTCCTACCTAACAACCCTGTTTTGTTTGGTACTAACTAGGCTAGTGTGCCACACTATTTTCTTCCTCTAACCATATCTTAACAATGCTATTTTGTTGTGCAGGAAGGACTGCACTAAAACAGTACAAGTAACCCAGGTCTTTTATCCAGCTTTTCCTACTACTACAGGTAGTAATTCTAGCACACATTCCCAGTATGTTTCAACCCCTAATTTGCATGCCTCTTTCTGTATTTTCAAACCTTATTGAGCCGATTTGGGACAACTACCTTTATCTTCCCCAAATGCAGTGCCACAGACACAGACACCCTAACAAGTGTTGATGCACAAGCACAGTTGACACAGTTGTGTTGTGGAAAGACAAACACAATGAAACTGAACTGTAATCAATTCAGATGAAAGTGCCGTGGCACGGTAACAGAAACACAGCTGGATGTTTAGCTCTGAGAGGGCTCCCTGTTTGGATAGGGTAAGTACCTGGTTCTTACACCTCTTCCTTTAAAAGAGAAATATACATGTGATTCAAAAGGATACCTAAGTATTATCCAGGGGGATGTGTTGCTGAAAATAATACAATTCATGTTACTGTGGTTTTTTTTAATTATTATTATTAAAAGTTTCTTGTCTGGATACCTACCAGCGCAAGTCGTAAAATTCAAATATTTAGAATGTATTAACAAAATATTATTTTATTTGGATATGGATATATAATAACCATTTATACATATCTGTGAATTAGAGTGTTAGTTTTCTGACCGGATGTCTTATGAGGAAAGAAAGTATAGTAACTGTCGACCATCCCTGGTATTTATGCTCTGGCAGAGCATTCAAACCAATACTACTTATAATTTTTTTTCTGTATCATTTAAAGCACTAAAATCTATCAGTAAAGTAATGCATGTGATATTAATCAAATCCATTCCAAACTAAATTATACCAAAATAAACACTGTTGCACTAGAGCATCTCTCTGTATTGCCAGCGAGTTGGCAGTGTCCCTCAAAATACCTTTGTTGCAACTGGTTCTTGGTAGGAAGATTTTCTCTCAAGATGCCTTTCAGTGCCTGGCCTTTTAAATTTGGCAGAGTCAGAGAGCTAAAATAGAAGCCATTTTGTAACTGGCAGATATTTTTATGTTTTTGCAATTGGTAAGAAGGTATTGTGCTTTCATTTTGTATTGCTCAGTAATGGCAGAATCTCTCTTTAAACAGTAGTTTCAGAGACATGTTTTTACCTCCTTTTCAATCCATTTATGTCCATGAACAGATAAACCTACCTTAATTTGTAATTCAGTGACATTTATGATGGTATTTAAAATTCTAAGTTTAGCTTACTTCAAATTTGAACAATTGTTCTATTATCACATTGTTTCCGTTCCCTGACTAGATGTGCTTAAGTCCTTTGATTTCTTGCTGCGAATGTTCCCAAAAGCAGATCTGAACTTTGCCTCACGACTGTGATTCCATACGTGTGTAAAGTTTGTTTTCATTGCAAGCGTGTTCCCAAAAAGAAATAGAATACTGAAGACTTTCTACAATTTTTGTAAGTTATAGGAAAAAATACATGGATACTAATTTCAACAATGTCTTAATTCAAGGGATTAGCAATGGTTTGTTGTTTCAAATATGGTCAGATTTTAGGCTGAAATGCACAGCTCTTATATCAGTACAATATGCTTTGATTCCACAGGCCGACTAAATACATAGTGGTCTAAAAAAACGAAAATATCAGGCATCAACATCAACAAGAGGTAGGAATCTGTGTCTTTTAACACTGCAAATGACAATTCTCCATTTTTGCAAAGAGGACTGATTATACACTGCCATCTTGAACAATTCTGTGTAACAGAAGTTAAAACACTGCTGAAGTAATAACCTACCACCAAGACAAAGAACTCAGTTATTGGTTCTGTTATAGTCCTGTTCTCTGCCAGTGCTAGTGGGTTATAACTAAAATTAAATGCTTACAGAGAATATTCCCCTGGTCTGTGACAAGAGAAGCCCCTCTCCATGTCGTGTTGTTGGCCTAGCAACTCTGCACTTCTCACTTCTGCAGCCAAGGAAACCAAGAACCACTGCTACTGTGGCCTCTTGGGATCATACCTGGAAACTTCTAATTCATGCTGAGGTTCAGACAGCTCTAAAATGAAGGCTGGATCATGAAAAAACATTTTTCCAAATTCAGATCTTAAACTAAGCATGGTGGACTAGAACTATCTGAGATTCTCTGTATTTTTGACTAATTCATATTGCTTTTCTAGTCATGTCTTCTGATTCTGGCAAACAATGAACGTCAAATAGAAAATACTGCAATATCCTAATGTGGAAATCATTTAGGCAGGATAATTTTTGGAGGAACTGATCTGCAAGAAATGTGTAATGCCTACTATATCAAAAATATACTTTAAAAGGAAAGTTGGACACACAGTCACATGGGACTTTGGAATTATGCTATGAACTTAACAAATGAGAGGTGAGCTTCTCAGTGAGCAGCACAACCATCTTCCTTCTCACCAAACTCTTTGAATGATTCTACTAATAACTTTATTTTATTGTGGGAGAATTTCATCCAAGTGAGTAAAAGACAGTAAAGTACTCTCTCATGATCTATAGTCTACATTGCTTCTATACTTTTCCACCAGTCTTACATAAGAATCAAAGGGAAAAGGCTGACCAAATGGAAGTTTACAGTACCCCACAAAAAAGCACCTATAAGATGGACAAGCAATTAACAATTACGCAGTGTCACCTATAGGATTACCTTTGAAATATAGGAAAAAAAAAAAAAACTGTTCACGAAAATACCTGTATTTAAATGTTTTAAAATAATTTTAGTTGATGTTATCAGGGCAGTGGCCAACTGAAAAGGCAAGAGTTCTTGTTCTTTTCCATTTTGGGAAAGCACAGGTCTCTGCCTGTGAAAACCAACGCAGTTCCCTTTCCATACACAGCCTGTAAGTCTGAGCTGGAGAGTTCTTATTAGGCTAGAGATGCCTCCCTATGCTATTCTGAATAAGCTTACCCAAATGAGCTGACTGGAGACAAATGATAAGTTTGGTTGTCAGAATTGAGAAAGGCTAAATTTGATTAAAAATCTGAATGAATGTAAGAACTCTTGCTTATGGTATGACTTGTTAGTCCTCACTGAAAATAACCTTGGAGTAAAATAGTTGAGACGTTTTCCTTCCTCTTGCTGTCAAATTATTGTTGAATAACATAGTCTTCTGAACACAACTAATAGTGTCATTAAAAGTGTCCCACCTTACACGGTCAGCAAAATAGTACAGAATAACATTGGGCAAATACCTTAATTATTTCCAAAAGTATTTTTTAAAATAAAATTCTAACTTGTTTTGTATATGTTTGCATTCGATTTGTATGTCAGAGTAAATGATACGTATCAGTCCCCCCAAAATTAATCTGGTTTCACCTACTTTATGGTGAAACATGAAAATATTATCAGAGAGAATTTTGAACATGTTATTGTCTTGACCAAACACAGCATTTTGGTATATTTGGACAGTATCTTATTCTCGGTGTTGCTTGTCTCCATATATAGGTAGTCTGTGATTAATCAAAGCTTATCTGTATGACTGCAGTTTTGGATTCTGGATACTTAATGTTCTCATGATTTATCAGTCAAGAATTATTCACAGAACTCATCGAAAGCTTGCATAAACAAGTCAATTCAAGAAAATAATAAAGTGCTTGCAAATGTTTTTGTAAAGGAGGCCAGATGGAATGCTGTCAATCTATAGCAGCACTGTTCATATTCAGCAATAAGATACGATGTGCAAATGGAATTTTTTTGGACATATAGTTTATTACCTGTCTTTACCTAAGTTGTGAAGAAGATTTATATTTGATGGAGTTACATTAAGAGCATATCAATCTCATCGTTCACCTGGTGTCTGCATTCGTTTTGTCAGAATCATCAATTATAGATTCCATATTTTTTTAAAATGTAATCTAAAATGGTATTTCAGAGTTATCTAGTGATAAAATCCATATGAAATGCTATTTTTCTCTACAAATAATTTCTCCAGCTTGCATTAGAATTGGCCAGAGGCAGGTGGAGCTCTACAGAATACAAACAGTACAAGGTGAGGATTAAAAGATTTCAGAAAATAGTATTTCACCTTGACGGACAAGCTCTCTTCTGCAACCAGCACAAAAGATGGGAAGGGACAGCTAAAGTTATTTACATACAGAGCACCCATTTACACTGCTTAGTGGCAGACATGAGAAACACACACCCAAATTGTACCTCCTACTTAAGGACTGACAAAAAAATGTCTCCAGAAGTCAAGTGGACAGAATTAGTATTTTGATGACAATCTACTGTCTTGTTCTGCTACTTTTATGCCATTTCTGTGTCTCTAAAACAACAAAACTACTTTAAACTTATAGCAGGTATTTCCCTAATGTGTGGAACCTTCAGTAGGCAAAGGGATGACGCAAGCTGCTTCTAGTTTTCCTCCTGAAGTACTTGGTGCAAAAGATACCTTGGGAAGAGGAGACCACTAGTGGGTGTGGATTTCAGTGGCATTGCCTCTTAACGGGATTGCTGCCAGCTGGTAGAACTTGAAATAAAATTCAAATTGCTTTAAGGTGGGTGAAGTGGTTAGCTATTTCTTTCATTTGCCTGCCTTTGGTGGAGGAAGGAAGATATCAGGCAATTTCCTAGAGCTGAGAGGTAAGAATTTTTATATTTCTTGTTTTCTGGAATGCTTGTAACTTTTTGGGTTGATATTGCATAATGAGTTATTCTCTTACTACTTGTAAGAAGAATTTTGTGAGGAATTTTTCAGCCTTGCAACAGGAAAGATGCAAAAGATGTTTAAGAGTCGTAGAAGGCAGTAAGAAGCAGTACTCATCATCTTTCCCAAGTTACAACACTAGCTCTGATATCTCAACTTAAAAGTCTTGAGGTATGCTGTAAATGAACCACAGTATGCTAAAATCTGTACTTTTAAGCACAATTATCCTCAAAGGCTATAAATGGTCATCGGACAAGAACTAGTGTGATGTGTAACCAGGGGTACCTGAGAACAGACAGCTGCAAGTGCAGACAACCTCCCCTCCCTGCCCCTAGCTGAGTAATCTGAGTGGTTGCAGAGCTGTCCTTGTACTCGTCTAACAAAGTTTTCAAGACAAACTATCATTCTGTTGTGTGTTGTGGGTATTGCCCCCTAGCTGCTAAACTTGCTTTGGGGGTTTAGAGTGAATCTGGAAGCTGGACTCCATCCAGCTGCAATAGCTTTTGTACTTTTTGGACCTACTATGCCTTACTGAGAGATCTGTGTATGACCTTTGTGCTGAAGTATGGATATGTTCTGAGTAGCCTCCAGCATATATAATAGTTCTTACCCCAGATATGTGCCTGTTTCTCATAATTGTTTTTGTAACAGTAGATATTAACTAAGCAAAAAGACATAAAATAAGTTATCAGCTTCTTTCTAGCCTATCTCATCTGTGTGAAATGTGGAATGCTAGCCCAAATAGTTAGGAATCCATGGCTTCTTGTCAGGGGCAAAATTTCAGCTTTAGGTGCCATGTTATTAGTATGATATGGTGGTACAACAAGCAGTGTTTTTTTTTTCTAGTAATACCAGAAATGAGAATTGCATAACTAAGGATTTATTGCTGAATAATGAATAAACTAAAGGCTAGATTAGCACCTTTCAGCTTTAAGATAATTTTAGGTAGTACTGCAGCTATTTGAGTCAAAAAGAGATGTCACTGAGCGTAAAGAGTAAAAAGAACAAAAGAACAACCATTTGAAATGTTGCTGTTAAGGCTTGTACTGTGTGCTTATAGTCATGCCTTTGTCTGGTTTGTGAAACTCTCGCTTAAGCTCTTAGGACTGCTTCATGCAGGGAAAAAAACTGCAAATTAGTCTTTGTTATTGTTAAATGTAGCAGTAGATAAGTTCTCAGCACTTGATTCAAGAGCTTATTTTAAACAAAATGAATGAAATGAGGATCACAAAATGGTGAGATAACTAATTAGGTACCTTTGAAGAAGAGGAGATAATACTGGTAGAGTGTGATACAAAAGGGAACTCTTCTGACTGCAACATAGGACAACTTGTACAATGAGAGGTTATTTTCAGATGGAATTTAAGGTGTAAGGAACTGGAGAAGATGCCACAGGTCTTAGTAGAAACACAGGAATTGTGGTTGCGTGGCTAGGGAGTTAGCAGGACTATATTGAATAAAAATAAAAAACATCTGTAATGGGGGGAAAAATATCTGAATGCTGAAAACGTGCTTATGTACAACTCAGAATTGAATAGGAGTAGAAATTAGCACTCCTGCTTTGTGTTACTAGAACACCAAAATAATGGTATGTGTTACCAAATCTACTAGTGGTGGCAGTCATAGTTCTAGTGGTAGTCCAGTTAGCAACGCACAGCTGAAGAATAACAAAAGATGTGATCAACAAAAAATGTGACTGGATTTTGTTTTTTTTCTGTAATAACAGAAAAAAATATCTATCATATGTTTCAGGTTTGGGGAAAAGTAGCTATTTACAGACTTGCTGGAGGCTGAAAATAACAATGTTGTACAGCCAAATCTAAATCATGGCACTCCTATGTTGTTACAAATACCCAGATAAAATGTCCATGCAAGCTTCCTCAAAAGATAGGCTTAGGCTTATCAGCTCATTTTGCTATCTATGGAGTTTAAAAATACCGAATATTAACCAATAGACAATATCTACTCTCCTATTTCTGCTATAGACAAAAATCATACTCCTGAAATTATATGAAAGTGATCCATGTGATAGTGACGAAGTGTGTATAGCCCTATGAATGTGTGACAGCATCCTGACTGTTTTTGTCATTGTGTGACTCAAAATTTCCATGGTCGGTCTTGTTCTTATAAGATTGACTAGGCCTGAACAAACATACAGAGTACATACCAACAGAAGCCAGGCTTGGAACATCTGCATGTAGATAGAAATTAATCTTAAAATGTGACGATACTGATCATGCTTCTGTATCTCCTAATAATACAGTAAATGATGAGATAATATAGAAATCTGGAGCTGAAAGTTTGTACATATCTATTCTTATGAAAGTTTTAAGCTGTGGATATTCATACACAAGAAGAGTAGAATCACGCACTAAATACTAATTTTTCATCAGTAAAACTCTACGCATTGCTAGCAGTTAAGTATCCTGCCAGCAATATTTTAAAATACAAAGCAATACAGTTACTGTCATCCTGTTGAAAACAAGGTACGGAGTTGTACCAAGGCCCACGGAAGTCAACAAAAAGCTTTCCTTTCATGGTAGGTAGATCATAACCATAGCACTTTATAGGGCTTGGGGGTTCTCACCCCAAAGTCTTGCTTGTCATAGGCTGCCATTGCAACACAACTGCTTAAACAGAATTCCTGTAGCTCATATTGCAACCTCATTTAGTGCCTACTAGAAATACTCTTAATCTTAGTAGAAAAAATCCCTAACGTTTAAGAAACTTAGATCACTCCAGGGGATGAGCTGTGAAAAATGTGCTAAGAGTACTGCTAGAAATGCTTGCAGTGAATTTAAGCCACAGGAGTGCTCACTGTCCTTTCTCAGCCAAGATTAAACTCATTTGTAGTACTACCTCACATGTAAAACAATATACACCCAGATGACAAAGCAAAATGTGCAAAACCTACTAGCTTAGATTCTTAAACCAGGAGCTAATTAGCCATTGTACAATGCTGTACTTATATGTTAAACACTTCTGTTTGCAGAGCTATGTTTTGTGGTGTAGGAGTACATCTGCTTTTTAGATAGGGTGCAAAGCAATTTCATATCAAACACTGAACATGGACAACTTCCTTCAGCTTGTTTTAAATAAATAAAAGCTCCTTTAGATTAGAGAGAGAGAGAGAGAGAGAGTAACTATGGTAAGGGCTCAGCTGTCTGAGGTGTATCTGCTGAAGCTCTTGCATACAGCAGGATTGTAAGGCTGTCAAAGCTTCTGAATTTCAAAAGAGAAGCAGAATGAGACCATGCGTAGGCTGCAGCTGTAATCTGTGCTCGGTAGCATACAAGTCCTCTCCCATGAGTCACATTTATACAACAGTGGATTCTGTTTAGCCTTGTGTGTATGCATGCATGCGTGTGTTTGTTGTTGTTGTCCTGGGCTGTGATCTAATACTTCTTCCACACCTTATCTCCCCTTCTGAGGATAAAATCACGTTTAATTTGAATTGTTAAGATAGAACCTAGGAAATCCACAATTCCCTTTTGATACATTTCATATGATGGACTTTGTATGTGGCACAAGGCTGGAAACTGCTCTCTAACCTACCCACCAAATTCATCCTTGATAACAGCCCTGTCTCTTATGCTGATATTCACACCATTTCTTCCTTTCTTTCTCATGTTGTGTGAGGAACAGCATTTTTGTCCACTTGTATGTCTTGCTGTGAGGATGATAGCTTCAGCACGTTTGTCAGGTTTTCTTCCCTAAATTAGACCATCATGAGAATGATTGGCTTTATTCTTTCACGGTCCTGCTTTCCTCTTCTACTCTTTTCATTTTGATCAGCTCTTTGCTCTTCATGTATCATGTTACTGTTTCTTCTCATGCTTTTTGAGCTACTATCTCTGAACTCCTGTATGCTGTTCTCCCTTTGCATCTCCCATATTCCTTTTTTCACTTCAGCTCATGTTGATAATTTGCTGCTCCTGCATACTCATTCAACCTATGTCTGTTTTCTTCTGTGAAGCATTACTCATTCTGTGTTGCTTAGTTCCCAACTTTAACTATCACACTTCCAGTCCATTCATCCCATGCTTTCACTCAGCCTTTTTGTGAATTCAGTGTTTATCACTTCTACTGAAACTTTCCTGTATTTCGCTTTCCTCCTACCAAAACTTTGCTCTGGCTCTCATTGCAAGGTCCACCTTGCCAACTGCCAGCCTTCAGTCGCTCTTGGCAATGGCGTTTTTTTTTCCCCAGCAAAACCATTCTGGAAGAAATCTGATGATCCAACTGACTTTTCCCACTATAGATTTATTCTCTCCTCCTTTTATTTTTCTAGTATAATTAAATTCCATACATGCAGATCCATCTTTACAACTTCTGAGTCAATCCTCTTCTACCAGCCTTTTCTCTCCACTGTACAGATATCTGCCGATTTCTTCAAATAGGACATAGTAAGATGTGCCCATCCACTCTTCTTGGCATGCCTTTCCTTATTCTCTTGCTATCCCTTCCCTGTTCTTTTCATGGATACAGAAGTTTCTTGGCTTATGCTTATATATCTTTTAAGGTTTCCTTTCAAATCTTACTTGGCTTCTGTGACTTTATTCTCTCCCATTCTTTGCCTTAATTTTTGCCTCTTGTCTGGTTTCTTTCTCTTAAAACATACAAGCACAACTGTGATTTATTTCTGTATGGTGCGTCAAAGATACTTTTTTAACCATCATCCCAGATAAAATTCATCTATTGTTACCATGGCTCCTATTTACTGGAGCACTTTCTCCTTGCCTCTTGCTTGGACTAGAGCTTCAGTCTTTGACTCTTCACTGACTGTTTGAATCCTATTACTTTTTTAAAACAAACAAACAAAACCCCTTCTTTTCAGGACACTATTATCTGTACCCAGGCTCTCAGGTTCTTGCTACAGAGGTTCTGATTTTGACCTCTCATTAGGTTGTATCTGTCATTTGGAACATTTTATTGCAAGCATATTTTTGCTCTCTTATGTGGCCTTTTATGCACAGGAAGAGAAACTTCCTTTTACAAAACTATATTGTCATCTTGATTAAAATCCCCCTGATTTTCTTCTGCTATGATAACACAATTTCCTTGTGTCTTCATAAAGTATTGTATGCAGTAAGGTTGAGCAAGTAATAGCAAATTTGCTACTGTATTCACGACCAAACTTAATGTTTACTAAATTTTTTATGTAATAGTCATCTCCTTAAGCTCTGTAAGACTCACGCAACAGCAACCCCCTTTTCCAGTGGTATGTGAGTCTTGGTTCATGAATAGTCTACCTCAGAACTACAATAACACAGATGATAAAAGCTAAACAAGAACTGTAATGAAGCCATAACCTACACTACTGTCATCACCTGAGCTGCTTACAAAACACTGCTGCTGGCACTGAGTGGGTACTGCTTTTCGTTTGTTGCTGTGTTACAAATTTTTAAATGAGCCTGATGTTTGTATGTCCCTAAAGCAGCTGCTATGTGTTGTTTCTTCTCTCCCTTGTCTAGCAGCCAGGATTTTCTGCACACCCACTGTTAGATGCACTGTAATATTCTTGTAATATTTCATTCTTTATGGAAGTCTGAGGGTCAACTCTAAAATGACTGCTGTGGGAGATTCTGGTCTTAGTTAAATCACTATGAAGCACAGGTGATTCCGTATGCAGTCACTGACACTACTGTTTTCATCAGCATAACTCGGAACAGAACTGTTGTATTTTCGGCTCTGTTCGAGAAGCACCTGGTATCCCACACGGGTTGTGTTGATACTTCTTCTCACCGTTTCACACTAGTCTGGGGTTGCTTGGACTTGTTAAAACAGGTCATGATTTAAAATGCCTACCAAGTGATGATAGTATTTCAGGTATTAATGTTTTATACAGTTTGTTTTCTACTTCCTGAAGTAAACGAGGTATGTGTAGTTAACGGGGAAAATAACTAACAGGTTCTTGCACTCTAATGTGGTCTTGATCTTAGCTGGGCTGGTGCAAACTTCAATGCTACTAACTAAAGATTACAATCTAGCTTTATAAAACCAGGGGTTGAATACTTGGTTTATAAAGAATACTTAGTTTTCACTACAAATTCTTATGTTTCCCTAAAACTTGGATCAAGACTACATGCTCGGTTTTGATGGGGTCGATATGCTTAGCTAGTGGATACCATTGACTAGTGTAACTTGTATTTTCATATTGCTAAAGTATGTTGATCTTTCCCAAACAATAGGCAAAGATGGGATGTTTACACCTATGAATATACAATAGATTTTCTGCAGTGAGATGCTGTATTTGATCAGTTAAGCCTACATGCTGATAGGTATACAAGGACTGCATGTAATAGCTACAAATGACTTTCTCTGGGTTCTCCATTAGTTCCTTGCAAAAATTCCTTCTGCCATCTATGTCTAGGTGGCAATTCTAATAGGTCTCATTTCTATAAAATCACAATGAAAATTAGCAGATAAGAACCTAACGGACCTACCTAATGGGACTACTGGAAGCAGTTGTCTATTGGGCAGGTGATAACAAGGAGCTCATGTTACAGCACTAGTTCTGGACAATGCTCTTCTCATCCTGTGCCTGAACTCAGCATTTCTGAATTCAAACAAACAAAAAACAAACAAAAAAAACTACTCTTCTCCTAATAACTTCTTTCGGTAACCTTGATTTTTTCCAGTATGCACACACACCTGCCTGCATGTACATGTTATTGTGTTTTTTAATTACTTGATTCAACTTTTCCTTTAAGAACCCCTTCTTAACTCCATCTTCTGCTATTCTGTATTAGTTACTGTGTGTGTGGTCCTGATCTGGATATGTAATGCACTTCAGACTGTGTTATCAATATTAACTTATTCACTGACTTTGCTATTGCTCTCATTTTGATACATATTAGAAATTCATCCTTTGAACACCTTGGGAGGCAGTAGGGAGATAAGGCCCAATTTCTTAGAGATCATGGTGGATCAAGTGAAAAAAGATGACTTTTATTATATGTTCAAATATATATGTATGTAAAAAAGCTACTATTGAGGCTGATTACAGTTGTATTTTCTGATCACAAACAGTATCTCAAGAATTCGGTAGTCCAACTCAACATTGGGCTAATTAAATCATGACACCATCACTTCTTTCTTCAGTCATCTGACTAATAGGATATGCATTTTAACTGCTGTGACAAAACACAGAAGACAACATCGTTCTCTGTTGTGTTCTCTTGTTAGATCATTAGATCTGATCCAACCTGTGTTTTGGATGGGACTATAGTGCATGAATATGCAATTAAAACTTTTGCCATAATTTATACGTACAACTTTTGAGTACTTGAATATTAATCCTTAATACTCTTCTAAGATATCTTAAATTTCCCAAAGGATTTTCTTCAAACAAAACAAACCTGCTTCTACCACAAGATGACATCCTGATATCTGTACAGCTCTGTTTCAATCTGAAACTCTTGGATTTGATGGAAAGGGTGAACACCATAAATAATAGGATGTTACCCTTGATGTGGAAAGATAGAATATCCCTGATGATATTCTGATATTCCCTATCTGAATATCAGGGATTTCCACAAATACTTGCAGGCAAGAAGTGCATGATCAGGTTGGCTTATGCTCTTGGCTCTGCAGAGAAAAGCATTCTAGTGGATATGAACTGTTTCTGGTTTTCCTTAGTATAAAGTCTTTTCTTTCCCTCTTTTTTTTCTTAAGCTTCTTGACCAGCTAGTCCAATTTCTCTTGCACAGCAAGTGTTTTTTTTTGCAATTGAATCTAATCCAGCTAAAACTAAAAATTTCTAGAAGTCTCTAACTTCCTGTTTTGTGAGACTGGCAAATGCACATCCAAACCATAAAGCTCATCTTCTGTAATGCCATGTTCCTGGCTCAAAGTTTAGAGGCATAGCAGGGTTTTAAAGAGAAGTTCTCAGCTCTTTCAGCATGGACAAAGCAATCCACCTTTCCCCAGGCACTCCATCCAGAAGTGCCCAAACCATTTTTTTTGTACGAGAGTTTTCCATAAGCAATTATTTAAGGGTAGATATCTGATGCAGATATTTTCAAACCAAGTGTTTTCCCAAGGCTTCAAGCAACTGAAAACAGCAACATAAATCATACTGTCAGCCAACTACAAAAAGCTGTATTGTCAAATAAGAGGCTTCACAAAGAAAAAATTGTCTTTTTCTTCCTTTGTTAACTTTTCTCCTTTCTCTTCTTCTACATTTCAATGGTTGATAAAAGAGAATGCTAGCAAAGTTTGTGGCCGCTGTTTTTAAAACAACTTTATCCTGCAATAAATGGACTTCAATTACAGTATATTAAGTAGTCAACTAACTTCTGTGAAATTTCTTCACCTTTGCATTTACACTGCATGAGTGTCTGGGCCTCTGTTCTGGATTCAAAATTCTGAATTGATTTCCCCATTCCTTATTAGCTTCAGTTCCTCTCAAAGTGGTGCCTGCTTAATAGAATTCTTGACTTCTTCCTCTGGGAACTACCTTGAATATTTCCTTATATCATACTCGTGTCATTTTCTCTCAGAAGTGATTGAAGGTAAAATGTGTAAAAATAAGGTTTTGTTAAAGTGCTAGAATCCTCAGTGGATGTGTATAATCATTAGTAACTGATTGCATTAGGTTAGCTTACACTTGTAAGTCTTAAATGTGTGCTGTGCTACTTTTTTGCTAGATTTGCCTGCATTTGCTTTTAAATGGGTAAGTGCTCAAACAGGCAGGTCCACTAAATCTAAAATTGCAGTACAGTACTTTGTTTAAATCAATCCATCTTCTGGATGTAGATAAATAAAGAGAAGAAGCAGTAAGAACCAATAAACTGGGAAAGTATAGCTTGGCTAAGGTGTGTGGTTTTTTATTTTTCCTTCCATCTGGTAGCATACATTCTAAAATACTGAATAGAATATCAGTCCTGAATTAAAAAAAGATTGCCGGCAATTATAACTAAAATTGCTGTGGAAAGCTTTGCCACAACTTTCTGAATTTCACTTTATTAAATTATGTATTACTGGGAAAAAACATATGTATCATCTGATTTACTAGGATTGTTATATTGCAAAAAGCTGAATAAGATTAGGCTCCTAAAGCTGTGTGTGTGTGTGTGTGTGTGTGTGTGTGTGTGGAGGGGTGGTGGTGGTGGTGAAGCTAAATTATTAGACTACTGGTACTGATTGCATTTGAGAATATAGCTTTGTGCCTCTGAAATTCCTGCTGCTAGCAGCATACTGCGTGCAGTCTCTATACTGACTATGATAGTTGCAGCCAGTGGCATTATCCTCAGCCTAAGAGCCAGCTCCTTTCAATGACATTGGGGGAGAGAGGGAGGAACAACGCATCTTTCAGGGTGGATTCTGTAACTCTCCATTCCAATAATGTGCCAGTAGCTAATGCAACAAGAGACAGCGTTTGGTTCTTTTTTCCTTAGCGAAATTTTCACAACTGTGTTGTAGCTGAGTTGCCATTTCCCCCCCCGCCCCCTCTTACTTAGGAAAATGCTGAGAACAGGGATAAGGGATAGGGCTGCAAACACAGATCAGTTTGAGTAAGGCAGAAGTGATGGATGGTGGTGGGGGGAGAGTAATGCCAGGTATGAAAATAACAATGACTGGTTTAATTGGCTATAAAAGTATGGACAGAAGTACATGCTAGTATTAAACAGTCTGCTTGGTTAAATGGGCTTCAACAGATTTATAGAATTGACCAGTACAGAATTCCGCTCAAGTAGCGTTCCCATTCCAAAAATGAACTTTGGTAATTGAAATAGATCCCTGTTAGCCTAGGGCATGTTAATTTTACTTTGTGGGAAGAACTACCCATTACAGTTATGACAAGGTAGCCCACATCAGATTTAACAAATACATTTTGTTAACGTTTTGAGCAGCTTCAATTGTCAGTGCAAGGCATATACGTTGGTTTAGATGCACATATATAGCACAACGTGGTCTTTCAAAGATTAAGGTTTTAAAACAAAGTTTAGACAGAAATGTGCAGATTGAAAGGAGACAACAGAGCTTTCCATTAAAGTAACTGAAAAGGCTTTTATCTAATTAAGAGCTTGCAGCCATTAAAGACTTGCATTTTTAATATGAAATATGATTGAAAACAACAAAATCTAGACTACCTTATTTTCCTGTATTACAAGTGTGTTCCAAGAAATAGCAAAATCATTAAGAGAAAGTTCATCTGCACATAGCAGGCCTGTAAATGTGGTAACAAGTTATATATTTTTATATATATATATATATATAAGAATAACTTTATGAAGTAGCAACTATGAATGTGGAAGATGCTTTTCAGTGTCTGTGGAAAAACTTAATATTCTTATTGTAGTTAACCATATTATTGCTTTGTAAAACAGCAGCAATGATACTGTTTCCTAATAATCACTTCATTGTATTTCTACTTGAAATACTGATATCCAAATATCATAGGAATACATGCGATAGGAGTGACTAGAAGTCAAGAAAATGAAAATTCAATACTGTGAAACTCTTAAACATGTCAGAATAAGAATGATTAGTGGATCCAGCTCTAATTTTGATATAATTGAATACTGGGCCAAATTCTTATTTTAATAGTCATTTTATTCTTTCTGTGTGGCTGGAAAGTTACTCATTAAGAATCATAGCATCCTCAGCTCTTACTTTTCATCTTCCCTGACCATTGGAAAAAGCCAGTTATGCGAAGAAAGCATAGCTCCTCATTTTGGAGGGCTTTCATTTCCATTTCTTTCATGCAGAAGAATAAATAAAGTTGTGCTGATAATCATTCTGCTAATATCTATGCTCTTATTTTAATTTTCTGCCTGTTAGTCTCTTCTTTATATGCTATTATCATTCTGAAGTGCAAAGGGAAGTAAGTTATAACTATAGTTGTTAAATAAGATAGCTATAGCTGATGTTAAGACCATTTTAGAATGGGTAATAGCGCATTTAGACCAGGTAATAGCGCATTTAGAGCAAAAGATTTAAATCTCTTTAAATTGAAGGTACCTGAAATGCTTAAATTACAAGTCTGCCCATGCACTGTGGTCCACAGACAAACAGCCTGCACTGTCATGTGGAGGTAACTCTATGTACTGAGTGGATAACTAGTTTAGAACAACTGAGAATAAGATTGTCATGGTTCAGTTTTGGAATTGGCTACTGTAAAAGGCTTGTTGTAGCATAACTGATTTTATGCGTGTGGATTTGGGATGGATTTGCAGTCAGGTGTTAGAGCATGGAGATGAAAAGAAATGTAGTGGGAAGGCAGCAAAGAAGAAGAATGAAAGCTGGACACTTCCTATACAGTATTTCAGAACTGAGTAAAGCTGCTGTTCTGAAAATGTGCGTTCATAGTGATCTGGGAATCTCAAGGATTCACAGGAATGAGTGGGACACCGGAGAACCTTTTAATCAGTATATTTCATGCACAGTTTTCTTGACTGTTCCCTTTTTTTGTAGTCAGAGTTCCGTTAATCTTTTTCAACAATATAATGCTTTCCTCAATACAATGGTACCGATCCTGACCTGTGCTGACCTATCCTGGTAGTCATGAATTTTATCCAGGTCTACACTGGTTCAACTATATATCTGCCTTAAGCAGGGTTACAGTTAGGAATGGATTTAAAGATAAATATAGAATTGGTAAAAGTATTAAAGATGAGTGATAGCAAGTTCAACTGTCCCAGGCTAATGTCCCAGGAAACTTCACGAACAAAAGCATAAAACTCATCCATTAAAACTGCCCAGTCTTTATACCTTTCCCTCCGATGTTAAGGGATTGACAATGATTGTTCTGTTTGTCCTTTTGTACGCACATGCTTCACATTCCTGCATATCTTCACATATATGCATTGAAAACTGCTGAAGGGGGATGCATTGCCTGATGCCAAGATGCTGTTTCAGAACTGTAGGCCCCAGAAGTGCATAGCTGTGGGGACTCGGATCTGAAAACAGACACACAGACTCTACCTTTCCACCTGCCGGCCCATCATAAACTAGAAGAGATCTGTAAGTTGCTTTAAAAATCTTCAGGGAGGAAGCTATGCAAAATACAGAAACTAAGATTAGGATAGCCCACTGTGACAGTGACTTAATGCATAAATGGCAGAAGAATAGTAACACCTCTTGTTAAACGGGACAGCCTGAGATCATTACACTTGTTTCTACCATCTGAGGAATGAAACTCTAGATATATAATTGACTACTTCCCCTCTCCCACCAATCTCCCTCCATAAATGTTCAAAGAAAGATGTTTTTTCATGAAAATGTAAGATGCTAGGAAAACAGCTAAGCTTTATTCTCTATCTTAACCATAAACACTTCTTCAGTACTGCAGCTGGTGTAATTGTCCTTACCTATTTCTGGGAAGCCCTCCTCCCCTGCCCCACAGAAGCTTTTCTGCTATGCTGTGTCTTGATTAATGTTGTTTAAATCTTAGCTTAAACTATTATTTGGCGTAATTCGCCTCTACTGTGGTGACACCTATGGGAAGGGTAAAGCAAGGTCTTGCTGAAATCCCTGGCTGATTTTTGGCAAGACAAACACAGAATTGAAATTCTCAATAGTAAAACAATATCCTACAAAGCATGTGCTATAAAACGTGTATGTTTTAATAAAATACATCATATTGAAATAGAAGTCAGGTAAATGTTCATATTTTTTTTGAACTATGGCAGCGTGGCCAATTAGGAATGAGACGCATCAGGATGGTAGGTGGAAGGTATACGTATACGTGAAGTGAATCTTATCCCATGATGTAAGTGATGTTGGAAAAGGAAAAACGCATTGTTTAAATCCAGTGCTCCATTTCAAATACATTTAGTACATGTGATTATTTTTGAGTGCTGAAACATCTTCTGCGCACTAAAAATTCTGTCATTATCCTTCAGAAAGTAAAAGCAAAGGACATGAAGCTGCAAGTAGTTGTAGTTCAGTTTCTTTTCTCATGAAAGCTAGAGATTAAACATCGGGCCTGGATCATTCTGTCCCTTTTCTGTTAGTGTGGAATCATGCTCTTCAGTATGCATTTTGATGTTTTGTCCCATCTACGTTGAAATGCTAGTAAGTTCATGCAGGAAAAACTTTTGAAGAGTTTCTACGGCATTTAAAATTGCATTTGAGAGACAGTCTTATTAAAAAGTAATGGAAATTATATTTCTTTAGTAGGTTTTGACTCTTTTTCTTAAACCTACCCGTGAGGATATCTCAATGGCATGCAGTTTAGTTTTCTTTTAAAAAAAAAAAACAAAAACAAAAAGCCACACTGAAGACCCTCTAGACACAAGTAAACAGACAGCAAGATAGGTGCCAAAGTGGGCTGGGGCAAGCACATGAGGAGCCAGAAGCCGTGACTTCTGGTGCCCAGCATGCTCGGAGCTCAGTGGGAGCAGCAAGCCCTTCCTAGCAAAGAGGCAAGTTCTCGCCACTCAGCTGCTAGCGATGTGTTTTCCCTCTGTGAGAGGTAACTGCTTCCTGCTGTTGCCTTCTGCAGAGTTCCAACTAGTAGGCTTAAACCCTAATTTGAGAAAGAATAATTGCTCTAACAGACACTGCAAAGCTTTCAGCCCTTGCTTTGGATGGCATTTCCTGTGCTTGTATGAAACTTTTGCTTTCTGGTCACTGTTCACTTTCCCTGCCTCTTGGAATTTGTGCAATGAAAATGGATGGGAGGAGGCCTAATAACACTGGCTTTGCTTTGGGAAGAAGCTTACAAAGTTTGTTATAGGAGTGTATCACTTCACTGGTTACACAAGATGCAGGCAGTATGTGTAACTGTACCTTTTTCCAAGGGGAAGGAAGACACGCTGTATTCTGCAAAGAGCAGTAACTCTCCCTCCTTCACAAAATCATGAAGCAAACTTAATTGCCTCCTTTTGCTTCCTAATTTAGTTACTTAAACGTTCAGTGCAAACAAAACAGAAAAGATGAAAGAAAACTCGGGAGGACATCTGAGTACAAGATATTGATATAAATAGAGAGACTGGGAAAAGTAGTTGTGACTGTTTCATTTTTCTGCTTCAGGAAAACCAGCCAGAACAGGACTGTGCAGGAAAAGCACTGCCATAAGCTCTTGCTGAGGGAGAAATTGGGACACAGCTCAGCACTGTTTGTTTTCATGTAGGTTTAGATAATAAAACGCAGAAGGCTGAAAAGGAGGTTTGATTTACTATTGTTTAGAAACCACATTTTCTTAGGTCTGCAAGTTTCAGCTGTCACTATGTTTTTGCTGGGGTTTTGAATTTTTGCTTTTTACACATTTTTCCATCTGTATTTTCTGTTTGGGAAACAGTAGCAAGGAAGCAAAGTCACTTGCTTCATTCATTTTCCTCATTGTTTGGCAGGTGGAAAGCATAGATTTACTGAGCCGAACTGGATCAGCTGAAGAAGTGGGGGAAGAGAAACAAAACAAGTACAGCACCGCTGAAAAGAGCGTCAGCGTTATCTAGCAGCATCACCACAGCAACCAGAAAATACAATTAGAAGACAAGGGCTAGAGCAGAGGAGGTGAAAGTGTGGCTCCTTACCTTTGGACAGAAGGCAGCAAAATAATTATGCACAACAGAAAAGAGTATTTGATGGATCTAGCCAAACTGTGGCAAAGGGAAGTGTCCCTTCATTAACAGGAATGTGCCACTGTTTATGCACTGGAAAGGGGAGTGCCATGAGATCTACTGAAGAGACTACTTCTGTGGTTGCCTATCTACATGTGTTTGCACCCCTGCTGGGACTGAATTAGGTGGTACGGGCCTCTTGGACCAGTAGGTATTGGATTTTTTTCCCTGTACAAGGTGTACCTGGCACGCGAGCTGAAAGACGCCACAGATCTTTCTCGGAGACGCAAAGAAACTGAGACAACCTCCGGCCCTTCCCTTCTGTACCAGCCTGCTATACCATGGGATGTAGGCAAAGCTCTGAGGAGAAAGAGGCAGCGCGGCGGTCCCGTAGGATTGACCGCCACCTGCGCTCTGAAAGTCAGCGACAACGAAGAGAGATCAAGCTCCTTCTCCTGGGCACCAGCAATTCTGGGAAGAGTACTATTGTAAAGCAGATGAAAATCATTCACAGTGGTGGCTTTAACTTGGAGGCTTGCAAGGAATACAAACCTCTGATCATCTATAATGCAATTGACTCCCTCACGCGCATCATCCGGGCTCTAGCCACCCTTAAGATAGAATTTCACAATCCTGATAGAGCATACGATGCTGTGCAGCTTTTTGCCCTGACGGGCCCCGCTGAGAGCAAAGGCGAGATCACCCCTGAGCTTCTGGGAGTCATGAAACGGCTCTGGGCAGACCCTGGCGTGCAGGAGTGCTTCTGTCGCTCCAACGAGTACCACCTAGAGGATAACGCTGCATACTACTTAAATGACCTAGAAAGGATCGCAGCACTGGACTACATCCCTACGGTAGAAGACATTCTGCGTTCTCGGGACATGACCACAGGGATTGTAGAAAATAAGTTCACCTTCAAAGAGCTGACTTTCAAAATGGTGGACGTGGGTGGACAGAGATCTGAACGCAAAAAATGGATCCACTGTTTTGAGGGGGTTACAGCAATAATTTTCTGTGTGGAGCTGAGTGGATATGACTTGAAGCTGTATGAAGATAACCAAACAGTAAGTGCCTCTTCTGCTCCTTACTCCCTTGATATTTCTCTTCCTTTCCCCCTCCCCAGTGTTTGGTCTCGTCCCTTTATTTGGATAGCTTTTAAAATGGATAAGGCTTTTAAAATGTATTTATTTAATGTTATTATTGAATTGCTCCTCAAATGACAGCAGAAATTCTTGTTTTGTGCTTTTAGCTAAATGTTCAGGTTTATCTGGTTAGGCATTATTTCAAATATCACTTAAAACAGTGTACATCCTGGTGTCCAGGATGATTAATCTGGGCATTGTTTTGCAATTCCTGGGAAACTTTGAATCTAAAATAGTAACAAGTAACAGTAGTTTCTCTCTCTCTCTCTCTCTCTCTTTTTTTTTTGTTTTGTTTTGTTTTGTTTATATGGCTGGTCTGCCTTGTCCAATGAATAACTACCCCTGTTTAATTCCCTTTTAATGCTATTGCTAGTCTCTGGTTTGCACAGCACACGAATACAGTATGGAAATACATGAGCACACTTACACATACACAACTATGTATTTGCTGTCACATTCAGTTTGCTTGAGTTAAACTTTATAGGGTTTTATTTAAACTTTTTTTGACAGCCTTGTAAAACACAATGCTTAAGAGATGAGAGTTTGTGGGCTAGGAACACCTAATGATTCTATCATCTTGTGGTTCCTAAACATGCTCTATTTGTGTTTGAAAACAGCTGTCCTCGGGAAGAATTAAAATCTATACTGTAAAATCAAAAAGTTAACTTAAATAGTTGCTTGCTTATTTTTGCTTTTCTGTAAAGTCTTGTCTGTTCAAGTTCTGGGTTCTGCAAACCAATTCCTTCCCCCCAAGCCAGCATGAAATGAGAAGATCACTGAAGATAACACAAAATTATTCCCTTCACATCCCATGCATGTAGGAAATTGGTTGCTAAAGTATCACTTTATAAAATCTGTTATAATTATTGGTACAATGATGTGAAATTATTTCAATCCATTTGTACTTCTAACTCTGTTGTCAAGGTTTTAGGTTGCCAGTTTTCGGTTGCTAATATAGATTTTTACAAAGATTTTTTCTTATTTAAAAGGGAGCTAAGTGATAAGTTTGAGAAGCAATTATACTTGGGTTTGAACCAAGACTACAAAATAGTTTCCAGAAATAATCCTTTTGTTTTACAAGCCTGCCTTATACGGTTGAATCCCTTTTGCATGTACTTTCTATGATTCTTCAAGGAGAAAAATGTTGTTATCAAGAACATTTGCCTAAGATGAGTTTTGATCAAATGCTTCCATTTTACTGCAAATGGAATACTCATTATGAGCTACTAGTTAACATTCTAACTTATCAAAGGAAATGTTTGTACCTATGAATAGATTTAGAATAGGAAATAGAAACATTTTAGTGAATTAAAGTTATCCTGTGGAAGAGAAATGGGCAATTCCAGGTTTAAGACTTAATACCCAACCTTCTTGGTAAGAAAATAAGCTATTGTAGAAACACCTAAAGATACTACGTACTTTTACCTCAATTTCCCACACTCATGATTTAGAATTGCAGGCAAAGTCCAGTTGTTTGCAAACACGTTAAGCCATCATACTCCTCCATAACAGAAACATGCAGAACAATCCACTTGATGAATTGGGGCTGGGAAGAGGAAAATTGCACTAATGTGAAATTCTTCTCTTTGTCATTAAATGTATGCTAAGCTTAGTATTTAGAATTGGTATCTGCTGCTATTTGGCACAGGATATAAGTAACTCTCTGTGATGTCATGTTTCCTTTCCAGGAAAAAATGGTAAACAATGCTTCTAAATTTGAAGGTAGAATATTTACTGAGAACTTGAATCTGGCATTTGGATGCTCAATTTGACTTTACTATAGGTAAAATAGTCTGCTTACACGTTCCATTTTGAGTGTTCAACTGCAAGTATCTGAATATTCCAGCAACTTCCTATTTCTATATGCTAAGTAAAAGCATACCATCACTAAATTAAACATTGTGCAGGATTATATAACACTCTTCTTCCAGTTTGCAGGGAAAGAACAAAATCTGTCAGTACTACAATGTAACAACTTTTCTGAAGGAGAAATATAATATATCTCTGATATGAAAACTTCAAATGCTTCTTTTCTGAGTTCTGCTATTTAAATGCCAATGAAAAATCAAGGGGGGAAAAAAAAGAATGTTTTGAAAAATCAATAGGTAATGTAGTTTCAGTTGTGTGGAGGCCTAATACGACTGTCTTTTCTTCAATAGTCTTGGTTTTGGTCATTGCTTATATAATAGATTGCATATAACTGCCTGCCTTGGGGAGAATGCCTGCCTGTGATGTTGCAGTGATTTCTGAGCTGTAGTAACTTTTGCTTTGCAGAGAGTGCTGCAGTCACTCTCAAGTTCACGTTCTGCTGACTGATGCTGCAATTTGTTTGTATCCACGAATAGCAGGCCTGAAAAACACTTATACTGGAAAAAAATGTGCCAGACTGAATTTTCTGGAATTCTCAGATTGAAGACTTAGACGTTCTCCTTTATAAAACACCTTATTCTTTACTCTAATAGGCTTGACTAATATTAAAGAGAAGTTGAATTTAAATAAAGAACAACCTCTTCTTCCTTTTGATCCCAAAGAAAAGTTCTAATATTTAGTTTGTTAATCACAGTAATGTTTTGACTGGTACACTGAGATCAACAGTGTCTTCTGATACTGCTCTGGAAGGAATGTAGGAAGGAAGAATTCCTAATGATCATAACAGGGCAGATTTGCAGTTAAACTAATGAAGGCAATCTGATATGGAAAAACAATTAACTTATGAATGTTACGTGGCTAATCAAAAGGCGTAAAACTTGAATGAAGTGTACAGAAGTGTTGGTATTTGCATTTCAGCAAGGTATAGAGAGATGTCCCAAACCAGTGGCTAGAAAATAATCTCATTATGTTTTAATTGTAGAACTTGACCCAGTGATTTCCATGAGAGTTCAGCCCACTTGTAAATGAAATATCAAATCCCAGATTTCCACTGGATTATGTTAGTAGTAAATGCACTGAACAAAGAGAGATGAATGAGACCAGTGTCAGAACCTGAAATTCAGATACAGATTAACTTTTGGAACTTCTCTGAGCTTTTCTTATGATTCAGTTTGTACTGACTGCTGTTAAGAGCTTTGGTTGCATAGGAATCTGATGTAAGAAGGAATTTAAAATAAAAGCTTAGCAGGCTTCAAAGCTAGATCTGAAATAATATTTAACAGATTAGGGGATCAGTCAGAGATTCAACTCCATGTATACACCATGACTAAAATAAGAGGTCATGAGAAATATCAGATCAAAGAAAATTATTTTAGGGAGAAAAAGGGGAAAGAAAAGATTAACTAATTTTTGTTAACTTTGTCAGGTTTGTCTAGATCTTTGTCATACCTCCATCATTGCGTCCATGTGTCTGAGGCTATTCTATGAACATTGTCTCCCTTAAGTGATTTTTTTTTTCAGATCACTTTTTGTGTGTTGGGGGTGTATGTGTGAAGAATTTCTGCAAATTCCTTGTCAGCTTTGCTTGAATTAGCCTCTCTTTGTTTGATTTTGTTGGTATAGCTTACCACATATATAATATTTCCCTATTCTTTTCTTCTGTAGTGATTTTTTTTCTACAGCTACTCCACTGCCCTTCCATCTCCTTCCTTGTGCTGTACTAACCAATTCACCATTCACTGCCCTACACAAGGACATGCTTCATTGTCGTGGATCCTTGTCTTGGTATTGATACTGCCTTCCTATCATAACAGATTACTGTATCTGATTTTTTGTTTGGTAACCTCCTTTTGACATGAGAAACACCGCCCCTAATTCTTTCTCTTCATTTTCAGAGAGACTAGGAAAAACATCTCTTATCTAAATCTAGACCCTGACTAGGAGTTAGTTGGCTTCTTGCAATTCTTTAGACTTCTCCTGCCTTGCATTTAAAAATCAAAAAGAAGTAGCCCATGGGGACAAAATGAGTATATTCTGAAAGTCTGGAGTGCTAATCTATGATCATTTTATTCTTATTCTACAATCTGATGTTTTTTTGGTGCTACTTCTTATAGCAGTACTCAAGTATGAAATTCAGACTTTTATTGTCTTTCAGCTCTCATGTGTATGTAACTGCTGTCCAAGTATTTGTCCATCAAAAAATCTGCAGACATTTTTTTATGATCTGCGGAGAAATAAGAGCACAGATGAAAAATGTGAGAACAGTCGTCTTCCTGAAACTCCCACTTAAGTGGCAAAGAGGAGGAGGGATACTAATAGCATTTCAGGATGTCCTTGACTGTAAACTCATAAAGAACAGCTACGCTTGGCCCATCTTTCTTTGGCTGTAATTATGGTTTTGCATCCAAACACATCCATAACTTCTCTTCTGCATAGAAAGAGCCCTGTGTGTTCCAGGTGTGCTGAATACAGAATAGTGTTAAACAGCTCTGATAGCTAAACTATGAGAGAAACTACACTGGTAGATCACTTGAGCTGCAATATGGAGACTCATGAAAATATTCATGAAAAGAAGTCCTACAAATAATAGGGTAGCTGAGTTTCTAAAATGCTTCCTGGTGTAATATCTAAGGTGACAAGAACTGTTAAATAAAACTAGTCTACTGTCAAACATAACTTACTGTGAACATTAAGCAAACAATCTATATGAATATAGTAACTTCTGTGTTTCCTGTTGACAGAACTGGATAAAACCTCTGCATGAGCCTTGTCTTTGAAGATGTGTTAAAATAATGATTGATAGATATGGTAAAATTTGAGGGGGGGAAAAATGAGCTTGCGTTCTGCATGCTAGCAAGTACTGAATAAACTGACTTGTTAAGTCTGTTCGGGGTGAGACTACTGTATAGACACCAATGTGCAGAAGAGAGAACAAAAATAATTCCCAAATAAGTTGCCTACACAATACTTCCTTTGTGTCTGAGACAAAATAAGTTGAACTTTAAAGTCCCTGGAAACAAATGAGATGGACAGGACAAGATTCTTCTAGGACTTCTGCATTCCTTGCCTTTTTCCCCACTATCCTTTATTCTGGATAATATCACTTGCAGAGACAAAATTTCTTGAGCTAATGCTCTGTAGATCTGGCCAAACCAATATTTTGAGTTGTCTGTTCAACATATAATATTCAGTTGCTTATTAAAGAGCAAGACGGTGAAAAACAGAACTTCATTTTTTTCCTCCACCTTGTACACTTTACTCCAACGCTCTGTATAACAGTATGTTCCTGCCTATCCAGGGTTATCTGCAAATGTGATCTGTGTCTGTTTTCATTTCCACAATCTCACATGTGCTTTTCTGCCTAACATGTAGCAAATGTAGTTTTATCTTTCCAAGCACACACCTAACATGATTCAACTAGGTAACAGCTGCCTCTTGTTTTTGACGTGGTTGCAAAATTGGTTTGTACAATACCTTTGGAATGCTATTGATTTTTATTATAAAATTATTATTCCTGACCAGCACTCTGAGAAGGTTACCTTAGGTTTTTATATCCCCATGCTAATTTCCTTCTCTATTATATCAAACAAATTACCTGTCTTAATTTCCAAGGTCCTTAACAGCTGATTGACCTATCCGTCTTTTATTCTATAGTAAGGTGTCATCTCTGGCCTTTGATAATGTTAGCATCCACTAGCTGCTTGTTAGATTTTCAAGTGGTCATCTTTTTGCTTTTACACTTTGAATCCTGTACTTAGGAGGAGTTTCCTTTTAATATCTAAATGTCTCATCTTTATTCAAACTTTTCCTTAAGTTAATGTAGTGCTAGAAAATATTAAATGATCTTTACTCTCTCATGTTACTATGCCCGTTTCTCACCATAAAAAATAGTTTTGTAGTTTCTTTGCAAGTCTCCCCATCTGTGTGCACTCAGTTTTGTTTCATATCTACTATATATACACTGATGGATACTTTTTAATTTCCTTGTGCAGCGTATAGCTGCAACAGCATTCTCGACAATTAGATTCTTCAAAAATACAGTAATAAAGTAAATGAGTTAAATATGAATGTACGACTGAATTCCTGAGGTCAGTAGTTCTAAGACATTCACAGATGCATGTATGTAACTTAGTATCCTCTTTCTAAAAATGGCAATAGTACAATAATTTTATAAATATGAATGTTAAAACTGCTTGCAAGTAACTTAAGGTTTAGTTAATTTTTATTCCCTTACAGCCATTGCAAGTGAGTGGAAAAATGAAACTTTAGCCTTTTATGAAGTTATGTTTTAGTATAGCATCTTCAAAGGAAGATGCAGATGAAAGATGACAAAATACTGCAGCAAACAGTTCAGAATGCAGTAGGCCTTTTGCAAAACAAATCTTTGGGATCATAATGGAACCTTTAAATTATCTAGAAATAATTTGCTTGGGAGGCACTCTTTCATATGCCAATTGTTTGAATTTTGAATACACTGAGGGGAAATCGTGATACAGACCATGTGTAGCCTTATCAGCACTCTATCAGTGGTAAAAATCGACATCGGCAAACGTTGATTTAAGTGCAACTTCTTTCTGACAAACTAAGTCTCTTGGGAATCTGAGAAAAAGATTGATTTAAACTGTTCAGGTGTTCTTGCTTTTGTGAAGCCTTTCCACTTCAAGATGTTTCACAGAGAATTTTGCGTGGGAGCAAAGCCTAGATGACTTCAGCATTCATATGTGTAATCCTTCAGCATTGCAAATGGAGTTGTAGCCTTTCCTTTTTTCAGTTTAGAAAGCAATATATATTTTCCTTTACAAAAGCTTAAGTTTACATAGAGATATTCAAGACTCCAGCTTGAAGACTTATATCCAAGCATGTATGTTTTAAAATATGTAAATATCAGTAAAATATTGAGAACATGTAAAAGAGAATGATCACTTAAGACCTAATTTGCAATGCTTTTTAGTATATATTATTGCAAGTCTGAAGATTAATTATGGTGAACAATGTAACTGAAAATCATATGCTTCTGATGTGGTTATCTACCTGTAGAACACACAGGACAGAATACTCCTGAATATCCTAGGAGCTTCAAGCTCAGAATTATCTTTAGGTGGAGGGATATGGATACTGTCAGATAAATAAAAAGAAACTTAAGTAAAAATCTGTTGTTCTATAACATTACCACCCCCAAACTATANAAAAAAAAAAAGCTAATTTCAGTAATGCCTATCAATCTAACGTGCAGGTAAATCTTTCTAATAACAGGGTTAAGCTAGCCACTAGATTAGTGTGTCTGAACAAAGAGACGCCCGTCAAGCACGTGCAGAATTGTAATGAGTCAGTAGCAAAGGCATTGCCACTGTCTGGTTGGTTTAGTCAGTATGAGCAGAAAGCACCTCTTTTTGTTTCATGGACAGGGAAACATTGTATAAACTGGATAGCATCTTATCAATAAGGAATTAATTTGTGAAGGAAAGGAAGTGAATTTCTCAGCCTTACTCAGCTGGGTTGGAAAGTCCAGATCTTCTTCCAAAATACATTCTCACAGGAAAAAAGTGAAGTTAGAGTACAACTCGTAAGGCAAATATAGGATTTAGAAGGAGAATACACCAGAGCAAGACAAGTTTCTCCTATAGCAAATAGCCATCTTTACATGAAACTCTCAAAACTATTTTATTATAAATTGCTTGTTTAAATTGTCCTTGTGGAACCTCTGGAACAGTAAGAAATGCCACAAATATTTAGGGCTGTGGGGCATACGTGGCAAGCGTGACCAAGCCTTTCAGAACATATGCTTCTTCGGCATTTGGAGGTTCAGACTTTAGAAGAACAACCATTCATCGTAAATCATTCAATACAAAGCTGAAAATAACTTAAGAACACTAGAACTTAATGAGACCATGACTGAATAAAGTGATTAGTTTACTGGGTGCATTAGCTCCAGTTATTAACGTTGTACAAACACGCAAAAAAAATTGTGTGCTTAGAGAAAACAATGACCACAACATGCATGGAAAGGGCATTTGATTATCAAAATTACCTCTTTTAAAATACTATTATTTCAATGACTTTTGGGTAACTTTCAAGAAATGGCTTGTATTCGGTGTTAGATATGCATTTTTACTTGGTAAAATATTTATGTATTTTCTGAGATTTTCAGCTATGCAAAAACGTGGTCATATTTCGAGCACAAATGCTCAAAGTATTTCTGCTGAGGAAAAACTTTGGATTATACTTCCTGAACTAAAGTGAAAACTTGAGGAAATTAATTCTCAGAATTTTAATGTATAGTGGCATAGTTCAGGCAATTACAGTTTTCAATAATTTTTTACTTATGTTTGAGGAAATTACATGGGCTTCTTATGCAAAGTTCATAATAAACTAAACAAACTTTAAAGACATACTATGAGAAACATTAATGATATATGTGTGGGCTGGAAATTCACATCCCTGTATTCTGAGGAGCCCAGATCCCTCAGAAGCCCGGTACCAGGAGTGGATTAATGAGGGTTATGTTCAGAACAATTCTAGCATGTGTAGTTTTCAGGTGGGCAGAGAAGCATTCGTATACTCTCATAATGCTGTATGATGCCTAATAATCACAGGGAATAAGAACTTGAAAAGAAGAAATCCATCTTGATCTGGAAAGCCTCCTTTGGGTTATTTTGGTAACTGTGCTGAACAACAAAATAGATAAAAACTGTAAGAATTCTCTGTGGTATGCCAGCCCTGGAGGGAGTAGTGGAGTCCAATTAGCCTTAAAAGCTAGCAGAGACACTGGAACAAACAAGGAGGATCCTTACTGTTTGTGCAGCTTCATGATGAGTTTTGGTGTGGTGGATTTCTTTTGGAATTTTGTCCTGTTATTAAAAGATCACATTTTAGGTAAATATATTCTTCTGTCATTTTTTTTTTCCTAGTAGTAGAAGCGCAATTTGGCATACACCTGAGCTTTCTATACTGTTGGGATGCCAATCCAAAAACCCTCTGGGATGGTAGAATGCTTCTCCAGTAATGTATTCCCAACACATGTTTAATAGGATATCCAAAATCCTCACTGACTCTGTAGACAGCTGACCTTATTTGATAACAAAAAAAATGTAACTAATGTGAATTAGCTCACATGCATTATTCTTGATGTGCAAATTTGAAAGGCTCTAGAACTTGGGAGGAGAACAGAGGCATTAGACATAACTCCTGTACCTGTTAATGTGGAGAGGCACCGCTTCCTGAAACGGAGCGAACCTTTCTTGTTGCTGCTATTTAGTGGAGTTGCTCATTCTTTAGGGAGTAAGGGGGGCGGGGGAAAAAGGTTGATCTGAAATTTTACTCCCGATTTGCTGTAGTACTCATTGTCCTTGCTGCCTAAGGGGCACATCTGCCCTGTAGCATTCGCTTACTAAAACTATCTACTTTGGAAGCTGGTAACAGAAGAACTTGTAAAACAGTTGACAGGCTTTAACTAAGAAAATTGTCTGGCATGAGACAAGAAAATAACAAGTGGTCTTGAATATAAAAGCCCTATAAGGTTTGACAGGATTAATAACAAAGTTAAATAATATAGAAGACAAAATCATGTATGAAATCTATAAATACTAAGTGCCCATTCTTTGAAACACATCATAATGTGAGTAGCAAATACTTAAATCATCTTGAAGGTATTGCTACTAACATCACATTACTTGTAACTGCTCAGCATAGCTTTCAGGACTAGCCTTTGTTGCTAGTCTGCTGCAGGGGGCAAAACCTGGGGGAAGCTAGTAACATTGACTAGAATATGCAAACACAGGAGGAAAAAAAAACAAAATGTAGTGGGAATAAATCAATACGGCTTCTACAAAGCAAAGTCATGCCTTCTAAAGTTGATGATTGTGTGTGATTGTTTCTTTGGTTTTTTTTTTTTATTTGGGTGTAGTTTTCTTTTG
>VXAA01006846.1:190217-260549 GCA_013399115.1 Anseranas semipalmata | reverse complement strand
GGGGGGCGGGGAATGGGAACATGCAGGGAAGTGAATCCAGATGCTGAAATCTATTTTAGTTTGCAAAAGAGATTTTGACAAGGTCTTTCTGAGAGAAACTAGGCTGTTGTGGCTTTTCCCTGCCACAGAAGGGGAGGTTTGTTCCGAGTGAATGACTGTTTAAAGATGGGAGGAGCAGGATTTGATAGATAATTCCTTCAGTGGAAGGAGATGGCACAGGAGCAGTAGACACTGAGCAACTTACACTGTTCAATACATTTGTAAATGGTATAAAAAAGCTGCTGTTCAATCTGATCTATTACGGATATTTTCAGTAGTATTTCTGATATTTATTCCTCTACACTATGCTTTAATAGGAAATTTTGTTTGCTTTCATGCTGGAAGACTAGATCCTTGGATAAATTTATCTCATGTACGACCATCATCCCAGTTGATGGTGTCTTGCATAAGGAATGGTTTGTTCTGCATCCACTTCTCTGGTTTTCATAGTTCTTTTGGATTTTCTTAATATGGAAGCATAAGTAAGTGTCAGCTATCTGCCATAACTTTGGTGCACAGACTCTTGGAATTTCATGTATAAATGTATTAAATACTTCTAAGAATTAACTAGCTTTTCATTTTGTGGTGAGAAGAGCAATAGAAGTATGATTTATGGGGAAAAAATGGAAGAGATCTAAATATTAGTAATAAATAATCTCTGTTTTTAGGGGAATATAATCAAATGAGACTTTATAAGAATACTAAGCTTAGCATCAGGACAAAATTTGTCAAGAGATATGTTCCTGGATGTTCGATCAACCCTACCTAACAAATCTATTTTTTCTAAAAGTGTGTTCTTGTGGTAGCATTAATAGGAAGGAGTTATACACATTTTTACAAAAATATGTATCTTCAGTCGTCTTTTCTGATTACAGCACTTCTCGCCTATGAAATATGTATTTGTGTTCTTCATTAAAATATTCATCTAAAGGATTTTCATTACTTCAGACTTTCATGCTACTGCCTAATGTCTTCTAGTGTGGAATTTAAGAAAATAGTCTTCTCTCATCTCTGCTGTCATCTTGCCTGAAAGCTTAACGTTTTAGGTCTTAAAGCCATTTTATTTTACTTTTTTCAGTAGCACAGAAGATTCTCACTTGCATAAAGCAAAGGGTCTTCCTCGCAGTTGGTTCATTCTCCTTTCTTTCACGCTTCTCAGTGCAGGCTATAGTTAAGTCCTATGCAACAGAGCCATCTTCTACTAGTGTACGATGACATGTACAGTGCTTTCCGGCCATGTCAGATATGTTTTTATTTTTTATTATTTGGTAGCAGCAGCAGCCACCAGTCAGCGTCCTTCCTCTCTTCTTACAGATCATAACTCTGGGTGTGCCGAAGGCCTTCCCTGTGTATTTGTAGGAAGCCTTGTGTGCTCCCAGGAGTGGCTGGCTTTACTGGACACCTGCAGCACAGGCATTCTGTTTGTGCACGGTGCCCTCTCTGCACAGCTCAGGTGTGACTAGAGGATGACAGAGAGTTTGTGCCAGTAGGCCGCTGCCACCACCAGAATGACTTGGGGTGGAGGAGCTGCAGGCCACATGAACCATCTTGTCAGGTCAGCATTGTCCATGGACCAGTTACTGAGCAGCCTTGTTCTGTGTGAGCACTGTAAGACTGTTCTTTCACTCCTCTTGATCACGGTGGTGGTGGTTTTTTTTGGTTGTTTTTGTTTTTGTTTTTTTTGCTTCTTAGCCATTAACTCTGTCTACTGCTATTTATACTAATATCCTCACGGGATATTTATACAAATAAGCTTTTCTATTAAAAAAAAAAAGTGTACTAAGAAGCTACAACATGAACACAGTTAACAGGTTTATTGCTATCTCTGTATATGCTCTTAAAACCATCTGGTGGTTATACTATTAGAATATTCTAGCTGAATTGGGCAGCATTAGTAAAAGGCCATTCTAATCCCCTGACAGAAATATTACAACTTAAGAAAATATAAGTATCTGTTATTGAAAGGTTCTTCCTTTTAAACTACGAAGTTCTGCAAATATAGATGTTTGACAACTGAAATGTACCTAGTGTGTACACTCATACAGATGGTTCGAAGTTGCACTCACTCCAGACTAAAGCCTATTTAAGTACAACTTTTTTTTTGGTGTTCTTTGCATTGAAAATGTTCTGCGGATGCAAAACTCTTCTTACCCCAACCTGAACCTCAAAAAAACACCAAAAACCAAAACAACAACAACAACAAAAACACCAACAACTTCACACACAGCTCTATTTAATTCTAGTTCTGCTATATATTTGTCTTTGTCCTGGCTGGTGTTTGTTCTAATGTAGTTATCTGTGTCTATAGTTACCCACAGTCCTTTTTCTATCATTAAGATATAAAATAAGCTTGGACATTAAACAGATCCTTGTATAGAATTTGGCTATACATTTCCATAAATTTAGTAATTTCAATTTTGTTGCTGTTGTTTTACTGCTCTTTCAGCCATTTGCAGTAGGCAAAATAATGTTTACGATGAGGAGCTTATGCTTTAGCTATTATAATAAACGTCTCTTCATAAAACAAGGGAGGCAGACCAGGTTGAAAACTGAAGAATTTAGCAGACGTGGATGAATATAATACCTGTAACATCTTCAAACAACTTGCACAAAACCCAGTAACACACTGGACACAGAAAGAAGAATGCACCTGATTTGAAGTCATATGGGTAGAGCCAGGATGTAGATGCTTCCTGGAAAGTCACTCCTAGAAACAATTCAATATATGATAGTTGGTAGTACCTAAACTCTAACGGAATTTGGAATATTATTCCGCTGCCAGGAAGTGAGCTTCAGCAATGCTAGATCATCAGAAAACAATTCTGCCATGTTGTCTGCTCTGCCCTACTAGCTCCTCTAGTTTACTGGGCAGACTTGCTCAGGGTTACCCAGGGCAATGGTCTGGGGATTCTGGGCACTGGCAGAGTGCTCTGCTGTCCCCATCTTAAGTGTTATCCTATCCATAGAAATGATGTGCTATGGTACTGCTGGCAACTGTAAGGCTACACTTATGGAAACCAGAGCTAAGGTAAAAATGAATAGCTATTTGTAGAACTAGAAAATAGACAACAATGTTTGGAATATGTTACTGACTCGTTTGAGACTAGGAATAACTAATTGGTTTCTTTCCTAATTCCAAGTCCTCCTATCACCTGTTCTTTATATACAACACAGTTTTGATTCTTCAAGAGTTTACAGGTGGTTTATCAAAGATTACAATGTCACCACATCTACTTATATTCAAATGATGCCATAAAATGGGAAGAACCTGCTTGATAAAGTAAGCCATCAAAAACACCATGAGATAATATTTATGAGCTTCCATCTCAACTTTAAGCAACTGCTTAAGCTTTGGGCTATGTGAAATTAGAACTGGCTTTACTTTAATGTCATGAATCTGGAGGCATACCTTAGGCTTTGTTACAACATGTCCCAAAATGATGCAGAGCAAGGAGTGCAACACTCACTTGCAGTTAAATGCAAGTAAGAGCAAGAAGTACAGAATATTTTCAATAAAAGGAACAACTAAGAGATGGGGACTTTTGTCTACAGGGAGAAAAAAAAAAAAAGCACGTACAAAGGAGGGCAATATGATAGGCTTATAAAGCAACAATTGGTGTACAGAAAATTGATATCTAATCATTATACACCGTCTCTTAAGAACTAAGGATATTGAATGATATCGTTAGCCAAGATGTTCAGAACAAGGAAAAGGTAAGGGAGCTTCACACAGTGTATAGTGACAGTATGGAGCTTGCTGCCTGAGTATGTTGTGGTACAAATATATTTTGACTTGGAAGTTCTGAGTTCAGATCTTAAGAAGCTGCGATAAAATACTAGGGAAGTATTTATGTTTCCCTGATCTTAATTGCACCCCACCACAGACCACTTAATATTAGCCTGTGTAAAACATGGGATTTCGGTTAGATAGGTCTTTGTCATTGGATGACTGTTCTTTTTCTTTCTTTTGACAAGTAATGGATGAGACAGTATATGCATGTGCCATGGAGATATATATATATTATTGTGTGCTGCCAAGACTTAAGCTTGATTCTTGGGATAGATTTTTGAGCATCAAAATGCATTTTTTATAGCTATTAATAGGCTCAGTTGAATTTTAAACCTGTCAACCAATGACAATGTCCCCTGATTATACTTCAAAATTAGCAGACAATGAATAACTCCTCCAATTAATTCAGTTCTCAAACTCCTGTTACTAATTTTTTAGTTATTTGATCCTGATACTGTCCTTTCTTTCCATTATTAAACTGATTGAAACAACTAGCTTTCAAAATACACAGTCCAGTCACTGTGTACTTTTTTCTCACTACTTACTGATTGGTTATATTGTAATTTATAAATAGGAACCAACCTCCAACCATTTATCATCAGCAGAAGCAAATTATTGATAATATTTAACACTAGCTAGCATAAAATCCATGTAACAGAAGTAGCATCTTTAGAAGCAAGAATCCGTCATTCCATCCATCAGTTTTGGGGAGAAGGCTTATGACTAAACTCATTTTATAGAATAACATGCTACGTCCTAGGTATGCCACATTTACTTCAGGCCAGCCTGGCCGTGAGCATTTCTTTCAGAACCCCTCCAGTTTAACAACCTTATGTTCTCTTCTGCTGTTTCCCTGGCAACATGGCATGGCAGAGTGTCATATCCGTTGACAGTGAGCTTTGCTTCAGCTGTGTCCTGCCAAAGCTAGCAGTGCTTCTAGCAAGCTGAGCTCTCTCACAGCAACTGACATAGCAATGAGAGCTTCTTTCCATTAATGTTTGCCAAAATCAGTTGGAATTTCATTGCTCTAAATGTTTATGCAGTAGTGCCTTGATAACGTTGGCTAGGGATGTCATTGGACTTACCAGAGTAGACTAGATTTTATAATGCCTTTTAATGTTAGGTATAGTCCAATAGTATGAATTCTGGCAGTGACACAGAAAGGGGTGGTTCTACTAGCAGTTTGTGCTGTGCCTTTGCTGTTCTTTGTAGATCAAATGAAAGCAGTTATTAGAAATTTAAAAACAAAAAACAACAACAAGAAACATGCATGCAATAAGGAAAGCAATCAAAATTAACTGGATCCTAAAAGTTAATAAAGGAGGTTAAAGGTATGGAAAAAAATCCAAGGCTGACAAAACTAAATGCAAGGTGCCTGTGTCTAAAATATCCTGGAGGCAGTGTGCTGCAGAGCATCTGGCTGTCATTGCTATCCAGAAATCCAGACTGAGACTTAAAGCATTTCAAAAGGTTAATTTGTTTTGTTTAGCAAGAAGAGATTGCTAAGGACCTGATTAGTGCATGAGTATCTGAAGGATGACAAAAAAAAAAAAATCAATAAAAATAAGAACAAAATCTAGAGGGTAGGTTAGATAAATTCCACATCGAAATAGCATTTTTTTTTTTTTACTTTTTCTCATAGAGGCGTCCACTAAGTTCCAGATCTGTGTAAGGCAAGCAGTAGGATCACATGTTCAGAAGCAATGAAGGGAAAATCAAAGGGTAGATGACTCAGATGAATATTTTGATATATCAACTGTTAGAGCAGCTGAAGTCATCCTACATTACTAAACCTTGCTATAAGATCTGTTGTATGTGTATTTGGGTAATAAAAGTCGGAAATCTACACTGTTGTAGTTACGAGGAAGACATCACAAACCTCTGTATCTGTGTTTGACTGCTAGATTTTTATGAGCTATCTGGGGCATTATTAGCAGATGGTAAATTTTAATGTTACCTGCTACATCTTTTTTTCTTCCGTAGAAGTTAGAGAATAGGCCAACAGGATATGAGTAATTTCTTCTCTAAATGGAATCACTTATTATATATTAGAATCATAAAATTATCTGTAACAGAAATTAGTCCCTCAGTTGATTTCTGTTATATTTTTTCAGGTATGAAAGATCATGGATATATGGTAGGACATGGTTAAACTTCAATTCTTACTCTTATTCTTGCCCTCTCCATCATTCCAGTATTTATTAGCAGCTGCTTTTTGATGCTCTTTTTTATGTTATGTTTATCACAGTGAATTATTCATTATCTTAGAAGATGCTAGAACAGCGGTTCAAGGATAAGGAATGAAAAGTTTGTGCTTGATAGAAATAGAAGTATAACAGAAATTGTAGGAAATACTGAATTTCATAAATGCCCAAAGGAGATGCTAGAACAGTCAGCTATAATTATATTTTTACAAGTAGATAAGAAAAAGTGTAAGTAAGAATGGTGTAGTAAACAGCTCTGCAAAATATAGAATTAGATTATGAAAATCATTATTTTTATACTATTATATATGTGATTTAATATTTGAAGTCTTTGTTTTACTGGGGAATAAGAGAAATACTACAGAATTCCAGCAGATTAGGTTGTAGATGGTGATTTCATTTTAATAACAATATTTTTCAAATAACGAAGTAAATGAGAATACTATTACCACTGATTTTAATATGAGCAAAGCCAGGCTCCAGTTCTTAACTGTTTGTTTTGCTTTCCTGAAATTAATACTTCTGTACTTCTGTGCTCTGTGCATTCATCATTTGCTCTGAAGAAATTGCTAATTGTTATTAGTACTCATTTTCCTTACTAATCCTACACATTCTCAACTGTTTCCTTCATTGGTACATAGATCCCAGCTGATATCTTGTTGGGAGTCTTTGCCTTCTGATTCAAAATGTTGACTTTCCTATTTAGGAATGAGTTCTATATATCAAGCAAATGCATATAAGAACAGTATAGACGGGGAAGCTCTTGTACAATATAAGAGGGTGCAGACTTGTAGGAAAACGTTTTAAGCTGAGGCAAGGTTTACAATAAATTGAAGGAGAAATTGAACTGTCACCTTATTCCAGGGGAAACACTGGAGCTGTCACTTATAAACACATTTACAAAGGGAACAGATAACCTAAATGCAAGATTGCTGCACTTTGAAAGCAGAGAAACCAGCTTCAGAAACGTACATTGAAACAAGACTATCAATTTACAGTCTTACAATGTAATCATTTCTATGCAGACAAGTCTTTACTTTTGGTAATCTGCATATTATTTCCTCAGTTGCCTCTTTTTTTCCTTCCTGTATTCTTCTCAATCCTTTTCCATTGCACATTCTTATTATGCATCATAGATTACTGGCTTTATGAACAGTTTTCTTGAGCACAACAGACTTCTACAACCTTCAATTTCTGTGCAGTCCCTTATGCAAAGCTTTTCCAGTTTTTCAGAAATCGTATCATATATCACAAACATCTTCTAACACATCATCTCCTAATAAGGCATGCCTGACATGAACTACTTTTTATTTAATCAGATTTTTTTAAATTTCATTGTATGTAAATGTACATGTTCTTTGGAAAAAAAAAAAAAAGGAAAAGCTTAATTTTAAATCCAACTGGAATTTCTAAGTATATGGCTAATTTCAATTGCTGTTTTTCCTGTATATTTTTCTTGTGGAAATTTGCTTTTCTTTTGGACAACAGAGACTGTCATAGTAATTGAGTTCCTTTCCAATGTGTTAATGCTTTTAAAATGAACTTAAAAAAAAAAAATGCAGTAGTCTGTAAAGAGATTTACAGCAGTCCTAATATAGCATATCAGTTTTCTTGTTTACCAATTAAGTGAGATGGGATGATACTTTCAGTTAGAATGGCATGATTTGTCGATCTGTTCTGCTGCCCGTCTATTCATGAAAAAAACCATAAAATAATGTTATAAAATGATACCATAGGAGGCTTTTCTACTATGGGTCCTGTAACAGTCTTGCCTGATTTCTATATAAAATAATGCTCATAACAAGAAGGAATTCATTTGTCTCTTTAAAACAGATTGATTAGGAGAGGACACTAACAACTCACTGTAAAAACCTCATTAGAAAATTCTATGCGGTATTTTCACTGAAAAAATCAGCATATCCTTTAGAAAATCCTTTGAGAATGTATGTTTTCATCCAGCTAGTGGTAAAAATCCAGTATAATGTGCCACTTCTTCTAACTTTCATTTATTAGTTATGCATTTATCCAGCATGATGGTTCAAGATACATTTCACATCATGCATCTTCCAATTCCCAGGTCATTGTCTCTGGTTCATAAAGTGACTAAGCTAAGAGGAAAAACTGCCACGTTTATATTATGGTATCAAATCCTTACAATATAGGAAATTATAACCAAAAGCATTAGTGTGTCATAAGGTATTTCAGGATGTATCAAAATAAAGATATTAGGGAAAATAATGTATTGAATGGCTAAGAAATGTAGCTAATGGCTAAGACAAAAATTGATTTATCTATCAATCTGGGAAAAGCCAATCTTGCTATTCAATATGATTGCTTTCATGATCACAGTAGACTAAATTAATCCCTAATCTGTAACATCATTATATCACTTTTTTTTTTTTTTACTTGATGTAGATGGATAGAAGTTTCTGCCAAAAGTGCATCAGTCATACAGCAATGTGGTGCCAAGCAAAGTGAAGCTATCGAGTAAAGAGATGGTCTATAGGATACAGTTGTGGCTCCCCAAAATGATTATGCATCGAACTTGTCTGTCATCCAAACAGCAGACTGCTAATATTTTCCCACCGTTTATTGCCTGGTATCTGAACTGTTTGCCCGCGCATAAAGGCTTTACATGAATCTTGTTTCATCCCTTACTTTTCTCCCATTTTTAAATATTATTTATTAGCTTAAAGTTAGCTCCCATAAGATAGTTTTCAAGGTTGCATCAAAGGCAGTAAGATTCACACATAGTCATGACATAGACATAGATACTCATGCATACAGCTTAGTGTTTATGCAATTTTATTTTTGCTGAAAGAAGTCTGTCCCACATTTTTTGGGGGGGTAGGATTTGCTGCAAAGCTGAGAGCATCTTGCTTCACTGGAAGGTAACTGTGAGTGATTAGTCAGAGATTTAGTTGAAAAATGTTCTGAATATGGATTTTACAAATAGTGTAATTTGAGTTAGTTACAAATCAAACTTAATCTGAAGATTTTACAGAAATTATAATCCTCTCTCCACTGAGGACTTTTGCCAGGTGCCTTTTCATTTACCTTAACTATAGGTAATTCTTTTAAGATTCTAGGGCATACTCATGAAACAATCAGTGATTTTGAAACAGCTTGACAAATGCTTCTTTTTCTTCTACCGTTTTCCTGTTAAGAAGACGATCCTCCTCTGAACAACAGGGAAATTGTGTGGTTATCCAAAAGCACAAACTGGAAACGAAAGGGTTTTCCTAGAAAATTGGTCCTAGAGATAAAATAACCCTATGGTTCTTTAAAATAAAGATATAAATGTAAAGTGGTATCTCTGGCATCATCCCCACCCAGATGGTGATTCGGGTACGTGGTATCTCTGACACAAAGATGATAATGTTTAAAAAACAAGCAAACAAACAAAAAACCTGCCACCTCAGCCTTTGCAAACAGCTGTGTAATACAACTGACACCTAGAAATGCACCTTCCAGAATGAGCAATCTAGCTGTTGCTCTATAAATCCCCAAACAAGTTTACCCAAAGTATCTTATCTCCAATAGTTATTTGTGTCCTGCTGTTCTGCCTGCCAACTTCGTTGGTTTAAATTTGGGTTGCTAAACAGAGTGATACAAACCATGTGAGATTAAGTACATATTAACATAATTCTGACATCTTCTGTGTTCACCAAATCTATAAACAAAACATAGTTTGGCTGAAGTCTTAATATTCCTACTGGTGAGATGCTCTTGATTCAGTGTTGGTATTTACACCATACATTTCCATTACAGAGCCCAGGTCCCAGAGCTGAGTCCAGAATTGCAGCATTACAATACAGAATTGTATATGAAAGGACATGTATCGTTTTTTAATTTCAATTATTAAACTTCACAGAAAGATGCTGTCAAAATACCTTGTCTGTACTGATGGTACAAGTTTTTAAACTTCTCTGTATTATAATGTTTCTTTTCTGTGTTATAAAACCCTCATCTCAGCTGCTTTCTTGATTGTTCTATCATCTTGCGTCAGTGGCTTAATCTTCCTTGATCTGTCTTGCTTTTCTCAGCTACAGATGTGTATGGCTTATAAAAAGAAATCTTCTTGAAAGAGATATTTATTTAAACACTTTTTGCATAGTAAAAATGTCTCAGGATATTTGTTGCATGCAGAGCTGAGATAATAGGTTTAACAGACTGGTATATTACCCCCTTTCTGAATGCCTTTCAAAAAAAAAAATTACTGTTAAATATGCCAAAAACCATACTGATTTTATAGGTACAGAATAATAAACGTTTTGACAGCTCTTAATTGCTATGCACTGGTCATCTGCTTTATGCTTTTTTTGAGAGTAACTTCATGTACACAAATCAGTACAATGTTCTTGACATCTACTGCTGCAAGTGATAATGCTGTTATTCTGACATACTGAAGTGTTTGGTTTTGTGTATGTATAATTTAGAAATACTTAGTCTCTACATAGTAAATATTTTAATATTGAGGTTTAAAATGTATATACTGTCTGGTTTTCGTAGATTTCCTTTTTAACTGTCTTTATATTAGATAGTGTTCCATTCTCCTCAAGGGTCAAAGTACCATAGTGGAATCTGTGTGTGCAGTGGCCCTTGAAGGATTGTGGCTTACATTTTTAATCAGAAAAGCTGACCTTCTAGCATATAAATGCCCATGTATTCTATTAGAATGATTTCAGTCGTGCTGAGGATTCAATTCTCTCTGTAATGAATAAAATAACCACAATAGCTACTCTGAGTAAGAGTCATGAATAAAAAATATAGATAAATACATGTATTTTCTGCTTCCAGTTATATTTTATATAATTAAAAGAATGTTGAGGTTTTATGACTATTTTAGTACGGTAAAGGTACTCACAATTCAAATATGAGAGTCTTTTTGAGGGGGTGAAAATTTGCATTTTGTATCAGATGCTCTATTTGCAGTAAGTGAAAGAAAATGGAAACTTTATACAGGTGAGATTTTAAAATTTAATTAGTTTGGAGTTCTGCAATATTCTTTCGATTACAAAAGATAATTCTATTAAATGTTTAAAATGTATTTTTATATGTATTTTAAAAGGTTAATATTCACAGATTCTGACGAACCAATTGCATTGCTAATAGTAGTATCAGCATGACTTAAAGAAGATGACATTAGGGAGTAAAATCAACTGTCACAATAACAAGTGCTGTTAAGTACTGTGCAATTGGTGCAAACACTTTTAACGTAAGTAGAGATTGTGGAAAAACATCAGGCAAAAACCCCTATTTGAATGCTACAGGTCAAGATAAAGAAAACAAGAAAATTACTTTTGGTTTTGCATTTGTTCACCTTGTCCTAATTTTGTTTGTTTGTGCACCGAGGTATACAGTTACTCCATAACTGCTCTCAAATATTGCAACAGAATTACCAAAAGGAGGAAAGCTAAAATCTGCCTGATTGTAGCAGGCTCGATTATCCAGAGCTGATGGATGCTGAATGCAGGGGGTAGGGAGAAGGGAAGAGAAGCGTGTCCCTGCCAGTGAGCACATACAGCCACTGCTTGGTGATCTTGGGAGACCACCTTCGAGTTTTCAAATAGATACTTTCTATTGGTGCAGGGGAGAATAGGAATACAGGCTGGTTCTTCACCAGGTATTATTTTCAGAGTATGAAAAAATCATATTGGTTTTGTGGGTGGAAGAGAGGAAAGGTGAGATTCTTTTCCTGTGCTTTTTGCTGACTATTTACATAATACTGGTATCTCCACGCTGTACAAAATAGCAGAGACCGGATTTTAATCCCATGTTAATTTTACAATGTAGCAATCTGTTTCATGCATTGCTTAGCTGTAGCTCGATGTTAGCAGAGCCTTGGCAACAAGTTCCAAACCTCTCTCTCCCCCACCCCCCCCAGTTCTGTTCACTCACATTCTCCAAAATGAGCTATTTTTTTGCTGGATCAGTTTACTGATCTCATTTACAATGTGACCTCACAAACAGACAGGATGGCATAACAGAGGGACATTCAACAGTGCTGTACGAGTTGGGTAATTCCTTTTGGAGCTTTATGGCTGTGTCCACCTTACCAGGGAGCTATAGCAAAATGCTATGACATTGTAATTTGTCATCGGTCAGCAACTGGCCTAATATTCAACGTGCATCCACAGAACTTTTCCAGTACCCTTGCAATGCGAGATTAATTTTTATCATACTATGAAAACAAGGATGTTGAATGAAAGTCATGTATCCTTGATAAGGAGCAGCTGTGATTGTAGCTAGAAGATTTCTGCATTGAGGATTTGAATGTCATGTATCTGTATTTCCACGTTATGGTGATGGGTTTCATCTCCAAAGATCCAAAATGAAGTACAATATCAGAGAATAGAATGAAAAAAGTTAGAGGAAAATGCAGAACGTATCTAACAAACACTAATTAAATAGCAAATTTAAATACTGGTTTGTGAATGGGACATGGAGATACAGGAGGTATATTTGCTTCTGGGGATGTTTAGATGTAGATTATTGGATTAATAAAGCTCTGCAGTTCCAAGAGTGAAAATGGTGTAGTAAGTTAATAGCAAAATGGAAAAAAAATTGGAGTATACAATGGAAAACAATTATTCAGTCTTTTCTCAGTTGAGTTGAAAAATTCCATTTTATAAAAATATTAGAGGCTTAAATTATATTTTCACCTTCATCATGTTATCTTGTTTAAACAGCTCTTGCTGTTTTAATCTGCAGTCAAGACTGGAGCTATTACTACCCTGAGTGTAATTATACCTTCCCTCTACTAGTAGAGGAACGAGAAACCGTAGGATACTGAGTGTTCACATTGCCAAACTACGTGGTCACAAAATAAGCTGTACGCTTCAACTGCTACATACCACCCTCTCTCCTCCCCTCGCAATTTATGCAAAAGATTAGGGCATCTATTAAAACAAACAAAAACCCAACAACTTGCCCCTCCCCAACAAATAGACACTGTAGTAACAGCAGAGTAGAACACAGAAATTACTAGAATTTTGTCTTGGTACTATCTGCTACATTGGCTAGTCCATGGGATTCAGTGTCTAGAGTGGGTCTTTCACATTCAGACATTAAATTCCACAAAATGCCCAGTGATCCAGCCTGAGATGAGATTTCAGCTACACTGATCCATGATGGTCGTAAAGAAGTCCTTGAATAAATTCTCTTTGAGGTGATAGTTAAATAAAAGTTGGGTGGAGGTAAAAAGGAGTTTGCTCAGTTTACTCCAGAGGAAAAAGAAGCGATGCAGCTTTTCTAAAATGTTACCACTGCTATTCTGCTCAAGAGAAAATTTAGCACAAAAAGGCCATAGTGAATCAAAGAAATGTCACCTTGCTCTGAGAATACAAAGGCCATTCTGTACTCAAATCATTCAATTCCTTCTTCAAAACATGAATATTTAAAATAGAAAAGTGCATTGACAAAAATGCTGATGATGTGAACAAGTAAAGAGAGCACTTGAAGAAATCAGTTTTTTGAGAATTGCACTTGTGTAAAGAAAAAAACAAAAATCTACAAAGTGTCAGTCTTGGGAACTTGCCTGGTGATCCTGGAGCTTAGTTCTGCCTAAATACAGATCGCAAAATTGCCACCCTAAAGTGTGTTTCAGATCTAGATGCAAATCAGTGCTCATCCTGTGAGGTCCACTTCACTGGTTAAATGACTGGTCTTCCGTAAGATACAGCATGAAAAAATTGAGAGTGTTTTTTTGGTAATGAAATATGCAGGGATGTTCTTGTACCACTGCCATCTCTGGAGACAGAATGATTGTAAGCCTTCCTGTCAACTATGAGTGTCAGTGCTTTTCCAGAAGCTTCTTAAAGCTGAGCAGCATAAAGTAGACACATATTATTAAACTTTAGTGTGGAGTCTGCTATGATACCTAGAAAAATTGTGGCCCAAGGCACTTTCTTTACTTTCTAAACAAGAAAAATTTGTTCTACATGAACAAAGTATTTAAACATGTCTAGTGTTCTTGCTTTGAATTAGATCGGGTAAACCTTGGCTTATTGAAAAAACCGTCACAACAATCTTTTGTTCTGTATGTACTTATTTACTTCTTTACAAATTCACAAATTTTGCCTGTCATAAGTGAATGTCTTTTGATGATTCTACCATGCACTTGAAACGGCAAAAATAACTCCTTATGTCCTAGGAAGCCAAAGGTAATGGACAAGCTGTGGCCCTAGAAGTAGCAGAGGTTTTGTCCAATTCACAGCAACAAAATATTTCATCTTTTTTTTTTTTTTTTTAAATAATGTACATGTTAAAAGGTAGTGACATCAATTGTAAAGTTTGTGAATATTGCTACTTTAAACTGGACTTTCAGAACTACCTATTGGAGGCCTTAAAAAACTGAAAGATAAATATTCTTAGAAAAATCTGAGAGGAATTCCAGGCTTTATACTTATAAGACATACAATGCACCATGCCAGTTCATCATAGCACAGTTGATAGAAATAAGTTATACTGCTTCAACATATAGACATAAGTGTATATCTAAAAAATAGTCACAACAACTGCAAAGTGTAAGAAGCAAGAAATCATAGGTAGATTTTCCAACCATAGGTGCAACTTGAGGTTGCCTGATACTGTTATATNATATATATATATGCTGTTTCAAATACTCATGAGGCAACATTAAAAAGGAAGACATGGTGACAGACTTGGGGTTCCATGTAATTTCCTTGTCAATGGTTTTTCACTGTTGCACAGAATAGATTATTATTATACCAGCACGGCCGTTCTGAGAGGCCACAATATACGATGCTTCCCTATGGTATATTGAACAGTATCACATTGATGCTATAGATAAAATGCTGTGCACTGTGATCAGGTTTGGGTTTGCAGGACGTATAATCTCCAGGGACTGAAGTGAGAAGCTAGTACTGCTCACTTTTTCCTCCTTCTGATTAACAGAAAGGTATTGCATAAATTTAAATAGGTTTCAAGAAAAAACTAGGTCAGAAACATATAAAACTTGGTCATTTGTACACTGGATCAGGTGACAATCATTGATTCCTAAGAGCAGATGTCTAATAAAGATGAAGTAATCAAGAATGTCTTTTCAAATCAGGATGGACACTTCAAGATTTGATTCATTCTGTGCCGTTGACTGTGCTTGATTTCCAGCTCAGCTGCTTACTCTTTGATGTTAGGGCGTTTAAAAGACATTTTTATTTGAAGTTTTTAGACATGTGGAGAACAGGGCTGGTGAAGCTATCATGGTACAACTTAGAAGTTGAACACCTTGCCAAAATAATAAAGATGCTCAGTGTTTTTAAGTGGAATAGACTTATTGGTCAAAGGGAAAACAGTCCTCCAGTCGCTATGCTCTAGAATGTGTGAATGATTCCTTGTATAACTATTGCAAGGACTGGATTTCTGATAATGACATCTGAAAAGAATATTAATATTTATTATTCCCACTGGCAGAGATTAAGCAGAAAAAAATAGTGTTTGAATGTGAAAATGAATATAGAAGCTTGTCATAAAGTGGGTAAATAAATAGATATATAAATACAAATATATAGAAATGCTCACTTTAAATTGGAAAATTTAAAATCCAGTTTATGTGATTTCCATGGGTCTGCTCAAACACCAGGTTCATAAAATGATTTTCACTTTAAAGAAGGTAGATTTTACTTTGGGTTTAAAGTCTGACTATCGGCTGTTGACAGCAACCCAAGAATTACTGTTTCAAGAAACATTGCATTTATTATTAGAGAAGACATTTTAGCTGAAATGTGATCATTAGTACAGCATGTGCCTCTGTTGCAAGTTTAAATCATCTCTTTTTCCCTTGAGGAAGATTTCAACTTCTAATGGGAAAATCTTAGCACATTTTATTTCTCGTTATTCTGGGAAGCCTTGCATACCAAATAATATAAATCTGACCTGCAGAGAAGTCTGGAATTTACCAATTACTCCTCCTCTCCCTGTGAAGATCTTTTGCCTGTTTTCCCCAGAACATGTCCACTTATGCATATGATCACTGACATACAAAAAGGAGCTTACACTTTTGACTTTCAGCAACACAGTATGTGCTGTATAACCTTCTCCTTACCTCTTTTAATTAATATTTTAATGCCATGTATATATGTACACTTCTATTTTCATGGAAACCCGAAGAGGAACTTAAAATGACTGTAATGGAATACAGAGGTTGGAGGAAAAGGTGTCTTGAGTTCTGACTCTGTGCTTAGGCTAAGTTCAGGACTCACTGAACCAAAATTTATCTTTTATAATCAGGTACAAAATTAATTATGATATTTCTGACCTAATGTATAAACGCTGAGTTGAAAATAGAGACATAGTACACAAACCAAAATCTAAATATAACCTTCTCCCTTTTAATGGATAGGATAGAAAATCATTCTACAGTTCTTTTAGAAATCAAAGAAATGTACAAGTGATAAGCAGCCATGCAAATAAATTAAGTTCCTTGAAGACTGCAAGAACCAGACCTTTGTTAGTATTTTCCCATCCTTCCTCTGGTTTAAGTTATTCTCAGAACGTCTCTTTCTTGATTCAATCAAAGATTCACTAATTAAGAGCTCACCTAGCAGACAGCAGTTATTTTACAGAGACAACACTAAAAAGTTGATTTGCTGCAAAAGGCATTAGGCAGGGTGCTAGGACTACTGCATTGTTATTAGCACTGCATAGGTCTTAAAATAAATAAATAAAGGTATCCTCTGTAGTTCAAATAGAAAAGATTGGATGCTCAAACGGCTTCCTTTTTTTTCCTCTTATTCCTCTACTCTGTTTATTACCCAGATTGTCATTACTCTCCCAGCACTTAAAGAGGTTCCTTCCTGTGATGTGACCATAATTCCTCCTGTGATCACACAAGCAACAATTCAAGCAACAGGATAACTTTTTGAAATAAGTTAACAGCACTGTTTTTATTGCCTTCCGAGAGCAGGAGAGGCCCCTGACACAATTCCTTGTAAATAGGCCCTGTGTAGAACTCACCCAGTCCTGGGGCATCTGACATCCCTCTTGGTCTCCCTTACTAATTTCAGTTGGAATTATTACATGGCAAAGAAAAAATAAGTCATGTAGTACACTCAGAAATGCACAGAGTCCCATAGGTCAGGAAAAAAAATCAGACTACATAAAATTCACATATATAGTATACAATAAAATTTGGGAATGGATGTATAAAAGAACAGTCTTATCTTCCAGTATGGCAAATTCTTGGGTTAGTGTAAAGCACGACAAGAACTCTTCCCCAATGTAGGAGAGAAGGAAAGTTAGAATAGTACAGTAGGATCAATTTAGAAGTAGTACAGCCAAGATCCTTTACTGGATGCCTATACACAGAACAAAACAACAAAGAAGTTTTATTGGGTCAGTTTGGAGATGAAAAAGCTTGAGGGAGAAGACAATTCTGCTCTTGTGCAAATGGTATAATCTATGCTGAACTTAAAGAAAAAAATATCCATTTGCACGGTTGAAGCAAGGGAAAATATTTTTACCCATTATTAAAAAAGGAAAAGTAATAAAAATCTGGAAGTTATAACAAGTTAAGATCTTAAAATTTGCCATGGCCCTTATCTCACAGATTTTTTTTTGTTATTCCTTTGTAAGTTTGAACTAATTTGAACTGTGCAAATTCATATACTAATATAAATGGTATAGACCACCATTAGGGAGATCTGATCAGCCTCTAATGGTACAAAATTTTATAAGCACTGTTTTTCATCTGGAATGTACAAGTCTGAGGAGGAAACAGAGCTGGAAGAGTGAGAAGGTTAGGAACAGGTTTAGACTGTGAAGCAGCATGGACAGAGGATGAGGTGGAGTGGAATTTAAGTGATCTGGTGAAATCAAAGAAAGAGTGAGTAAATTACAGAATATTGTTGGTGTAACCTTATTTTGAACTTGTTTCTGTATATTTTGATTCAGACTGTAGTGATGATGGTTTTTTCCATGGGTTTTCTGGCCTCATTCAATGAATACAATGACTTTTCTATGATTAATGAGAGCTTATGTGATAAATAAGACTGTCAACTGTAGGAACACTGCCATCATCCGCTTCAGAGGGAGAAAAATGTGAAACGAATGAAACATAGTATTATAGGAAAACAGAGAACGTTCGTGTGGTTAAAGAAATTGAATGCTACTCTGAATAATTGTACTAGATCCCTGTGTATGTCTGTGGTCCTTTTTGGTTCCAAATCAGTTTCTTAAATGAAAACTTTTATAGGTAATCCCATGTTCTTCCTTACTTTTTCTCAAAGGGACCTAGTCTGAGACGTTGTGATTTGATTTGTAGTAGGTCCAATTACTCAGAACTGTTACACCAGCTATCAATGACAACTTCAAAAACCTATTAAAACTTTGTTAAATAAATCAATACATGTGCTGAAAAATCAGGTTTTAAGTACCTACATTGGGCTGGGGTCCTTCTAACTAATTTCTCATTGTGTAGTTTCCTATTTATAAGTTGCTGTTAGCAGTACCTCTTCATCTGACAATATGATGGGAAAACAAATGTAGCCAATGAAATATTCGGATACAATAATTATAAGCTTGAGAAGAAACTATTAATTCTGTCTTTTCAGCAGCTCATAAATAGTAATTTTATAGTAAAGCATGAGTCTATAAATTGAGTAGTGACAGTAAAGGAAAATATTGACTGGCTCATGAAGAAAAAAGTATATGCTCATGTGAAACGTGAGTTACATGAATGACACATAGGCAACCATGATTTCAACATTGGACCACTTAAGTTTGCAACTCTGATGTTCTTCTAGCTTAGATCCTTCTTGTGCTATATTCCCTAGTAAGTTCCTGTAAATAAATAGGTTCTCACTGAAATTGTAATTATTTTTAGAAATACATCAAAGAAACATCAGTGATATGTCACATATAATTCATTTTGTCTCATTCTCTCTTCGTGGCATATTGTGTACTTCTGTGTATTTATGTTTTGCGGTGGTCACTAGTTCCTGGGAAGTTCATTTCATACTCTCTGATGAAAAACCTTACAACACCGAGAATCTTGAGCTTGATTCAGTGTTTAAAGTTAAGTCAGTGTTAAAAGCAGAAATCTACTGTATGTTTTTTCTGCTAACTGCTGTTGAAATCCACTGCAGTTTTTTTCTGCTAACTTGGGCTGGAAAATGCATTGTTGAATAGCTAGTAGATAAGGGACTTCTAACGTGACTGTAACCTTACATCTCTGTTATGAGGACTTGTTACAATAAATTTTCTATGGAAAGTGGAGGGACGGGTCATGTTTTAAATTTTCTGTCAAATATTAGTTTTTAAATATACTCGCATTTCTTTCATAAACTGTCATTATGATAGAATTCTTTACTATTAATATTCTTTAAAATTTTATTTTTCTTTCCAATATGCTGACAGCATACATTACAGTGACTGTAAATGAAAAAAATGTACTTCTCTGACCCAGAGAAAACAATGTGATTTTTAGATCCATAATGCAATTTTTGGTGTGATACAGAGCCGTGTTCTGATGTTTCCAATTTTACAGTGCTCTGGTGACATCACTAGAACTACTCTAAATTTACAGCAGCATAATTGTAAACCAAAACAGACTCTTTCAGCCCTTCCCTTTAATGGATGTAGTCTTACCACCTATTTCAGACTCAAAATCTGTTTGACAGATGGCAACAGTGAATCTCTCCCATTTGGCAGGTGAAAAAAATTAGAGATCTGTAGATATGATTACTTCATTGCTCAATTCAGCTGAATTTCGTAAAGCATATCATGAAATGGCATCAAAAGAAGGGACATGGCCTGATAACTCAGATGGTACTGTAGCTAACCCTCTGCTGGGTGAGTAGCCAGGTAAAATCTGTAGGTCATTTCTTCTGGGGAATCGGGTTTCAATTTCCCAGGCAGGTCCTTGACCCAGAGACAGACATTGTTTCTGGTTTTATTTTTTCATACTTTCTTGGAATTCATTTCCTAATAAATAAGCTACAGGCATATATCATAGAGCAGCATCTATCCTTCCCTTGCTGTAGATTGCTGGCTAATTTATTTCCAAGGAAAATCTTGTAAAGGAACAACATGAAGTTTCCTAGCATTGAATTTCATAACCCTCAGAGTCTGCATGCCAAGAAAAGGTCTGTACTAGTGTCAGCGTTTCTGGCAAATGATGAAAGGAGGGAAGGAAGCACATGCTAGTAGAGCTGCTCCCTCCACCTTTGTCAAACTTGAGAGTAAAGGTAGGTCACTGAAGATCACACAGCCAGCATTGTAAAATCAACACTAAAAGGAGAACTTGAGGCTGGAAAAGGTGATGCTCATTTAGATCTGTGATAAGCTGAACTATATTTGACGCAATATATAACCACTGCTACTTTGCCAATGAGAATAAGGTGGCTGTAGTTATGTAGAAATTGCTTAAAATAAGAGCTGAGACACCTGGAGAGCCTAGCATTGGAGCATTAGAGATCAGAAAAAAATGGTCTGATGAAAGAGCCTGTGGATCAGTCTCAATGTCTACATGAAGTGGAAGAGATGATCCCAAAAAAGGCTAAACAAATTCCACATCAAATTTCATCTTTTTTTTTCTGAACAACTTTTGCAATAGTAATTTACACCAACAAAGGAGATTTGTATCATTTAACCACTTTTTTTTTTGTAAATTCAGTCTTGGTCAACGAAAGTCGTTTCTACTTCTTTGCAGCCCAGCAGTCTATAACTTCCATTACAAATATGGGAGAAGCATTGTTTCAGAATCCATCAACATTTTTCTCCTTTCATACTTCTCCATTTACTCTAGTAACATCATGGAAATCATCTCTTGGAAGTGATTTGATCTAAATTCTAGTAATGCTGCATAAAACCAGAAGAATTCACTGAAAGCAAAGACAAGATTCTTTCTTCATGCTGCATAACAGATGCAGCTTTTTCACCCCTGAGTGCTCCTCTCAGCTTATGCAGAAAGGGCAAAGATCTGACCCAGATAAAGACCCTCTCTTTGAAGTAATTTTGCATTTTTTCATTTAGTTTTATTCCTCTGTTTCTTTTTCATTCTTGACTCTGAACACTCACTTATGTGCCCTAGAGTCTTTTGTTTCTTCTAGGTTAGTAGGAGACAACCTCATGACAAACATGATGGCAAGAACTGTTAGAATTATAGGCAATGCTGCTAAAAGATCTGAAATAACTACTTGCTCCTGTAGTATGCTATGCTAATCTTGCAACAGAGATGGGATAAAAAGAGAAGATAGCTAATTGTTCCCACGTGAGCTCCAGCTGCACCAAACTCTGTAAGCATCCTGCCTAAAATATCTTCAAAGATGCAATAAAATGCAAGCCAGTGCTCCTGCAAGAAGTTCATCTGTTTAAGCTGTGAGGGCAAGCAGTATTCTTCTCCAGATGTCACACAGTCTCAAAAACAGTCTCAGGTTTTGTGAGTATTCATTTTCCCCCCCTGCGGTGAATATCTCTGTATAAATATGCATTCACCTCTTTATCACATAACAGACTGCTTTTAATGTTCATTATTGTTCAGATACTACTGAACAATGAAAATTCTGGTCAATTTCTGGTGCAAAGTGGTTCAGCATCAATCTGGGCCAGTTTTCTTCTTTTTTTCCCTAAGAGAAGATTTCTCTCATTATCTTCCTATCACTCATTATGCTTTGGTGTCGGACAGTGCCAGTAACCAGAGGTCGGTACCTGTAGTTCCAAGACCCTTTGCCTACCGTTTTGGTGAGAAACATTCACTGCTTCAAATGATGGCAAAGTTAGTAAAACGAGCAAACTTTTTTTTTTAACCTGGACACGACTAAGGGGAAAGGAAATACTGCCTAGGAACTGTAGCAACTTTACATTGCTTATGTAAAGGAGAAATTTTCACCAATATGGAATGAAACACTTGATGAGCTACTCTGACAGTCACAACATACAAAACAGTTGTACTGGGTCACAGCAAGTATCTGCCTAGCCCAATAGTCTGTCCCCAGCTGTGGGCAACAGCAGATATTTAGGAAAGAATGTAGGAACAGATCAAGCATACGCTGATATTTTCTGCAATATATCCTACCAGAAACCTGAACCAAGGATTGCATCAACATCATTCTGTTTAACTGCCATTTAATTTAATTGCCTTTTGAACCCAATTACACTTTCACAACTTTTACTATTATTCTCTATCATCTCATGATATAGTTTTACATTTAATTATGCACTGCATGGAAAGAATATTTATCTGACAGCAGATAACTGAATGTGATGTTTCTTAATGTTTGCATTGTAAGAAATGTTGCAAAAATCTTACCATTTCTATGCCATTCACAGTTTTATGTGCTCTCTTGTGCTCTCTGCCAGCTATTTCTTTTTCTAGGCTGAAGTACACAGTATATGTAATTTTTTTCATATGACGGCCATTCTATACTTGTGATAATTCTTGCTGTTTTTTTTGTATGTTTTCTAATTCTGCTGCTACATATGATCTCTCTCCTCAGTCACGTCTATTAGTTTTCCTAAGTGTCCAGAGCGTCCTGTTTTAAGGCTAGGCTGATGGTGTTGAAACAAAAACCTACTTACTTGAGAAGTCTTCCTTTCTTTATATCTTAGGTTGGACCCTTGCCACTGATGTTTTGTACTTCAAACTTTTATATCCAGAGAAAGGGCATTCACAGGCACCAGATTTTTCAATCTGTCCTTCTGTCATTATTCTATTACACCAAGTTATTAAGCTTACTAATGCATACTTCAAGCCAAAAAAAATTAATGAATTTTCCTCATTTTAGAAAAAATCTGAATTTTCTCTTATGTATGCAATATATTGTATTGTTTCACTTCAATTAAGGCAAACAGTTGTCTGGGTGATGGACCTTAGGGCTGCTCTAAGGTCCAGAGAGCTTGAAAGAACAGAAAGAAATCAAGAATGGGTATACCAGAAAGGCCACAACTCCATTCTTTGACCATTTCCTTTTCATCCTTTATAGTTCGTGGCACTACAATTCGTGGCCAGATAGGATCTCTGAAGGTCGTGTATTCTAACATCCCAACTGAAGCTGGATTATTGCCAACAGTAAACCAGGCCAGCTATAGCTTTATCTACTTGAGTTAGGAAAACCTCTACATGATTTTTTTCATAAAGCTTCCAGTGAAATTTTTTTCCACTGAGGTCTAATCTGAACCTCCCAAGCTGCAATTAGTGTTCATTGCCACTTAGTCTTTCATGTGATACTGCTGAGAAGAGTTTATTTTCATCACCTCTTCAACTATACTTCAAGTAATTGTAGTTTTTTATTAGATCAACCCTTAGCTCTCTCTTTGCCAGCCTAAATAAGACCAGTTCCCTCAGCCTCTCCTTGTAGGTCAGGGCAGCGTTAAGTTACTTACTGCTTAGGCACTGAGGGCTAAGATATTAAGCTTAAAGGTCTTAAATGAGGACAGCTAAAGTCCTGGGCCACTTTATGTGTAAAACAATGCAACATTTCAGCTATGCTGAATATGTACTTGAAACACTCCTTTTGTCCTTGAGCCAAGCAGATAATCTAGAGGCCTGAAAGAAAAAAACACCAAACGCAAACAAACAGCCCCCCCCACCCCCAAGCTCAAAAACAATGAGTAAGCATTGAAATAAACTGAAATATATTACCAGGAATAAAAAAAAAAAAAAAAAAGGCCTCTAATAAAAAAGCTGGCCATATATATAGATAGATACAGATATAGATATAGATAAAAGTCAATCTAAGGGTAAAACATCCAGGTATTTACAATTAAAGTATGGATCTTAATGCTACTTTGCATCTATTTTCAAGAACTGTGAGATTTTGGGTGTATATGATTTTAAGAAGATATTTTTAAACTAGATTTTTTCTAAACTCCAGAAATATGCAGTTTCCCTGGAATACTGTACAATGCTTAAAGTCCCCACTTTCCCTCAATGCAAGCACAGGTAGTATATGCTGCTAATTTGCTTCTTAGAACTAAGCTAAGAACTAGCTTAATTTGTACTCAGGTAATCTTAACTTTTTTGCACTCAAAGATGCTGAAGTTTTATTCTTATGTTCCTTTTATGGCATGTTTGCTCTCTTAAAACTTTTTGCCCCCCAAAATAATACACAGGGAAGCACAGTGCAAGGTCTCATAACTCTTATGTCAAGAGGCTTATGTAATGTAAAGCTTTGTTGACCTTCAAGGAGGTAAAAACAGAGCATTAATAATCGTCTGCTGAGCAACTGAAACATTGCAAGCTTTCCTTTAAGGAGAAAAACCAAGCTACCAGCTGACTGATGATTAAATGAAGGCCCTTGAAAAGGCCATGTTCCGTGATACAATTTAGCTTGTGTACTTTTACTACAGCCCTGGCAGTGCAACCCTAGCTGGACAATACCTATGTTACGTGCGGGCTTTAATATGCTGGCCTGTTGTGTCTTTCTTTTACCACTCTATCCTCATTGCTCCTTTCCAGAAATGCTGATTTGTGTTTCAGATCTACCAGACACAGGACCAATACTGACTGCACACATTTCTATTATATTGAACATACCTTTCTCTATAGCTTTCCTTTGGACTTGTAATTCTTCTATGACAAGTGATAAATAATGACATTTTATGGTTTCCAAATATAATTTTCCTGTACTTTAGCTTGCTTAGAAGATACCTATAACTAGTCACAAGCAATAACTCAATCTACATGCATTTCTCCCCTTTTATTCTGCCCCATTCCGTGTTGTATAACAGCCTTAAGTACCGTGGGCAGACATTCTTGGGTACCCTTTATCTGCATCTTCTAACACCTCTATTAAATGATGAAGAGCCTCACCCTTTTTGATCCTTGAACTCAGTAACCTTTCCACCTATTCTTCTGAGAAGTTTCTATATATCCTTTGTTTAGGATCCCTTTAGTTTAGCACCCATTTAGCATAAGCACCCACTGTCCTGTTCCTTTGCTTGGAAATCCCCTGGCTCAAAATCTAATCCTCCTGTCAAGAAGTTTAATCAAACATCTTCCTCAGCTCAGGCACTCTCCTTAGCATATTCATAGCTTGGTGTCACACTGTACTTACTAGGATTAACAAATCTGTATTACTCCTGATCTAGGAGTATAAAACAGTTTTGAAAGATAGTATTAGAGTGGTTTACCCCAGCCTATCATTGGCACCAATATGTAACTACTACATAATGCTTAGCTTATCGTGCACTCTTACAGACATGACTTGCTGTTACAGTGCACACCTAAAAAATTGCAAAAATTAATTCTCTATAACAACTGTACAGAACTGTTAAAATAATTCTCCCAGTCAAATCTGTTTTGTTTAGTCCAGTCCCCAGTAAGCCTTAGTACCACTACAATTCAAGTTACAGAGATCATATATGATAAAATATTCATAATGTTTTCATTGTCATCCTATACAATAGCCAGACTAAAGGTCTCAGTGCAGTTCTCCTTCATACTGCCAGATTCTGTTATCATCTGAAGAGTTTTCTGTAATGACAGTAGTAACACTCCACAGGAAATCATCAAAGGGGACAGTATGCTGGGGTACTACTTTGTCAGGTTTATTTCCCTTTCTTCTCTGGAAAGGAGGCATCAAATATTGCCTACTGTCTTCTCCACTTGTTCTACATTTGTATGTACAATCTGTAGCTATAAACAATTACAGGACATTTTCTTTGAAATAGTGAGGAATTAATTTGTAGTATACAAATTTTGTTTGCTAGTATAATTTTTCCTCCTGATTTGAGGTTGAATTTGTTTAAAAAAAAATAGAGGTAAGTTTGTTTCTGACATATTAAATGAGGGCATTTTTTTGCTTGCACTGTATAAATATATATCTCCACATACAAAATCACACAGGATTCCTTCAGGGCTCCACTTCATAAAATCCAAGGGTTTCTCAGCCTTCTCTATGCTCATTTGGTAGTATAGATTCAAATTTCCTCTAACATAAATCCCTCTTTTATCATCCCTTTCAATTTCCCTTTTTTGCAGTGGCATAAAGTATATGTAAACAAATAAAATGCTATGTTATTTTTCCACCTTTCTGCACTTCACATGGCTCGTACATGCACGACACTGAAAGGAATTCTGAGAGGAAGGACGGAAATAGGAAGCATACGCACGTATATATCCCTTTGACATACAGTAATCAGCTACATTGACATAGCTGATTACTACTGGAATAGTAATCCTGACGTCCTTCCTGTTTTGTTTACCACATAACTGGTCAGGATTTCCAGAAGTGGTTTTAGAATAATGTAACATATTACTTCGGTGATGGAATAATAAATTTTAACAGTAAGTTAGGCTGCTAAGCAACTTAACACGTCTCAATAAATTCGCAATGGGACTAGCCCTTCTATGTGACCCTTTCTAATTTTGAAATTTTAGAATTCCCAACATTTTCCAGAAAAACTTTGGGATCCTAGGATTGGAAAGAAAAGGTTTGGAAAGGCAAAACACTTCCATCTAGTCAAACCCCCTTGTGGCTGCCCTCTCCGTTGTGGGAGATGCCACAGCTAGAAAGAGTTTTATTCTACTTTAATCCTACCTCAGAGAGGTTCCTCATTTCTTTTTTGAGAGAGAGATTTAGAGAGTGAAGTGGATTAAAATCTATTCACTTCTCTCCAACAGAAACATAGTTTCTTCCTTTTGATTATTACATGAAAGTAATTATTCTTTGTAACTCATGAAATTATCATCTTTCCCCATTTTAGACCCACAGCTACTTGATCCTATGCGCTCTTGGAAAAGTCTTCTTTCTTTGAACAAAAGATGAATCATACAATAGCCTTTTTCTTTTTAAATCAAGTCTCTTTTATCCAGCACTCAGTCAGGACCAACTGCTAGACAGGAAGGACTTTTCAGCTAGCAATTTCATCTAGCATTCAATCATTTTAGAAGAAAAAGAAGTATCCCTTTATATCTATCCAGGCTCCCTCTCACTTTCTGCATTATCTGTATTTTTTTCTGCAAATTTTTTCTGCTTTCCCTCTGCCTTCCCTTATACATTTATTCAAACATAGTTTGAATTTCTGAATTGCTTCAACTCTGACTGTCTTGGGCAATGGTAATTCCTTCAATTTATTTTGGAGATTGTGGTTATTTCAGAAAGCATTCAGTTACTTTGTATAGTTACCTTAAGGAAAAACTTTAGTTACATCCAATGGATTCAATTACCTTTTTGCCACACCACCCCTTCTTCAAAGACTTCAGCTTCACCTGCTTTCTTTAGAAGGTCTGAAGTTGTGGCTCTCTAAACAACACAATTCAAACAGAAGATTCATGCTATTTTGTGAAATAGCTTGTAGCTATCTGCACGTTTTCTGTTTACCCAAGATAAATCCTGTTTAGTTTACTTAACATTTTCACAATCCCCAAATGCCTACCAGTTTTAAAATAATGATGAAAAAGAAATAATGATTGCAAGAGAAAGTTCTTAAATATTTAGTACAAATGACAGTTAATTCCCTCCTTTGTGATAGTTTCTCTCTTTATAAATTTTTATTTTTACATTCAAAGCTCTTCCAGCTATGACCACAAAGCTTTCACATGAAAGCTGTGAGGAGATGCTACATTCCAGTTAGGCTCTATTTACCAGGTGTTTTTCTCTAATTACTTGCTATCTTGGTAATAGGGTCTTCCCTTTTGAAAACTCTTAGTTGTTCTGGAACTCTTTGCTGCAAAGCACACCTGTTCCAGAGGACGACCAGGGACATTTGTATGTTTGGAATTTGTATTGGAAGAACAGAAGCAGCCATCTGTTCCTTAGCATGTTCTTCCCCTTAAGCAACCAATTCCTTGTTCTCATGCTTGGCGAAGAGTTTGCAATTAGATCCCAACAAGGCAGTCTGGAAAAGGCATTGGCATTATCTTGCTTATCTTGTGTGTAATTATGAAATTACAGCAGCACATTTTTTTCTGACCACCTAGCTAGCTGCCCCCCTCACGATTCCTGAACTGGAAAAGACACTGCAGAGAAGAAAAATGCCTTTTTCTACCGTTATTTTTCCTCCATGTTAATAGAATTTTTTCGTAACTCCTTTGGGAGTAGTACAGTAATTTATTCTATTTTTTAATGATCATAAGCTGTAATCCTCTCAAGTTCCCTTTCCTGTAATACGTAGTTTTGCAATATTGCCAAAACCAGAAATATGCTTGTGTATAGGAGTATATGAGTGGATACATCATGTATCTTTAGGCTCAGTTTCAGAGTGTCAGCCTTCATCTTAAAACTGTGGACATTTCACTTCTTATCAAAGATTTTCAGATACATCAAAATGTCATCTGGCTATAACAAACTAAGCCATGTCACGCATTGCCCTTTGAAATGTGATTGATGCACTACACAAATCATAAGCCAGCACTTAAAAGTTTAGAAAGGCCTTGTACCGCCATGAATATTGTTTTCTGTTAGCTTTGTATTTACTTGTTTGCCATTTAATTGCACTTGAAAAGCGAGATCAAACCCTATGCATTTCATGTTTCCATGTTAATGGGTAAACAGTTAGCAGTAGTTCACTTCATCTGCTTGTGTTTGAGTATCTTCCGGCAGTTCAGCATTTAGTATATCCATTTGCTCATATTATATAACACTGATTCCTTTTCCAAAAATAACTCCTACTTGTTAGAAATATCTAGCAGGTGAATAGAGATCTACTTCTCCAATTCATTATTGAATTATAATGGGTTCACAACAACTTTAACACCTAACTTCTGTGGTGCGCTGTTCTAAATTACCTGGTACCTGGGTTTCAAAACAGATTCTGTATTTGCCACCTCAGACTAATGTTGTCCACATTTCCTTTTTGGAAAAGTTGTAACTGTTACAATCATTTTGCCCCTGAAATCAGGACAGATAGTTTACTGAAAACCAGTTACATGTGAAAGGTGCTTTACCAATGCCCCATCTTTAAATTTAATTTCCATTGAGTAAGTTTGTTAGCATTGATTAAAGTTATTATCATAACAAAATCCAAATCCTATTATCTTAACCACTGTTTTGGCTAATCTGTTTTACTGTTAAAATTCTAGAAATTCTGTCTTCAAATTTGGGAGGGATATATATTCATTAATCCCTGCCCTTACCTAAAACATGCCAGCTGATTTTGATTTCTCTGTACTGTAGACTTTTACCCTATCTGACCTAATTACTGTAATGCTTGAGTGACATTTCACTATGCCACACAATTCTACTGCACTTTCAGCACTTTATTGTGTAATTGCCCAGAACCATGCAGCTGAATTTTATTGCTTCAGCTTTGCTCCCCCAACTTGGCAACTATCTTCTTCCCAAGATAAATGAGAGATTTCTTCTAGAATTTTGTGATATTCTATCCTGACTGAAGCCTGACCCTGAATGCTGCCCTCTTTATGAATAGTTTTATCCTTAGTAACAACATATATTTGAATTGCTTCACATAATTTTTGCATTGCTGCTAATTTTCCTTTCCTCATAAATCTACTTTTTTTCTGATTGTCCAAAAACATTGTTATATTGTTAACCAAATTAGCCTTCCCTTTTCTCCTGTGATATTAGGAAAAAACTTCAACTAAGGTTCTTTACTATAAGTTTTCACCTTCCTTGATAATGGCTGCTTTGTCTGGTGTTTTACTGTTAGAATTCATGTTGATGAAAAATTATTCAGCTTCACTGTCTTTAGATGACTCTAACTGCAATTCTAGATCCATATGAAAAATCTATAAAGTGGTTCATCCGTTTAGCTTGAAAGTGATTTCAGGCACGGTGTTATCAAGATCCTCTGCTTATTCACTTCTCAGCTTTGTTCCAGCCACTGTGGTTGCACTTGAGAAATATAATTGTATTTAGTAAGTGGCTGTGTGTGTGTGTTTAGAAGGACATTCATGTAAATAAGAGGAATTAAGGATATATCATTCATGTGGGGGACTGGAAGGACTGCTTGAATTGCAACTCTAACACAGTAGAACACAAAGGTTCTATGAATCAGATGGTCTCCCTTGGAATCACTCAGATCTTAAGTTTAACAAATCTAAAAGTGTGGTAAGCTCGAATAAAAAAAGCCCCTATGCTCTAGTCTTAATACTCTGCAGCCAGCTCTAATAAGCATTCTTCTCCCTTAAACGGGATGTTAAACAAAACCTGAGGAATAAAAGGGTGTAAACAAGCAGCAAGAATGAGCTCCTCTAAAATGGAAGGTGAGCCAAGGGTGACAGGAAGGCAGGCAGTGACAGTGACCTCTGACAAACGATGCAGTCCCACAGTACCTGAAGAAGAGCAGAGCAGGTCCATGAGAGTTATCAGGTTCAACCAACAGTCCAGACTGCCAGACAAGTCCAGAGTGATGAGGCAGGTCTGGAGTCAAGCCAGAAAATCACGTCAGTGGATCAGTGAGGGACATGGTCAGGCATAGACATAGCAGCAACATAACTCAGGCAAAGACCAAGGGTGAGCGCCTCAGCTTAAAAGTAGCTGCAGGATAAAAGTGCAGGCTTCCAACAAGCCTTACAGCTCTTTTTGAAGGTTACAAAGCTGCCCTGTGTCAGAGCTGACCTTGAGTACAGGCAGCTAAATTCTGACAAAGGCCCTGACACGGAGTAGTTTCCATTTTGATGAGACATTTTAGTCATTTGGACAGGATATCAGCTTAGTGTAACAAACGTTATTTGCGAGACTATTTCTCTAAACGCTGTCAGGAACAAGATAGCTTGCTAGGAGCTTTTTGCTTGCAAAAGCTGTGGATTCAAGAGGGATTGTGACTGTTACTTTTTGTTGTTGTTGTTGTTGTTAGACTTCTCTTTGTTCCAGTAAATTGTACGAACTGACTCCCTTAGTGGCCCTGCCAGGAACTGTGCCAGCAAACCAGAGGATGCAGCACAGACAGAAAAGTAGGCTGGTGGGGTAGGGTTATTTAAACTGCTACTGCTGCTGAAGCAGATGTATGTGAAATCTTGTCTTCAGCTTATATGCTCCTCCTTACTGTAGGGATGCATTTCTGATCAACCTGTATCTGAGTAATCCTCAATAATGCTTTCTCAGTTACATTTCATCTCTTCTCTCCTTCTGGCTTCTCTTCTGTATGAGGAGCTTCCTAACATTCTAAAAAGCTAAAAAGTCAAATTGCAACAGGAAAAATGTTTTTTTCCCACAACTCTGATTGAGAGACCCCTTCTTTGTTGCTAGAATCCCTTTATGTGTACCCACTAGCTATCAAAATTTGTAAAATTATTCTGTAGTTCCTTACAAATTGTCTAAAATCCTTACATCAGTCCTTATCTCTTGTCCAGTTCTTTGTAGCTCCTTCTTTATCCTTTCAGTCTTTTAAACTGTCCTTCTTTACATCGTTCCCTCTTTCCGGAACATCTAGTTTCCTGAGTTCATTTCCATATCTGGTTCTATGTCTGCCTTTGTGGTCTACTTAATTTACATTGCATACTCTTCAAACAGAAATTCTGGTATGAATTTTCTGGAATTGTATACACTGATGCTATCAAGCAAGTATTTCTCAAATAAGACAAAGAGAGAAGAGTGGATGATATGCTCTGGAATTTAATCTCCAAGCAGAGAGAATAAAATAGGCATTCACCTCACCGGTGAGATACTGATTCCCTACTAGGGACAAGAGCATGAGTATTTCATGCAGAAAGGGGACAAACTGGAGAAGAGTAAGAACACTGGAAGTTTAATTCATAGTTAAAATGTTTTTGTATGCAAGCTGTGAAAAAATTCTCACCTTTAATAATTTGCAGTGTCCAGCCCTTCAAAATCCATGCACAAATTAAGGTTGAATGCATAAGGCTAGAAATAGCTATTACTACTTTCATGTTTTGTTGTCTTTTCAGTAACTAGAATTTTCCTTTCTTTTCAGCCTCTCGTACTAATGTGTTTTGGCTAATACTGATGCACTCCTACGCTTATTGACAAGATTTTATAGCTGAGATATGTCTATGCAAAAAATTTTTTTGTAGAAGATAAAGCAACATGTCTGTAAATTCAGCTTCTTCCTTCTTTTGCATATGCACGTTCTTTAACATGTTCTAACATATACTTCTCTTTTTTCTAATGACATCATTATTACATAATCTAAAAAATCATTGTTTACAGTAGCTTAAAACTGTCAGACCCTTTGTAAGCATTTGTTACACTTTACAATTTATGGAAGGGTTTTAATTCTAATTTTGTCCTTGGACTACAGACTCCAATAGAAGATTTGGTAGTACAGTGTCAGTATTATGATTCACTACAAAATACAGTAATAAACACAAACCTCTCAAAATGCAATATCCTGTTGGCATGAATGTTCTGAGAGATGGCTAAAAACCTACATTAGCTCTAAAACATTTTTTTCCAGACAATTAGTAGCAAAAGCATTTCAAGTGAGCTAAAAAGTTCTTGTAAGGTTTTGTCAGCTACAGATTCAGGAAAGGAAAGAAAAACATGACCATTTGGAAATAGAGCTATGATGTTTTTGTGGATTATGTGTTGTGTCAGGATTTGCATTTTGAAAAGTAAAGCATAAACCCTCAAACAGATTTTTAAGTCATGTTTTTACATCTATAGATCTGTCTGTACATAACGTAGGCTCAAGTGTCAGATGATCCCACCTTTACAAAGGAAGAAGCGAACAACAACAACAAAAAAACAAGTATAGAGATCGTATAATTTTGCTTATATTTCAGTATGTCTTTAAAGGCTCGTGATCTAGACTTCAACATGGTTTACTAGACATTTGCAGTATTATTTTTCTGCCACTTAGATAAAAAAAAGAAAAAAATCAAATCAGCAGCTCCTCTTTCAGATGGCAAGGCATATCCCTATATAAAAAGTTTACAAGCAGAAAGTCACTCTTCCTCTGATGACTCCTCTGAAGTCAGTAAATTCATGATCTGTACATGTTACAAAACTATCCACTACGTGACCGTGATACAAAGTGAGACCAAAGACAACAGACTTGGAGGATCTGGAACTCTATCCTGATACGACATTAATGATGCCTGTCATTCACAATACCACCCCCTTCCATCATGCTATATGCTGATCAATAATGCCTAATCTTAATTAAATTTGCTATATGGACTAAACTAAACAAATTACATCAAATTTTATGCAATCTCATGATCTAAGAAAACAAAGTCAGATACTCTAAACAGGAGAGGATTTATTTTCTTAATTTAGCAGGACAATATTGCAAATTCACTTTGTCTGAAGAGGAAAACAAGGATGAAAGAAGCATTGAGTTAAAAAAAAAAATCCAAAAAACAGACCACAAATACATGAAACAGTGATCTAAACAGTTTTTCTATAGCTTTTCTAGAGATGAGTTTAAAGGATAATGATCTGAATATATGCATTCCTTTATGGAAACTTAGCATGGAAAAAAATTCCATAGATGTTTAACTTGTTAATTATTCTTTTTAAGGAAGTTAAGGTTATCATATATATTGCTGTTTGTGAAGGGCTTTCTTCATATTTTATCCATGGTTTATCAGCAAGCCAAGTTTGTTACAGAGCTGATTGTACAAGGATTCTTTGCATTGTGGGAGGAGGGTGCAATAAATCTTGGTGTTTTCTCAAAACAGAGGGAAGGACTGTTGAAGACAACACAGGAATAAACCATGAGTCCTCACAACAATGTTTTCAGCAGTATAAAGCCTAAACAAAAAAACAAGTGAAAAGGAACAATGGCTAATATTTTAGCTACAGGCCAAATATTAACTGTAGGCCTGTCGGTTGGGTAACCGCTAAAAGCTTTACAGAAATGTTTCTCATACAAAAATCAATTTAACTGGATGTGGGAGTAAGAATACTGGAATTTCATAGTGTGATTAACATCACGTTGGTTTACCTACTTGAAATGATACTGAGAGCTATGCAATGGATCAGGTCTATAAGGGGGAGATGTTCTATACAGTGTTCGGAAATTCTGAAGATGCTCAAAAATTGCAACAAATTGTTTTGGACTGTCTGAAGATTTTTTTTTTAGAAGGGAATGATGAAAGAGCATAACTCAGGCTTTGGTATCAGATATGAAACTGGCCCGTGGAGAATAAAATAACTAACAGCATATCAACAAATTGAAAAATTAGTTGATCTAAACTTTCAAGAAGAGAATAACTGGCAAACAGATAATTCTTCTAGTTAAAATAAAAAAAAAATACATAAAAGAAATTAAACATACATCACTGAAAGAATTCAAATTTTCAGCCTGTTTTCTATGTCTTGGAGCCTGTAATATCTTCAGAATCTATATAATTTCTATAACAGCTTCTTAAAGTGTACCTTATTGTACTATCACAGTTCTTTATCGTACTCACTGTAGCAATTTATTCTTAAACGTATGTATTAATTAGAAAAGGAAAAAAGATAAATCTAATCATAATCAAATCCCCAAATGTGAAACACAGAATCTGGTCACTTTTGCATTGCTTGAATTGCATATGAATATAATTCTATGAGGCCTGTAAACACAACAAAAATATACCAGCTTAATATTCATGGTGTTGCATCTGATCTATAATATCTGAGGGAAAATCTAAAGTTAATATAAAAGCTAAACTGCCTCTCCCCTCCAGATTTTAATTCAGAAGGATAATCTTATTAAGCTATCAAAATGAAGACCCTTTGCTTTTGTTCTACCTATGCTGCCCTCTCAGACTGTTTTGTCTGTGGACAAACTTGTGTGTCCTTAAGCTATTTAAGCCCCTTATAGTGGGCTTAAAAGAGAATTTCAAGGCTGTTTGGAAGTGTATCAAATAAACATTCATGCATTCATTTTTATATTAAAGAAATGTGTAAACTGAGGAAAGAATAAGTAATTATAAAATTTTTTTTCAAGACGACTTCTATTTCTATGGAAATGTCACAAAAAAGTAATAAGCTCCACACAGTAGTTAAAGGACCTACCCATGGAAACTATTTTCATTTATGATTCAGGTTGCAGCCCTGAAAGGGTAAATGGAATTGGTCTGTCAAGTCATTTAGTTGTTTTAGATACACTAATCCCCAAGAAATATACTATGGTGATTTTACTTAATCTTCACATTTCGTTTTTGTGGAACCATAATAAACTCCAGAAGGATATTATTTGATGGGATTAAAGATTATCGCTAGGCAGAAGAAGTTATTCTGATTTGTAACCAGGGCTGAGTGATTTAATAAAATTTGTTGTTTTGTGTATATTTGTTTCTGCACTTTTTTCTAATGCATTCACTGTACAGAAAAAAAAAAAGATTCTGAATTTTAAGCCCTTTCATGAATATAGCCTTTTCCTACTTCCAGCAGTACATGAACACAGCTGAACTGTGAAAGAATAAAGGTCCACTTATTCCAGTGTATAGTTTTATTAAGAAAAAATATTGTTGGATATTGAAAAAGATTGGAATGAAATCTTGTTTCTTAATTGTAATAGCTTTCCTTTAAAAATAAAATATGAGTGCACACCTTAGAAACGTTTCATGTAGACAAATATCTGACTAAATATTGGAACATGCTGGAAAACATCGACCTTTAGCAAAAATGCCTGATGGAGATATTTTCTGTATTAACTTTGGACAATACCTGAACGCTCTGTGTTTTAATCAGCTAGAATAGTCCTCAAAACATCGCCTCTGTTGCCAACAACCTCAGCCTGCCGAGCACTCGGCACCATGGACAGCTCCAGCTGCCCCAGCAGAACGGCGCTGAGGAAGTAGGAGACGGCCGATGGTTTCCAGCAAGTTCTGCCTTCGGTTAGAGCAGCGTTGGGTTGTTACTTCCAAGTGTGCAACTGTGTTGGTCATCCTACACTGGTCATCAAAAGAATTGCCTGTTCAGGGCAGCAGACAGAAAGATGTTAAACACGTCTGGCCAAATTCAGCTTTCACCTCTAAGTATACAACATACAAGTTTTCCCACCATAGTAGGATGTGGTTCCTTTTCTCGCGTATTCTTCCAAGTTTCCTGTTATACAATGGGGAGAAGTGAGGCAAGGAAAATGTCGAAGTGTATGTGGTGTGCTAAACCACACATTGAATGTTGTAGTGCTATAATTGTGCTATAGTATTTTAGTCTTTTTATAAAACTTCAACCTCAGAATGTTTCTGTAGCATGAAACCCTTAGAAATTATCCATCCCTTTTATTTAAAAAGAACTGTTTATAGTGCTAACCTGATTTTGAACTCAACCACCTTTTCCCAAGTTACACCTGTTGTTTCTAAACCTTTAGTTTTAGACTTGCCTTCATAGTTGTCAATCATTTAAAAAAATAAAAATAAAAAATAAAGGAAGAGCCAGTCTCTTGTGAAATGTATTGTATCAAAATAAGCGTATTACGGTTCCTGAAATTTCTTGCTCAGGTAAGATGGACAGTCACCAAACAGAACAAAAGTCCTTTCTATAAGCAGATTTTGCACATTATTTTGCACATTAATAGACATAATAATGTATTGTGTGCTCTCTAGTTATGCTGAAACACTATTATTGACCCTGTTGTTTCCTTTCCTACAGAGTCGAATGGCAGAAAGTTTACGTCTCTTTGATTCCATCTGCAACAACAATTGGTTTATCAACACTTCCCTCATCCTTTTTTTGAATAAGAAAGATCTGCTGGCAGAAAAAATCCGACGCATCCCCTTAACAGTCTGCTTTCCTGAATACAAAGGCCAAAACACTTATGAGGAGGCAGCAGTCTACATCCAGCGCCAGTTTGAGGACTTGAATCGCAACAAGGAGACCAAGGAGATCTACTCACACTTCACCTGCGCCACTGATACCAGTAACATCCAGTTTGTCTTTGATGCAGTGACAGATGTCATCATTCAGAACAATCTCAAATATATTGGCCTCTGCTAAGAATCCTTGGGCTTAATCTGTTTTCCTGAAGTGATTAAAAAAGAGGCTAACCACTTCCACTTCTAGTGGAAAAAATGGGGCAATGCTTAGTAGCCCAAGGAGAGAAAAGGGGAAATCTGATGTATGTACACAGTTCCTCTTATGCCCCCTTAGCCTGTTATATTATTTTTCACAAATATATGTTATGGGGAGTGAAAGTCTCCTCTCCAAAAAATCTCTCACACACACAAATAACAAATCCCCCCCAAATGAAAAACAAACCACACAAACACACAAAAAAATCCAAACAAAAACAAAAAAAGAGATTGAGGCCTAACTCTGTGGAGATGTTTTCACCACAGTCACTGCACTTTTATTCCATTTGTTTCATTCCATTTCCTACAGTGGGAGTGTTATCATGTTCTATGTAAGAAATAATTCTTCATCCAGTTGTCCTAAAATTTTACTGACATGAAGATATAAAGCTGGTGAGTGACAGATGAACTCATTTGCATGGTGTGGAGCAGAATGGTTGTGTTGGGGAGAAAAACTAGTTTAAATCAGAAGCTACAGAACAGGAGTGTTTAAGCAAAATACTACTTAAAGTTGTAGAGAATGGGCATGCACCCACAATACTGGCACACACAGCCAAACTATACACACGTACATCATGTATGCACATGACTCACAGCATATACTATGTACACACTTCTGCTTTACTTTATCATGGACACCTTGCCTGTTAAAGGAATTGTTGGTGTGCAACTGTTCTGTGATTTCCAAACTGACTATCAGCCCTTTCTGCTCTTTAAGGCTTCAAAATATGCAGCAAAACTACAAGAAATGAATCTATGAATAGGCCAAATTAAGGTCAGTGTTTCTTCTACTGGTAAGGAGTTTTATACATCGAAACAGTCTTCTTTTACATCTTTTTTTGCCAAATCTTGTGGTGTTTCACAGAAAACAAACTCTATATTTAAGAAGTAGGTTAGTGTTCCTTTTTTAATACAGATAATACAAACAAATCACAAGGCAGTTTTTTAAATTATTGTTGTAGTGTCTGGACTGCTGAATGTGAAAGTTGCCAACGGACAATTCTGTTCCACTGCTCCAAATAAATTCTGGGAATTGTAATATGGTAACAGATTTCCCAAGAAGCAGGAGCCATGGTGACTGTGTAGTATATAGCCTCCAAAGTCTTCTTTTGTTGGGTTTTTAATTATTTTAAAAATGTGATGTATTATTAGAAGGTTAAAGATGAGCGATATGAACAATAACTAAATGTCTTGATATTTCAATTTAATAATTTAAATTATTTACAGTTTAGTGAAGTCAAGGAAACTGAAGAGATGCATTCCTCAGCTCCAGGTTTCATCTCATAAAGAAACACTACTGGATGGAGTAACATTCCGGCAAAGGTTTGAATGCATAAGAAGCTCTGTGGGACTATACTGGAAAATCTCAAATGGATCATACAGACCCAAGTCTTTGGTCAGTTGATTCTTTCCCCTGCCATAGAAAAGACTTCTTAAAGACTTCAGTGTAAAGTTGGTGTGTAAATATATGTTTGATAATTGTAAAGCACATACGTACACAGAGACACAGACACACATATACACTGGAAAATATCCTTCTACTTTTGTTGCCCCTATGTACTATGATTAGTGCAAGAAATCTCAGCCAAGGGCTCTAAGAAATTTAAAACAAAATGGTTAATAACATCAACATTTAAATTGTCCACTTAAAAAAAATAAATAATTCAAACGATAATGAACTTGTCTATAGTGTGTTCATTACTTAGTGTTATGATATAGCTGTTACTTAATTGGGTAATGTTTGCAAACTTTTGATTCCTTTATGACAGACTGCTGAGTTTTGTTAATTTGCTCCAGAACGTTTTCTTCAGTTTATTCACAAACATTCAGCAAATTTCAATCTTAAGCAACTACATTTGAGCAACTCAGTAAGCTTTAAGGGATGGCTTCCCATTTAATATCTTTATAAATTCTGACTGCATGTTGTTGTTGGATATTTTCAGGAGATGGTTAGTAGCAATTCTAGGAGAGAAGTCATAGACCAAGATTAAGATGAAGCTACAGGAAAGAAACTTACATGGTATCTGCAAGGAAACTTACAAAGCCTACCTGTATATTGCCTTACACAAGCAGGCACTTTGCATTCATGATTTTCACAATCTCTGTGCTTAGAAATACAAGTCCAGCTATAAGGATATATATCAATTTTTGAGTAGTGCCTGAAGTTGGTCTTCTAAACCTATATTAAAAATTGTAAAATATGAAAAATAAGTCCACATTTTTGTACTGATGAACTCTGTGTGCCTCCAAGCATCAATACAAACTTCATCTGGCACATGCTTTGGAAAGCTAGGCTTTAAAAAATATAAGTATTTTTTATGGGCACTTTAAAAAAATAGATAAGTATTTTTTTTTAAGTGCTCACATAAGGTTATCTATCAGCACAAGTCATTGATGGTTTGTTATTGAAGTTTTCTTGAAAATTCCATCCATTCAGAATAATAACAAGGTTCTTTCAGAACATCCTCTAATTGAAATCTTTAAAAGTCTGGATGTAAGAAAAGTTGCAACTCTTCTAGAAACAGCGTATCAGTCTTACAGGAGGCTTTTGCTTCTTGTTTTCTTCACTCTTAACTTCACTTGTTAGAAGGTGCTAGATAAATAATATCCCTGGAGTTTAAACAGAATTTGACTTAAAACCTTCATCCCACTAATCATTTCTGAGACCAGCTGAAAGTACTTGACAGTGCTTGGATAGTTTCATTCCTTTGTTTCTCAGCATTTCTACAAAATACATCAAAAAGTCCTAACCTTTCTCACCTTATATTTAAGAATCCTTCTTTCGAACTGTTTGAGGATATCTAAATTCAGACTACGATTTTTCTAAGTGATGTGGAGTCTTAAGCTAATGGCGAGCTGTGACTGCTAAGAGAACTACAATTCACTTGAAGGCAGCGGTTCAAGAGGTAATCATTTTCAACCTTACTAGAGGATGCAACTGTAACCAAAAATATTCTCAGAGGCTCAAGTCATGAGTTATGACTTCCAAAGTCTTCAGTCCAGATGTAATCAATAATGGGGAAAAAAAAACATCTAATTTTGTAATGAAGTATTTTATTCCTGTACTGAGGACATAGGGTCCCTTTAAGCATACCCTGTTAACAGTTACACCTGAAGGATAGAGGCAAAAAAGCCAATGAGGCTGCACCTCAGGTGTATAAAAGGTTTGGTATGCCATGCAGGGAGTATTTAGCTCTTACTGGAAATTAGAAGATGCTATTGCCTGCTTGTGATATTTGTAATGAGGCTGCTTGACTTGGTGAGTTTACTAAAAGCTATATGTGACAATTGCTAGTACACTCCACAGAGCTAGTCCAGGATCCAGTCTAAATTGCTTTCTATAGTGCAATATACTATTATTAGCTAATTGTGAAAAAGGTATAAAACGACATGGATTTCCTTTCTCAATGACTGGATTATGGTATGCCTCCTTCACCTCTAGCTTTCATGGTACTGTGGTTGTTCAGACTGGTGAAAGAAATGACAAGAAAATACTGGCTTTCATTAGAGCATAGCTTCACGATAAGAAAGCTTGATAAGAAAAGCAAAACCAGAAGCGTGGTTAATTTTGAAGAGGGTTAGAGGTGCTTTATGTATAAAAATCTTTATTCAGTTGAGAAGGTCCTTACAACATAAGTTGTAAGGCAACCCACAACAGAAGTGGAGAACCTAAGATATTTTATGAAAGGACTAAAAATATTTCCTAAAGAAAAGGAGTCAGTCAGTAATTTATCATTAAATGAAGATTATTTGGGGAGGGAAAAGAGAAACTGAAGCAGTGCATTTTATCACATGTTCCTATTTAGCTTAAGAAAAGCTTGGGAATGGGAAGGAATAAAGTAGTAAATAATTAATCAATATAATCATGTTCTCTGAATAGTAATGACTTGCTATTAACTCTCTAATAATTTAATTTCTATGATGTTTTTTATCTTGATGTTCTGAGTAATTCATGGTTACTGTTTTCTACCTGAAGAATTCAAAATGTTCAAATAATTTGTTTTACATAGAAAATAATTTTATTTTCCCATTATGGAAGAAAATTGAGGCATGGGGAGGTTAAAAGTAAAAAAAGTCTGTACCCAGGACAGGTGCTGAAATGAAATCCCTTGGCTCTCAGTCTTCTGCCTAGATAAATGATGCAATTAAATTTGCATCTATTTCCTCAGTTCTTGGGTTTATCAGTGATGCAGTACACTGCCACCTGAAAAAAAAGTATCAATACAGCTGGGATTTCACTTCACCTGGGCAACAATGACATTCACAGAAGAGATGTTCCATCTGCTGCAATAAGAATGCCATCTGTCCTTCCACCATTTGCACGCCATACAACAAAACAGCTTTCAAAGGGAAAAAGGTATCCTTAAACAGTCCTTATCCATAGATCTGATTGGTTATGATTTTACAAAGGTGGAATAGTGGAGACAATAAAGTAAAGTAGGAAAAATGTTAATCTCTTGGATTCTTCCCAAACAGAGGTTCTGGCAAGCTTTTAAAAATCCTTTATGCCATCCAATCCACCTCAACCTTTGCCTAAAAGGATTAAGTACCCTTAAAAGACAAAAAGATTCTTGCTAAGAATAATTAAACTTTTCTAGCATTAAACACATCTTGGGCAAAAGTTTATTTTTTTTTTTTCCACAGCTATTTTTGCATTTGTTATTGTCCAGGTTGCTTATCATTGCATAACGCTCACTCAGTAACATTGTTAAGTATCTTCTTGAATCTCAACTAACTGTTTTCACAAAGAGTGAAAGTTTTTTGCTAGTAATTTTTCCTGGCCAATGTTCTCCATTTTCTCCTGCTGCTGGTTCTTCTCCCTCTTTCATCTTCTATGGAATACATGCACATATCTTATTTTTCTCTTTCTTGAGCCTATTATTTCTTGCCATTAAGTTGTTCTTTCCTCTGGAAATGCTGCCCCTCAGTGTTTTCCCAATCTTGGTGGGCTTTCTCACTCTTTGGTGTTTAACAGCTTCACTGTCACTGGAGGATGCTCCTATACATTCTTAAATGTAGGACTTGTAAGTAGTCTGTAAGTGGATTGACTTAAAATAACCATATTTTCCTAAATTACTGCTATCTGGAGAAAGACCAGGTGGCCTGGCACAGAGCTAGCTGGAGTCATTGACCACTTCCCAGTGAACAAAACCAACTTTACTCCATGCTAAATGCACGTACAGCTTATGTTCCTTTTTGGCTAGTCTGGAGTTCTGGGGCTTTATTGGTACTGGAAATTTCCTCTGTTGTAGAAAACATCAGAAATTTAGCTGGGGAATGCTTTATTAGTTGCTGACTTCCTCCAGTTGATACAAGATTACCTAGATGTGAGGTGTAGAAGTAAATACAATGAGAGGAAGCCAGATGGCTTCTTGACTGGCCGAAGATGGCTGAATTACCAGGCAGAGGCAATTCATTTGACATATTACACAGATAAAGAAATGATGACTCTTATTACCTATTGGAAAATATTTGCTGTTCTCCCTGATAATTCCTCAAATTGCCTCATAGCACAGGAAGCAATTTAAGCACCTTTCTGTTTTTCTTGAAAGAAACCATCTGTAGGTGATTCTACTCCATAATAACAATTCTGCTCAAGGAGTTATATTCCACCCCTTAAATACAGTCATGCATATTTTTAATGTACAAAATACAGGCATATGCATACATGCTATATTTTTTATCTAAACAAAAAATACATGGCTTAGAACAACATCTTCAGTCAAGGGTAATTGCTCAGAGATGTTTTCACACACAACATGCTAGCTCAGCAACTACACCACTCATTTTATAGACTATGTAGCTGACAGGCTGAGGATCACAGTTTTTTTTCTATTCCCCCCTCCAAAAATGTCAAAGTATACTGTATAAAAATCTGGTCTGGAGAATGCTATGCAAGACTAATTTAATCTTGGCAAGCACTTCTATTCTAAACATGTCTTGAAGACTTCTAGTAGCACAGAAGTTGACAAAGGAAATGGTCAAAATTTGGGATCATTTCACAGCTGAAGAAATTAAGCTTTGGAAGAGAATTTCACCTAGAAAGGCATAATTCAAGCAAAGTATAAAGAGAATGTGAGTGGCATCATGCTTGCTGAGAGACTTGAATAAAGGATCGGAAGATAAAGTTCTGCCTGTGTCACGGATATAAATAGTTCCTCTGTGTTCACTTTAAATTTCTCAAATAGAAGAGGGGGGAAAAAGGGAAAAAGTTGACCCACATAAATACAGAATGTGAGCACTGTAAATACATTAGGATTATGCTAAATGCTGAGAATGAAGAGGAAGGAATGTATTCTAAACAGACAAAAATATCAGGTTTCTAATAAGGTAACTCGTTACTTGCATTTAGAAGGAAATTGTAATGAAGGCACTGATGCACAGAGTTTACCAAATAACTAAATCTAAAATTAGTAAAATGNTTTTTTTTTTTTTTCCCTCCTCATACTACCAATAACCCTGTTCTACTTCCTGGAGACAAAATGACAGAACTGTTCCCTGAAACAAGTTTGTGCTATTGATCACTTGATTCAGAAAACCTGACTCTTACCTGCCACCAGTACCTGAAATGGGAAAGGTAAAATGGGGAAACAGCTATCAGTCTTAGCTCATGAGAATCCTCACTGTAAATCAGAGACCTCTCAGAATGATAGTCTTTCCTCTAAATACGAGCAACTTTCACTAAGTTGGGACTGTAACAGGATTTGGAAGCAGCTCTTTGTATGGCAGAGACTTCTGCTCACTTCAGAGCTGCTGTGAATCCTTTGCCTTCAACCAAAAGCAATGTCCTGAGGGGAGAGACAGCTGCAGCTGGCTCCCAGCTTTTGCAGAGTTCTCAGCTCACCAGGGGCTGGATAATCCTTTCACTCCAGGAGGCAATTTGATTCCTCCATGTACAGTATTATCTCGCATTTCCTGATTATCACCAAACTGGTGTTTTACAGCCATGACAGTTCCCATCAGTGGCCCCTGAACTAAGCTGAAATATTTGGATGTCTGCAGGGACACGGAACAATGGTAGTAGACCTGTCCTTGATCCCTAAGTGGCAGTATGGTGTACTGTTACATATACTCTACTTTGTACATTGCTTATTAAGAATTCCACAAAAATCAATACAAGGTTTTATGACTTGGCACCACAAAGAGCTAATGTTGCTTACTGTTACAATAAGTCTCTAAACAGAAATGATGGTTTTAATAAAATGCTTTCTATGAAACTCTTGTTCTTAAAAATTGTTTGAACTGGCAGTCTCCCCACAAAAGACCATCATTTTGAAACAGGATCTGCCATTATATTACAACCTTTAAATGAATACTATTGTCTGACATTACAGTGCTGGAATTTTTATAAGGTAACTCTGGTAAGGTAAACTGTGAACTGAAAATAGTTGTTGTTACTGCCAAAACTTTCAGGCAAGTGATAAATAGCTAATTATTAGCTAAAAATGCACTCTAAGACAGCTTTAGTGAATAGTTCCATATAACAATAATGAACATAGTATATTAAAAAAAAGATAAAAGTAGGTTAGCTGTAAAATACCTTCAACTTCCATCAAAATCTTAAAAGTAAATCCTTAAAAAGATTAAAAAAAAAGTCTTCCCACTCGGTCCAGATTGAATTTTGAAACGGCTGCAATTGAAATATTTTACAAATATGCTTGATAGAATGCATGTTGACTGTCCTTAACTTTACTAGCTTCAAAATGTACTACAAACTGAAACAGTCATCTGAAGAAAACATTTTCAAAAATCTAATGGTATTTAAATATTGCTAGTATACACTTGCAATAGTGGATTTAGAAATAAACTAATATTTAATCTTTAATCTGTTAAGATTCTTTGTCCTTTGCTGTTGCCAAAATGAGTATCTCCTCCCAGCTATCAACATTCCAGCTTGCATCCCACGGCTTTGACTATGCTGTCATAGATCTTCAGCTCAGATCTGTGCAGCCCATTCAAAAAGCCAGCATAAAATGATCAAACTATATTAGAAAAGGACACTTAAAACATAACTTTTTTCCATTAAGTCTAAGAAACTAAAAGCAAGCGTTTACATACAAATGCAAAGTACAGCTAATGGTATAAGTCTCAAATTCATATCTAAAAATCCTTCATACAGCAGTCCCCAAACCATGAGGCAGTTTCCCTGTTTAAACTGAAACCTTTCTAAGTTGTGCATTGTGCACATATCTGAAAATTTCATCAGTGAAAGGAGACAAGCGGTAAGCTCCTGCATTAGATGTGGCTAGATATCTAGTAGTCTGAAGGTTAGAGCTATGTATAAAGTTCAGTACAGCAGGGACTGAACAGCAAGGCTTATTACTGAATTACACAGTTTCAAAAGGTGTAAAGAAGAAGGCAATAACCAGTAGGGATGAATGGATAATAATTACTACTGATCTACAAAAATTTGGCAACATTCATTTATTTCTATTAAGTTTTCTCTTCCTGTAAGTTTCTGTTATAATCCACATATTCACAGGATGGTATCTATCTGTCTACACAGGTAAGGGACAGAATTCTTTAAAGGCAGAGAGGTGAAAACACTGAAGTTGCTGTCTCATTTGACTTGAAAATCTGTAAAATGGCTAGTGAAATTAACAGAAAATTGGAGTTTCTCTAGTGATGTTTAAAAAGTTATTTGCCCGCCATTTCAATATTCTTTCTACTGCTTTAACTATTTAGGACCTTAGAAAGTGTTACAGGCATGTAAAAATACATTTCTATTTTTTATTTAGAATTCATGTACACTCATTCAGCAAGCCTTTAAGCATTCATTTCATTCTTTTTTTAAGCACCAACAACAGAAGGCCTCAGACAAGACACTTTCCCATGAATTTTAGTAATATGGTTTTTTAATTGATAATTTCTTTCTACTGAAATTATTCGTAGAATTGTAATTTTCATTAACTGGAATAGTAAAATTTAAGACTAAAGTTTAGATTAGAAAATTACTGAAGTTATAATTGTAGAATCTGGACATAAGAGTAACAAATCTGCATAAATTCCCTTAGTGTACAAAAGATTTATAAAACTATAAATATGTGGTAAAAATAATCATGTAAAAGGTACAATGACCTATTCTTCTGGCAAGTTAAAGATATTCTCAGCCTGAATTCCTCTATCTAGACCGAAGCATTTAAAAGCTAGACCACTGACCCTGATGTAATCAACCTAATTTCTGTTTGTCTCACTGGAAATAAATGGACATCAACAGAGCAGAATTCATCTCATCCAAACTAACCACCTATGATAGGCCAGATTTTTTGCCCCTGGAGATGCTGATTTGTCTCCTGCTGCACAGGGAGTGTAGGATGACTAACTCAATTTGACATCTGAACTTAGGTGAAATTTATCAAATTTTTATCTTACCAGTTCAGTCCATTTAACAGTATTACCTAGCTTTTGATACCTAAGGACAAACAATATTTGAATAAAATATTGGAAAATGCAAACTTCATTGTTTCTTGCATCATCCCCAGTTGTTTTTGTGTGTGTGTGTGTGTGTGGTTTTGTTTTTAATTTACCACCTGAAAGCAATATCAAAGAGTATATTTAAGAAACAGTGCCTATAAGCCTGAGGTCAAGGAGACATTAATAGAGAATCTGGGGAATGCACAGTGCAATTGACTGTGCCCTTGCTTGTTCATTTGTCTCCCACAACAGTGTTTGCAAGGAGCAGGGAAAGGAATAACAAATTTCACTAGATTTGTACTTTGCAATACCAGAAAAACTTTCTACAAACCCAGTCAGTCTTCTGCCAAACAGTGTGCTGTGAAATTAGTGCACCATGATGAACAGCTAAACACCATTTTGGATGGAAGAAGACAACGTGAATTTTTGATGTAAGATTCTGAAATATAAATTCAAGCATGCAGTCTACACAACCTGTATCTTCATCAGTTAGCCTTAATGTGCGTAGTAGACATAAGAAAATTAACAGATATAGCCTTCAGAGTGCGCATTTACAGGATCAGCCTCCCCCCTGTAAATAGATAGCACTATGTACAGATGTATTACGTTAGTCCACAGTGTTTCTCTTGTTATCTTGTTAACTTTTCCTATCTTTTGACTAAGTATTCTCATTATTACCACGCTATTTTCAAATAGCTTTAGAAGTTCATCAACAGCTCTGTAAAACATAGATGTCTCCACCAATAGAAAACGCAACAGTCGTAACCTTTTAAACTTTTCTGATAGAACCAAAAGAATAAACTCTCATAGGAAAAAAATAACTAGAAAGTAAGATGATCAAAAATAGAAGAGATACTGTTTTTGAACAGGGTTTTCAAGGAAAATGGAATAAAATAAATCTGGAAAAAAATTACTTAGGCAGTCAGGTAAATTCACCTATCTATCTCCTTTGCCTATTTGAGTAACTAATTACCGAAGAATCCCCTACCTTCAGGTAACTTTGCTGTCATTTCAAAAACTTGGTGAGTGTTCTTCCGACAGATATCTACTGGGTCATCCAAGAGCTCAGCGAGGGCAGGTATTACTCCATTTCGTATCAACCCTTGCCTACAAGCATTGGAGGACAGATTTAACTAAGCATAACATAACTCAAATATTTGCCAGATGCATAATGTTAATTAAATACTCTTATTTACATTGTACCTATCTTGCAAAAACTTAGAAATTCCAATTTTATTTCTCACTGAAACTTCTCTATTGCTTCCCACACCATTCAGTAAATTCTGGAATTAAACCTACCTGCCAACACCATGCATAGCCATTATATAGAGGATTTCCGTTGTTTTTTGTCGGACAGTACTGTCATGATGCAGCAGCAAAGTCTTCAGGTTCGCCAAGAATCCTTTGGGACATAATAGTTGATTTTAATATTTCTTACCTTCAACATTAGTTTAAAAGAGCAATACTTACTTTTACCTCAAAATTTAAAGTGCAAGCAATCAGAAATTTCATCTTGTCCTGTAGGTGAAACTGCAAGTATGGCAGAAACTTGAAGATCTACTGCCAAAAATGTCATGCCATCGATTCTCAAATATCTTAATATTAGAATAAAAATGTCTATAACTACCCCCCACAATCGGCTGATTTGACAGCTGGTAAGGATAGTAGAAAGTTCCCATTGAATTAATTGTGTGTTGGCTAATGCTACAAACAAGCTGCTGAATTCTGTACCAGGTTAAGTCCTAATTTTGCAAATACTTATGAAGTGATATAACTAAAAATAAAGGTACACTGGAGTCACTGGTACTATTAATGTCTTTAGAAAAGCATGCGTTTGCAGGATTGATGCCTGCATTTCTGTAAACTTTCTTTAGGTGTAGCAAGGGCCATGCAAAAGCACACAGTCTTGCTTTTCACACGCAGAAAAAAAAAGGGGGGGGAGTTGCCATTTTTTTTCCTGCTCTACAATAACTAAAAGCTTTCTATTTTCCCCTTTCAAATAAACTTTTTCTATTTTTTTTTATTTAGCCTATCTTAAAATTGTTTTTTTCCAGTGCTACATATGTATACAAGTAATCATTAATGGTTTACCAAATTTATTTCTAGCTAGAATTCAGCATAAACACAAGAAAAAAGATTCTGTACCACTTTTGTATTTAGAGGGTAATAGACCCTATAGTGAGCATCTGATAAATCCTTAAGTGAGTATACTCTCAAAATAACCATCAGGTACATGGTATTATAATATTCTTTACCTTTTTACGGTAAAACAAGCAGAGATCAAAACCAAAAAAATCTTCATGGTCATTTTCTGTCCTCAAAGATATTGCAGGGAAAATAATAGGGCACAACAGTAAAGTGTTCCCCCCTGCCTCCACCACCACCACCGTGTCAAAGCTTATGACAACAGCCCACTTACCTATTTGTATTGCCTGGTAGACTTTTTCTGGGTCATGGACCAGATCACAGAGTGCCATCAATGCCCGCTGCTGAGTCAGCAGCTCAGGAGATTGGATCTCCTCGTTCAGTTTAGGAAGGGCCCTCCTTCCAAATGCAAGAGGAGCTTTTGTGGGATCGATATCAGGGGGAAGCTTGGCCGAGATACGAGTGCTCGCCATCCCTGATTTCCCTGGGAAGGATTCTGCTTATCCCGAAAGATACCCCAAAACGACTGTACCTGATGACAGGACAGCTAACATATGAAAACCACAACTACTGCCTTTAAACTGAACACTGCTCTTCTAAAATAGCAATTTTAGCACGCAATAGTCATTAGGAAGCTATGAAAGAGGCTAGAATGGTTCCTCAGATGAATCTTCTTATTTGGTTTGATTTTCCACTGAACACTGTAAAATAAAAAGCAAAAAGAAAGCTTTAAATAGGAAGGTGAGGGAGAGAAGTGCTTTTCAAAGCATTAAAGTGAAGTGGTCCAATGTCCCAAACCACAGAAGAGGCTTAAAATAATATTAAAGCAAGATCAGGCAAAACGCCATTTTTCAGAAAACATTCTTTTAGAAAGGGGTGTAGTTTAAACCTGCCCCCGAATTCGTTAACGTCTGTGTGAAAGGACCGGTCACCCCCCGCAAGGGAATCAGTCCGCTGACAGAACCACACAACCCGCTCAGCAAGAAACAGCTGCACGGTAAAAAAAAAAAAAAAAAAACCCAACCCTACTTAACAACAGCTTCTCTCTCTTAAGAACAGACTAAATGACTAAATAATCAAAGGCCCTCCGTCCCAGACTAAACAACCAACTACGCCCGTCCCACCAACATGGCGCCGCCTCAGCCTGCGTCCCCGTTGCCGCTCTACGGCTCCTTCCAACACTTTTCGCGCCCGCGCTCTGGTTGCCACGGCAACCAGCTCTTTGCGTACGCCCCGCTCCGTGAATAAATACTACGCAGCCAAGCGCTCCTTTCCCTCCTCTGTTTCCGGCCTTGCGTCAATAGCGTAACCAGCGCGTTGATGGTGGATGCTGAGAAGGAGTGGCGTTAGCGGCGTAGTTGGTGAATCGGAAGCTGGGGTCGCCGCTAGCGTAGGAGTCGGAGGGCTGCTGTGGAGCGCGGCGGGCCGCTGAGCTGAGGCGCGGCCCCTGAGGGACGGGAACGTGTGAGGAAATGGGGGGAAACGCTGCTGTGGTGCTGCGGCGTGGGGGCCCCTTTACCTGTATTCTCTGTAAAAGCGTGGAGGGAGGTTCCTTCCCCGCCCTCGGGTTTTAAGGTAATTTCTCTTGAACAAAATTGGAAAAATTTCAGGTTGAACAAAGGCAGTCAAGTTAATGACAGTGACGTAGTAGGCTAGTGCCTTGAGGTACAAGGATTCATGGGAGCTTAGTAGCTTTTGAGTAGTTTTTTTTTTTTCGTAGTCTACAGAATGGCACTGTAAACAGCTAGAATGCATAACAAAGGTTTCTGTTGTAATTAGGTAGTTTCACATAACTGTATTCATGATTTAGCGATATTTTTTAGTACGATTCTGTGTAAAAGTATTGTTCAGAGGACGTACACAGAGCGTGTATCATGGTAGTGTTGATAGTAGAGCTTCAAGGTGCTCTGCATTGTCAAATGTGGCCTGGCATTAGCAATGAGCTGTGAACAGTTTGTGCTATGAAAGGTTATTTCTCTGCAAATAGAGAAGTCATTCAGATATTTTTCATTATGTTTGAGTAACAATTACCATAAAATTCTTAAACTAGATTTTACAAAGCCAAAGTCAATCACATCAGCCGGATTAAAAGAAAACCCAGGAATAGATACTAGTTTGTTGATCACCAAAATACACAGAAGTAAATGTATGACCTCAATTTAAAGTATCTTCATGAAAGGATGCATTTTTTTCTGTAATATTTTAAAGCAGATTATTTAAAGTAGAGTTTATTTTCCTTGACTAGATTTGACTTTTGTTAACTAAATAATAGTAAAGTTTCACCCTATTTCAATAGAAAAATGTGAACTTTTCTCAATGGAGAAGGGGCAGAAGAAGATCAAAGACTTATCATGTCCCTCAGCTTTCACTCTGTTCTCATTCTTTGGGTGTGAGTTTTGCCTTGTCCCTCACCATAGCTTGGTATACTGCTTTTAGTTAGTGCTCATGACATTAACTAATATTATACACAGTTTCTGAAGACTTTCCTCAAATCCTTTGTCTGCAGCTGATGCTGTTCCTGCACCACTGGTGTAAGGAGGGGTATGGTACCATAGCAACAGTATATTCCCAGTACTCCTCGATGATCAAGCTCTGTAAGAAGAGAAAATCTGGATCTCAATACATATAATTCTCAGTATTTTCAGCAGCTTTGTGTTTCTTAAATCACTGACCTGTTTCTTCTAATGGTGTGGCTAACTTGTTGGTTTGGTAATTCAGTGAGAGAGAGAGAGAGAGAAGGAAAGATTTAGATTAAATACACTAAGTAAGTGAAAATGGCCATTCAATTTTCAGATATTTCTGTTTGGTTACCTTGGTCCCTCCTGGACTTTGGATTCATTGAGATTGTTGAATTGATTTTTTTGTAGCATAGTTTGTGAAAGAGCTTTAGGAGACGAACAGTGAGTCATCCTATGTACACAACAGATTTTTACATGCCTAGGATGTGTTGAGCCAGAACTAGGAGAAAGCAAGTGACAGTGTGACACTCTTACCAACTGGAAGGGTTTCCCTTTTTGTTTTTAGAACTAGTATTTTAAGACATTAACATTGTCTTAAAATCATTCAAACTTGCCTAAAGGGCAGGAGCACATCATAAAAAGGATCTAGGTCTGTCTGGTTTTACATAGTCAGAAGAAGCATAATTGATCAAGCTACGTATATGGTTAAAAATAAAGACTAAAATGTCACCTTCTTTGCTGAATAACTCATCAGCTGCAAATCTGGATTTTTTTTGTTTGTTTATTTTCAGTACGGTTGAGATCACATGAGTGTGTGAAGTGATTTTGCCTCACAAAAGTAATTCCTTGCAAAAGAGAATAAAACCTTTATTCTAAGTAGTGGACTGGCAGTTTTGTTGAGCGTTATTCTTTGTTTATGGTTGTAAAAGAACTGTAGTTTTTTTTATATACTTTTTTGTTGTTGTTGTTGTTTTGTTTTTAAATTACTTGTCCACACTGATTTGCCCTTTAAAATTTTTAGGGTACTGTGGAAATAGGAGAGGCTTGTCTCCTGGAAATTAAAAAGTCCAAGCCTGTTCCAGCATTATCAAAATATGATTATTTGAATGTGAGAGCTTTTATTTTTTTTCCTGAAATTTGGAAGTCTAATTCCTAGTGAAACAAACGGCAAAATCTTTTAGCATCCTAAATTACAGTCTAGCATACTAAATGCAGTCTAAAGTAATGAGTTGATTAACATTGCTTAGGCAATACAGACGAGCGGTGAGATTTCTTACTCCTTGTCTTTGTTTGGTATGTTAGAAACCAAGATTACTAATGACTAGAAAGACATTTACATAATTCCAAATGGCTCATTGGTGGCATGCACATCCCGACTCTAAAGCTGAGATGGAATCGAGTCGAAATGTTAAAAAACATCCCTCAGGAGTTTCTTCATCGTTGCTGATATGCTTAATATCAGCTCTGTGACAGTTCCCTACTCCGTTAGTTCCTTGTCTGCTGGGTTAGTCCCGCTCTGTGTCCATATATACAGCTACCTCCGAAGAAAATGAAACTATCAGGCAGGATTAGGGGACCGCTGAGTTCACCGGGGAGCAGTTTCTGGTCAGAGGAATCCGAATGGCCGCTGGGACCGGCTTGTGCTGCAGCCGGCGCCCCGCTCCAGCCCCGCCCTCCCGGTCTGCGAGCGCAGGGGCGGGAGGGGAGCGGCGCGAGGCTGTTGCCATGGGCACGCGGCAAAGCCGAGCCGCCGCGGGGCCGCGATCCTGCCGCAGCAGTGCCGCACGGTGAGTCCTTACGCTGTGCTACGCGGTGGCTGTTCTTATTAGAAACGTCCTTTTGAACGCCGGTAAGAAATTGGTACCTTGTTGAGAGTCCCCTCGCCCAACAGCTCACAAGGCTTCATTGCATAACCAAAGCGCCGGGTCTCAAGTGGGGTATCTTCATGCATTTGTGATTTCCGTGTGAGCGTTACTCTTCCGAGTCAGACTATCTACTGATTTAATTCTTTCTCAGGTGATCTTGGATGAAAGTTTCATGTTGTGCTACAAAATGTGACAACTTCATTGTTCCTCCTTTCCTCTTCTGACCTCATGAAATCGTATATCCCCTAACATTAATAAATGTGATTTATGCAGAGGCATTTAAAATAATGATGAGAAGGATTTTTAAATTAAACTTCAAAATCATTTGGGGGCTAAACTGCTAGCACTTCGGTTGAATTATGTACACAGCTCTCTGCCCTACTGCAGAATTAGTGCTTTGTAGTTGAAGGAAGCCACTATTTCTTACTACAGTTGTGCACACAGAAGTCACCCTTTTTACATGAAAAGCAGGTTTTCTTTAATGCAAATAAAGTCAAAGAACTGCCAGTTGTACTGGAAAGGAAAGAAAGATGATGAGCCCATAAGGATGGTTGGTTTTTTTTTTTTATCATATTTTCACTGTGTTGAGATGATTACTGCATATTTTGTTTCTCTTTACATGTTTTCTGTCTGGTAGGATTGAATTGAATTTGGAGCATGAAGTCCAGCCTAAAGCATGTGGTTCCCCCAGTGAGTAGGGACAGAATAATCTCCCAGTTTCCTAAGGTAAGCATTCTTTATCCCTGCACTCAGAGTATGTAGCACCTGCCAAATTGAGCCATCTTTCCCTTGTATTTTATTTTAATGTACAGTTGATGTCTTCTCCTAAAATTGCAGATTGTTTAAGGATTTATTTCAGAGATGAATGTGACTTTGTTTTCCCATTTGATGCTAATATACTTAATAATCATGATTTCTTCCTCTAACCTCGTCAGAAAGTGACTCTTGCAACAGAAGTGTTGTCTTATAATACCTGTTCTTTCAGCCAAACATTAATAATTACCGTGCTTAGAGTTCCTCCACTGAGAGGAAATTAGAACCGTAGCTGGTAATTAATATTCAAAGACTAATTAGATCTATGTGGAGTTTTTGGTTGATGAATTTGAGGCAATTTTCATTTTCTGTGTGTGTAGGAACGTTAGTCATACTGTAGATCAAATGTAGTAGCTGCTGTAGAAACACAGACAGAAAAGATCATTCTTGCTCCCAACGAGTTTTATACTTGAAGTGTAATAGAAGGGTTAAGGACAGGGAAGGACGAAGTATTAGCATTCTGTTTTTTTCTTCTTTTCAAAAGATGCTTTTAAGAGGAGTTAGCATTTTTTTCATGCTTGATCTTAGCCCCATAGTTTACTTCTAATTTTATGAAAACTATCACTGTTATTTTAAGTAATAGGCAAAACATGTTTTCCTCATTTTTAACCTGCTAAGCCTAATTGAAAACTAGTAATAAAATCAGTGCTTCACACAAGCAAGAGATCTAGAAGGCTTTGTAGTAAGAATGATTTGCTGGTGGTGTGTTCCCACCTGTGTTCTTCTTGTGTGTCTTAGATTAGTGGAATAATTTAAGATAGTTATTATTGTACAGAATGATGAACAAATATATTTGCTGTCGAAAGTTAGCTAGGGCTCAGATGCTGACACTGGGAGGTGGTCAAATGATGGAGCTGTTCAAAGGAATTTTTACAAACATACCTGTGGGGCAGCCGTACTGCCTTCTAACCCAGGCTATCCCCTTTCTTAAGGCAGGGTATCCCTGTGTTTGGCAAGCTCTTTGAAGTAATCTCCTTTTCTATTTTTCCTTGCTGATTTGACTTCTTGCAAAGTAGACATCACACAATCTATCCCAATAGCTGTTCTCTCCTGTCTTCAGTGGTACACACCTGAGGCCTGCCTGCAATTCAAAGAGCACTTCCATGCACTGGTCAGAACTGCTTGTCAGCAGAGCACTGGAACAGCTGGGTAAGTTGGTAATAAACCAAATGTGCGATGAAGCAAGTATTTTAACCTCTTTATAGCCTGCTTCCTTCATAGGCTTTTCCTGATTTCCCCATGTTCCTCACTCCAGTGTGTTTAAAAGTAGTTAAGCCCACCCCCATGATGTCTCTGTCCTGTTTGACAGTAAATGAACAAAGTGCCTCTTCTTCGTATAAGTTTTGAGGATTCTTTTCCTGCTGGCATAAGTAGAGTTGAAAAAATAGGGTTTAACAACAAATAGCTAAGCCCTTAGTTTAAAGAATTAACTGACTTTAAAATTAGTGTTGAATTTTGCCTATGCAAGACATCATGGAAAAGCAAGTCCTAGAGCTGTGGCAAGGAATAGGGCAGACGTACTGACACCAACAGAGAAAACAGAAAGGTTGCATACTGAGTGTACCAAACGAACGCTTGATAAAGGCTTTGGGGCAGATTTAAACATAGCAGTTCTGTTCCTTGAAGCACAAAAGAATCTAGCTTTAATCTTTTAAAAGTATACATGCTGAGAAATTGTTGTAAATGTTTCCTTAAAATTGGAGCAAAATTCTGGAGTAAATATATATAGCACTGGAAAATCCACTGAAAAATAGATTTTTCTGTTTTCTGCCTTTTTTAAATATACTTTAAGTTGTTTTCTCATGTCATCTCTCTTCCAAAGCAGATACTGGTACTGATTTCATTCCTGAAGCAAGGCAAGAAAGCTAAACTGTGTTAGAAATTATTCCTATTCAATTAAAATACATAGTATGTTTTAGTACACTGTATGTTTTAGTAATAAATACTTCTGTGTTCCAGTGTGAAAGATCTTTCATTAAGTGAAGCTTCTATGAATACTGACAATTTGGTCACTATTCTCTTAAATCTAGAGTTGTTAATTACTGTGAGACTTGTCATGATATCCATCTTTAAATGGAATTTTATATTCATTTTGCTAGGGAATCTTACTTTCAAGGAGGAAAAAAAAAAGCCAAAATACGTCTCTGAGAGACATCAATGAGTTTATGGCTTTTTAGAAGCACAGCCACTGTTTTCCATTTAAATTTTTTTTACAAGCGTCAGGACAATTCTGCTGGCAAGACTTGTTTTAGTGACACAAGGCATTTTTTCCCCTCTATAACCAAGATGTATTTGTGTTTTTCCCCAGAGTAAAGTGGATGATCAATTATTTTATTCTATATATGTACAGTATAGCTAAAAAGCTTTCCATTCTGGCTTTGTGAATAAAATGAAACTACTTTCCTGTCACTGCTCTCTACGTATGATTATTATTAGGTCATCTTTTGGCAGAGTGCGGTGGTAGAAGGGACAGACAACTGAATATTTGGTACAGTAGTTGTAAAACTTGACAGGAACTACCATTATCTTCCTTTTCCATTATCCCAAGTAATGGGATAGTTCTTTGTCATTTGGAAAGGTACTCTGAGAAATTCAGTAGCTAATGGCTCTTTTTAAGACTCTCTTGATATTCCATCAGCATGTTTAATCTAGGGAGTATTTTCTTTTCCAGTAAGAAGTAATGGAACATACACCTTTAAACCATCACTTACTTTTTTTTACTTTTCCCTTGAGCTAGTTGATTTCATTCAGTATTGTATCACTAACAGTTAATCAGGCAGAGACATCACCAGCTTAGGGGCCTGTGGCTACCCTATTTGCATTGACTAACACACAACATGCCTTCCTTTTTCTAAAGTATTAGCTGTGCAGCTTGCCAGTCAAGGTTTGGACTGTTTAGAATTGCTAACTTGAAATCAGCATCACGTGAAAGCCTGATATAACCAGAGATAGCCTTCAACAGAAGCTTGATTCCTTTGTTTAAAAAGCCATTTCTTGATACAAAAGAATATTAAACCTCTTAAGCCGTTTTTGTAGCATGTGTATGGGAGATGTCAATCCAAGTCTCAGTCAACAAATAATGTTACATTAATTTATCCACCTGTATCTCCTAACAGATACAATACATTTCAATTTTGAGAATGTGGGTTGAGTCACCACAAACCCATCTACTGTGTTCTGTGGGAGGACCCAGCACAAAGAGGATTATTTGTATGAAGCGAGCTTCAGATTAATGTTATTCCAGAGAGCCAGAAAATGTATCGGCTCTAACCCTGCCCCCCGCCCCAACAAGAGACAAATTCTGCAGTGGGTTATTTTATTATCAGTAATTTCTTGTTTGTGCACTTAGGACTTGATTCTGTATTATTACAGTCAGTGAGAAACTTGTAATTAATTTTAATGGCAGAAGAGTCTAAACTTCCATTCTTTAAAGGGCTGATACTATATGGTCTTATGTGCAAACTGCCAAGTGTATATACTTACAGTGAAAGCATTTCTAATAAAGAGTTTCTGCCCCATAGGATTATATTTAAGAAATGATATGCAGAGTAAGAATTGGACTATTTCTGCTCCGGAGTTTTTTGTGACCTTTTTCTTTCTTACAATTTAAGACTCTGATCCTGCTGCAGCACTGTGGCATTTAGGTAAACTGGAGTTGCAGATACACGTATTCATCGCTTGCTATTTAAGGATTTAAATCAGAATTGTTTTAGTGAGAATATTAAATTGCTACTAAAAACATTTACTGTTTTCAAATATTTGTAACAGGCTGAAAATATCCAAAGTGGTTGTGGTAGGAGACGTGTATGTTGGGAAAACTAGCCTCATCAACAGGTACAGTATATCTCAGCAAACAGTTTAGTTCTGCTTTCTCAAGTTGAAAGTGTATATCACTTGTTGCAGTAAAGCTTTCCGTATTCTGAATTGAATATACATCCAGTCAAATATGATAGTGTGGTATTTGCCAGATGTTAAAAACAGCTCTTGTGTATTTTGTGTCCAAGTCCAGTGAACAGAGCACTGAATTTCTGTAGCTTGTGATCACTGTGACAGCATTCTGTTTATGTTTACATTTTCAATTATTTCTTCCATGTTCCTAAGTAAATTGGATAAGTTTTTAATCTTACTGATTAATCACACATTCCTTTTGTATTTATGAACCAAAATATATTCTCTTGTAACTAAAACTGTAAGATACTGTCTCTCCCTAGACAGTGCAAAAGTATTTTAATTTGATTCTCATCTCACCCTTAGAGCACACTAGATGTATATACTTTCTAGTTTGTTATTCAGTATCTCCTTTTTGGTAGTTAGTTTCTCAGTGCTTTTATGTATGCTTCTGCAATATATAGCCACTCCACAGTTAGTTAATTCTTTTCTGTGTAATTTACCCTAGATAGTGTTACTTTTGTAGCTATTTGTAGCTGGGTGTTGCTATGATTTCATCCTTTCATCCTTTTTTTTTTTCTTCATTGCAGATTTTGTAAAGATAATTTTGACCGAGATTATAAGGCGACCATTGGAGTGGATTTTGAAATTGAACGTTTTGAAATAGTTGGAATACCATATAATCTTCAGATGTAAGTTGAAATGTTGTGGTTAAGTATCACATAGAGTACAATCTTGGCAGAGTTTGAATTGCTGCAGGCTCTATCGGAATAAGGATCGAAGAAAAAAAAATTGCCTATTGCATAATATGATCTGAAAAACAGGTTCTGTACCTGGACTTACCGTTTAAGTGGGGAAAAAAATGTGTGTGTATGTATATATGCATGTGATATATGTGTGTATGTGTATATGTGTGTGTATATATATATATGTATATATTAATTCTCTTGGATCTCTCATCCCTAAAAAATGTTATAATTTTGTCAATGAAAATTCATTTCGGATGTGTTGCACCATTTCAGTACAGTTATGCCTTTTTTTACTCATGTTTCACGGAAGAGAAGCAGAAGCTTTTGCAACAAACTTTGAGTGCTAGTGTGGTACCATTCTGTCATTTGGATTTAGTGGGCATTATGATCACAGAACTTGACTTTACTGCGGGGTTTATTCCTGCAGCGACCGAAATCAATTGTAAGGTGTCCAGTGACTTCAGTGTCTCCTAATTGCAAAATAAGTGGTTTTCCTTAAATCATAGGAAGACTCAAGTGTCTTAATTAGAATGTGAATCTCAAATCTTTCTGATTTTCAGCTTTGTTTATCAGCCTATTGGGAATCCTGGCCTTCTCTCACCTGCTTTGGTTCTGCTGAAGGGTATCCTTTGGTATTTTCAGTGGCTAGCTATGTTGTTCTGTACAGGGTGCTATTGAATCATCTATACTGTAGTGTGATGTAGAGCAGAAATAAGATGCTTTGCATGAAGTATTTTAGTGCGTTAATCTTAAAACCTTTTTGCTTGGGAACACATTTTCTCTGAAATGTCCATGCCTAAAGATGTAAATAGATGGCTAGTGGGATTTACTGAAAACCAGTCAGAAATAATTTCCCACTGATTTGAGTGCCATTGTGTTTTCTTGAAAATTCTGTCAGGCACTATCTTTTTGGAACTTGAGTGCTTCTAAAAATCTACACTAATACATCAGTACTTTGTCAACTGGAGCAATAAGGTTCATGGGCTACTAAACTTAAGGTTGCATTATCTACAGACTCTTCAGTGGCTGGGTAGAACGTTTCCATGTGATAAGCACTGGTACCACCTCTAGCTGAGAGGTTTCCATACAACCTAAATTTGCAAGTACCAATGACTGGCCGTGCTATGCTACAACAAAAACCTAAGCCTCTGTAGTACTGGCAGTAGCTGGGAGGAGTGTATAGCATCTTCATTACTAAGAAGCCCTTCCATCACTCTTTCCTTCCTTCCTTCTTTTTTTTCTTTATTCTTTAATGGTGTCATTAATGGACAGGTATCCTATCATCAGTTGCAAGATTCTAGTATGGGCTAATATGTAATTTAGCTAGTATTAGTCCAGAAAATACAGTTTCAAAATTAGGTTGCCCTAGAAATATATTGAAATATATTGCCCTAGAATATATTGAAATGACATAAATGAGAGAAAGATGCTTTAAGAAAAGTGTCTTACCATGTAGAATATGAATATTTGAATTGCGTCTCAAAGGACAGTCACAAAAATGACCAGTTAAAAATAAAGAAATAAATAAGGAAAAAACAGAGTTACAATGGCTTCAAAATAATAGGGCTTTACTGTACTTCTATTAGTAGTTAATGAATAACATGTTCCAGATGGTAACACTTCTCTGGTATCACATTCTTCTCCAACTTGTACCAGTCTGTTGCTTCATTAGCATGTTTACTCAGGTTACGCTGGGTTTCATTAACCTAGAGTTTCTTTTTTTCCCCATTGCACAGATGGGACACAGCAGGTCAGGAAAAGTTCAAGTGCATTGCATCTGCTTACTACCGAGGAGCAGAGGGTGAGAACAATATTAATTTGATCCTGGCTGTGACAGGATGTTGTACTTCATACAGAAACATATATACATATGCCTACATGTGCTCCTTGGAAGGGTACCTGTAGATACAGTGTGATGGAATGTATTCTCTGTTACTGGAGAGAGAAAGAGACTAAAAACCTCATGAATAGATTACTTGTCACATCTGCTGGCTCTGAATGTTCTGATGATGAAGTGATAAAAATCAGCACTTGTGTCTAGGGGGAAAAGAATTTCAATTTCTGGTAAGATTTTTGCTAGACTGAGAAATATATACCTCTGGTATTCCTGTAAGAGACATTTTTTCAGGAAAGAAAGGGGTCCCAAAATAAAAGGAGTATTTGGTCTTCACCTTTAGTCTGCAGACTATAGCACTATTAAAACTGAAGACTGAGGATGGCCATCTTACTCGGTGCTAGAGAAGGAAGGGGAGTAAGCAAATCAATGGTCTCCTGCCTCCTCTATGTCAAATCTACTGTTGCACTTTGTGTAAGCATTCTTTCTGTTCAACAAGATGAGTCAAATTGGAGAGACTTCTGATACACTCTTTAACTTAATTTCTTTTTTCTGTCCTTGTCTTTTATTGCAGTTATAATAACAGTGTTTGATCTGGCTGATATCCGAACTTTGGATCACACCAAGTAAGTTTCTGTATTTTGGCTCAGCCTTTACAGCTTTCACAGGAGGTTAATTGCCTTGTATGGCCTATAGTTGCTGAGAACTTGGAAGATTGTGAGTGTGTTTTCTGTAGAGCTATGAAATGAAGGGTGATAGTCACATGTTTGGATTATTTAGGGTGGGATATTTCTGAGAAAAATGCTGAGTATAAATCTGAACTTCTCATCTTTGACTTCCTCTATAGTCAGTGGAGAGAAAAAGGCACTTCAGTAAGAGCTGGATCCTTGCAAAGCTAGACACATAGGAAGAGCTGAAGTGCATCTCAAAAGCATCTTTTTTTTTTCTTCCATTAGCTATAAACAGAGTAACAGGTTTGCATCTGATGTAGATAATGACATTAATGTGATGTATCTCATGCATAATGTCTCAAGAGCCTCTCATTTTCTATGTGCACTGCTAGTCCAATATTTTCTTTCTCTAGTTTCTGTAGTGATTCTGTTAGAATAGAAGAGTTCAGTTGGAAGGGACCTTCAAAGGTCATCTAGTCCAACTGTCTGACCACTTTAGGGCTAAACAACAGTTAAAGCATATTCTTGACAGCATTATCCAAACGCCTCTTGAACACTGACAGACACGGGGCATCAAACACCTCTCTAGGAAGCCTGTTCCAGTGTTTGACCACCTTCATGGTAAAGAATTTTATCCTAATGTCCAGTCTGAACCTCCCTGGCACAGCTATGCACTGTCTCTTGCATGTTGGGAGGTAAGCTGTCAAAAAAAGAGAATTAAAAACTCAAGGTATATATACGTATAGCTAAGTTTACTAGTTCAGGTGCTTGAAATGGTTAGCAGCACGTTAACTGATGTGAGCAAACTTGCTCTGTTTGTAGTGCAGGCTGCAAAACCCAGTCTGGATCTGTGATCCACACTGTTGTTACCGGACTCAGAGCTTATATATTTCTAACTTACTGTTATGACTATAAGGCAGGTATGTGTTTCTCTACAGTCTGTACTCTGTCTTATTTAAACATGTGTTAGAGTATTTCCTTAGAGTAATAAATCCTCTCCCTTTTCTTGTGACCCTATTATCGGTCTCTCCTGTATTCCATACTTCCTCTGACTGATTCCGTCATCTCTTTTCTGCATTTCAGACAGTGGCTGGAAGATGCTTTGAGGGAGAATGAGCCAGGTTCCAGCTTCATATTTCTGGTTGGAACAAAAAAAGATTTGGTGGTAAGCAAATAGCAAGATACTGATATAATTGATCAAGAGAAAACAAATGAGAGAGAAAACGATCTGAAAATAAAGTGCAAGAAAGCAAAATCTATTGAAGGGGGAAGAAATTTTAGTCTTAGAACAAGAAGAAGAGATAAGAAAGAAGGAAAAAAAAAGAGTATTTTTAAAAAAAAAAGAGTGGGGAGAAGTACATGTGTTCGAGAATAGTAAAAATGGATTGAGTAAAAAAAGGATCTGAGAGGCAAGAAGGGTTAAACCAAAAGAACCAATATGATTATTCAGTCCCATAACTCTTCTGCTGAGAAAGATAGAGTAACAAGAATTTGGAGACCAGTAACTGGGCTGTTTCCTTTACAGCTCTCTACTGCACTGTATAGTTAGATACAATGGTCAACCTTGTTTTGTGTCAATGCGGTAGAAGGTGAATGCAGACTTCCATTTTAAAAGCAATACTAAGTAATTTCTTTTCCAAGTATTTGAACATTTTTGCAATAGTGTCTGATTGCACATGTTCTCAGACAAGGACAGAAATGCCACTGTGAAAACTGGCAGCATCACAGTATAGGTGCTAGCAGTACCTCTGTGTTATTACCAGCACAGATATGCTTATGTTAAAGATATTTCTTGTTATTTACTCAGTCAGATGCTGTGTGTGAAAGGACAGAGCTAGATGCTATCCGCTTTGCCAATGAGATGCAGGCAGAATACTGGTCAGTTTCAGCCAAAACAGGTAAGTTTCTGCAAAGGATATAAAAATAATGTAACCACAAAGGCTAATGTTAAAGTGGGAGGAAGTTAAAGCTCCTTTTTCCCTTATTTCAATACATTTTTTTTTTTTTATTGTGTTGTATTTTGTTGCTATTGGAAACTTCAGATTTATTAATGGATGATTTTATTTGAGCATCTATATATGTGCTTACATTGTTGTGTTTACAGAAAGGAGTATTTAAGTTGCTTTGCAATGTCTAAGCATGTTTAATTCATGGATAGTTACATAAACACATGTGCACTGCTTGCTTACATTAGGAATGAAAAGATTATGCCACAAACTGAATTCTCTCTGTTGCTGACTAAAAAGAAAGGTACAGTACAGGGTACAGTATTCCAGAGTGGAAAAAAATGAGACATTCTCTCTGTGGTGATCAGAATGGAAGATAGACTGTTGGAGATGCCTGAGTCTTCCCAGCACTGAGTGGTGGTGTGTTCACAGATGTTTGTTCACGTTTGATTGTTCATTGATGTGCAGTTGCAAAAATGCATCATTTCTGTCCTTTTTCCTAGGGGAAAACGTCAAAGAGTTCTTTTCCCGAGTTGCTGCCTTGGCCTTTGAACAGTCCATGATAAAGGAGCTGGAGAAAACCATGGGGCAAATGGCTCAAATTGGGACAGGAAACCTCATCAGTACGTTAAGTTTTGCTTCTTGTGTGTTTTTTCCATATTTATGATCTCAAGGACTGGGGAGACTTTTTTTTGAGCATTGGAGCATCTCTCACACAACTGCAAGCATGTTAACTTCAGTGTCTACCTGAGTTCTGGCATATAGGAGTGACTCGGGCTGCATACAGCTTTTGTTGCCCTTAATATTGGATGATATCACTTCTCGTGTATTGATTTTTATAACTTCTTGGTTTCTACAGAACTGGAAAAGAACCTGATGGAAATCCCAGAAGGCAACACTCAGGCCAGCCCAAGTTGCTGCTGACTGTCAACTGTTTCTGCAAGTGCCACACTTCTCTGTAGTCCAGCGTAGAGCACCTGCAACAACAAAAGCTCTCACACCGGAAGTAAAAAGTTGTATTTTTAGAAGTGAGGGAGGAAAATCTTATCCAAGCTTTCTTTCTGAGAATTGTCTTGCTGCTGTAGGCTCAGTTGTGCTGGATGTTACAACTGTTACATAAACTTTTCCTCTGTGTAGTGGAAACATGACATCCTTGTCTTAATGCAAGAAGATGTTGCCAGCACTATGTGCTCACCTGTCTGCCAGAAAAACTTGTAGTCAAATGTTATGTAACTTTATCATGTCGGGTTTTGATAATTCTCTAGGAATCTTGAATACTGAAGTTACGTTCTCATGGGAACAGAAAACAAATGGCAGTTCAGAATAAAGGATGCTATCCATGATTTTGCCTTCTAAAAACATGATTAGATCATAGCATAATGTTACTCAGATTTGCTTTTATGCATTCCAAATATATTAAAACTGTTGCAAAGAAACTTTTTAAATAAGGAACAGGTATGGAAGCACACAAATGCAGGCTGCATAGTTTTCATTGTGATTTCTCCATCCAGGAAAAATCTGTGCTTTTGTCTTTTCCACTTGATAATCACAGCCCAGTATTTAAATATTTCTGAGCATGGGAGAAGTCCAGATAGGAACTTTGTGTTTTTATCCCGGCTGCCTAATGTTTTGAAACTGCTACCAGATAAGACAGCTATAGCTTTCCACTCTCTTGAATAAGAAAGAATGGTAATGTAATGGTGCACAGCAGAGAAAAATTAGAGTTCATGTATTCCATCTTCCAAAGAGGATGCAGAATCCTTCTCTGCATTGATCTTCATGAAGATTGTCTACCCTACAGTTCTATTTTGTTGCTAAGAATAACTATTGACATTTTATTCTAACTTGTTTTTTTGTTTGTTTGTAGTAAGGTAACATGATTCTGGAACCATACGCAGTCTAAGTCATGAACTTGTTCATCCCTGTCTGTGGTAGGAACTCTGAGCTGGTAAGGTTAGATTCAATACTGCTGCTAAACTTGTAGTCACTCTATCTGCTTTTACTGGACAAGATAATTTGATCATGTGATGCTGGGAACAACTTGCTCCGCTGCATAACGGAAGTGATAATAATAAAGAAATAGTTTTTGCCATTTTGTAAAATGTTTTAAAAGTATGTGTGGATTTAGAGGGATGGGAAAAGATGGAGTTCTCCCAGGTAGACACATGCTTGTTAAGCCCTAAGATATTTGCTGTGTGAACAAGTCATTACTGAATGCTTGCTGTAGAACCTGCTCTCTGGATATACTGCTGTAACTTGGTGTGCTGGGTGGATCAAAAATCATTGCCCCAGATCTGCCTTTTCAAATACCCTTTGACATAACCTTGTGCAATCAGTTATTTAGAAACTACAATCATTGTCTAATAGGGAGAGATTAGCTCTGGGCAACACTGAATTTCATATAACTGAAGCAGCTTTACAAAACTCTTCTGCTCTTTGGGCAGCAATGACTGATGCCAAAAGATTCTGCTGTTTTAAGTCATTCCTGCTGACAGATGATGTTGCCAGAAATTTGAATGACAAATAACATTGTCTGAAATTACTGTAATAAATATTTGCTCAGTATATGCAAAATTGTGTTAGTATGATTGATTTTGGTAATTAGGTTTCAACTGCAAAAGTACAAAAGAAGTTAAAAGGAAATAAATACATAAAAATTAATGAAATGAGTGCATCACGCTGAACAGAAAGACTGCTTCTCTAGAAAACTCTATCAGCTGCTTATGATGTTATAATTCTAAGATTCAAATCCAGCATTCCATGCCATACTGGCATAAGAAAGAGTGGAATATGTTCTGTAATGATCTAGATTTCTTACTGCAACTATTTTAAATGTGGAGAAACAGAAGAAAACCTGTAGACAGTTACACATTGAATCATTACAGAAACTACAGTTATCTGGAAAACTGAGAAAATAAAGAAGACATTTGTTAATAAATCTATATATCAAACTAAAAATATTCTAGACTCTCAGCCATTTTTACTCCCAAAATTGTTTCCTATGAAATAGGAAAAAGTGGAGGAAAAGAAAGCTTAAACAGGCATTTATTTACTTGTATTTTTCTATGATTTATGACATAAACTAGAGCAGCTTCAAATAATATAATGAATAGAGATCTAGGAACTCTATCTTTTTTTTTCTTTTTTCTTAATCAGCCCTCTATTTGGCAGTTGTGCTGATTGTGTTGGCAAAGACACATGTAGCATTTGGTGGAGAAGGTGAATATGTGTGGGTATGTAAGGAGTTATTTATCCAAATGTGTAATATTTTGACCTCATGATGTTCTACGTATTTGTTCATCTCTCAAATCTCTTTCACAAGATGACAAACATACACTCACTCGGCTTGTACCATGCTTTCCACTGAGTGGGCAGCATAGCCATGATCTTTGTGTTTACTGAGTTTGAGAGTAGAAAAAGATGGTTCACTCTACTGCAGTGTATTATGTATGTATATAAAACATTTTGCATTTGTATAATGCTTTTTGGAAGCAATTTTACAAGCACAGCAGAGCCACGTAACCATTGCTGTGTAATGTGCTGTGGATGAGTACTGCTAACCTCAGATTATTGCTAGATAAGTAGAAGCTCATGGAAGTATTTGTGACTTTTTTTAATTAGTCCTCTATTTTTGTGTAGAGAACTTTCTGAAGTAATTTGAAACTCAGAATTTTGTATCTTTTTTCATCCATTTATTCTGAATTAATTTATTTATTAAAGACTTCACTGTATGAGGAAGTAATTATTCTAAAACTGGGTTTCAGAGCTGTTTGTTTGCTACCTGTGATTAATAGTCCTAAGGATTGTCTTCAGACCAAATTTGGCTTGCATCTATATTTCTTGGACATAAACTGGTGTCTTGTCATGCACTTTGAGCATGTCACAGAAGAAAGCTTGGAGACACGCTACCAGATAGTGTCATTCTGAGGACAATAATGTACCTGTAGGGTGGACGAGTTCAGTGTGGCTGCAGCAGTACTCCTTCAGCTGAGTAGTGTCTAAACCCACAGTGCATCCTGGCAGTTTCACATAGTTGTTATTGAGCAGGCAAACTGGTCTGTCTCCTTCCTGGAAGCATTGATAATGGTCCTGGAGGCCGAAAGGTGGGTTTTACAGAATAGTATGCCATGTCTTCTTGTCTAGGCTAGGTGCTTAGGTTTTGGTGCACACACAGTGTCAGTGTCTACAGCTGCAAAATGAATCAGGAGTAAATTGAAGGAAAAAAAAAATCAGGATTTCAGGTTATGTTTGTCTCAAAAAAAATAAAATATCTCCCAAATGTTCCTTTTGTTGCTGACCACAATTCTTGTACAAAATCAGAGGTACAATCTCTTCAGCAATGCAGTCATGTTACTTGGAAAATCAAATGGGACAGCTTTTCTAATGATTGAGTACATGGCTTGATGTCATTATTGGTTTTTATCTTCTGTAGTTCCAAAAACTTTATGCAAAACTGCATGAAGTGACTGTCAGTCAGTAACTATCCCCTGGCAATGGTCTGACTCCATACAATCTATGATGGATGCTTTAAGACTTCTTTTTAAGTCCCCATGAGACTTCCCCTGCAAAGAACTCGGTATTAATAATTGATCATCTAAAATGAATCTTAGATCTTACAATTGATGAATTGCTTAGGAAAGCACAAAGGAAACCTAAGTTTGGTGGGAAAATAAACATCAATTTGCAAGTTCTTAAATGTTTCTATCTGGTCTACGTTGTATCTATGCATGTTAATCCATTCTGTCAGCAACTTCATTTGCTTTGAAGAAGCCTTAATATTGTGGAAAACAGTGTCAGAACAACTTTATTAACTCTTAAACACAGGCAGGCTAAAACATAATTTTTTTTACCAGTTGAAACCTTTGTACTGATCATGGCACTGGTTTCAGCACCAGCTTCCCTTGTGGAATTTACAGCTGAGAAATTGGAGAAAGCGAAATTCAGAGAGAGTCTGAAGCAAAGTTGAAGAGTAAGTGTAATAATCTCTCCAAAGACATACTAGTGTTATGTTGTTTCTTATCTTAATATATACAAGATAAATGGTTAATGAGTTTCTTATTAAATGTGTATGTCTCTTTGAGAAAAACAATTGATAATGGATCCAAAGCTATTTTAAAAAAAAAAAAATAGTCACCTGGCAGGCAAATTTCATTTTTACTATAAAAGCCTTTCCTTTTATTCTTTAGTGATATTGTTTCTGCCTTTTGAGTGATTATTTGACATTTAAGATGTTATTTTTGATATTCTTATAGGTCATGTGATTCAGACCTTTCCTGTTGATTCTCAGGTCAGGCTCATCTCACTGAGGTACAACCAGAGTTCATTCTTCATGAATAGATCTGTTGCGTTCTGTGTCTTCAGGTTTTCATCAATAGTTAGAGGTTGTTCTAGGGAGTATAATAAAGGCTACCAGTGAGCCAATGCTTTAAACTCCTCTCTGTATCCCATCCTCATAGGATGTGAGTTAAAATGAAGCGTTTGGCAGGTTAAAGTTGTAGCAGAATCTGCATTTGGTAATGGAGATGGCTGATCAGTTTCCTAAATTTTAGGTTGTTCTCGCAGCAAGAAATTGCCATTCTCTGAATCTTAAGAAATGGGGTTCCTTTAAAAGACTCTACTGTGCTTCCAATTTTTTTCTTACAAAACTTCTGAGTCTCCCGTGTGGCATCATGATAAATTTAGTAACTGAGAGCTCCAGAACTTTTAAGGTTAAGCGGCCTAGCTCTTCTTTCCCACAAGAGGGAGCTCTATGGTCAGTTCAGTACTAGTTCTGCTTCAACTGGAAAGGACTGGCAATCTCTTGTAGGCCGGCAGAGGGTGTGTGCTGGATAGTCTGTCTGTTTAGTCCCCTCGTCACAGCATGCTGTCACAAATCACAGCTATGTGTCTGCCACCACAGCCTTAATGAAATTTTGTATCCTGTTAAAACGATACTCTGTTGAATGCATAAAGTATCAGCAAAAATTCAGAGACCCCTTCGATGGCCACTGGAATTTCTGATGCTGTGGTACCTCAATAAATAGAGGGTACAGTTGTTTAATGGTATTCACCAAAAGTTGTGTGCATACAGAAATCTCTCCTCTGACTCATCAGAATTCTTGCTGCCTCTGGAAAGGGCACAAATGTTAGAAATAATAATAAACAATAACAACAAAAAAACTATGAACAAATAGGGGAAACAAATCCATAGCATATCCCTATGATGTAATATATCTGTCATTATTATAATCATGCTAGTACAATCTTAAATTTCGTATTACTAGAAATACATTGTGTGTCAGAATGGCATTGTTCAGACTGGTGCCTAGACAGTCTCGATGGTGAAAAGCCAATTATTTTCTTTCTGTGAAAGACTGAAATTCCTTGGAAGGCTTGTATAGATATTTACTAAGTATACAGATTTTATTATGATTTTGATTATAATCTGTTTTCCACATAGATCAGCCAATGTGTTAAAAGCTGAGGAAACAAGTGCAGGAAAAGAGGTTAAAGCCAGGAAACGAGCAGCAAGGGGGATGAACCATGCAAAGCTGCGTGCATGATTAGCCATTTGTGATGTCTGAAAATATTTTATGTCATATCAAAAAGCATGAAGAAGAAAATGGTTTAGCGGATTATGAAACACTGTGTATTTTGAAGGTAAGAGAACCGCTCCTGTGCACTTGTGCTTTTCATACTTAAGGAATTGTATTAGTTATTGCTAGGGCTGTATTCCACCATCTTTTCTCAGAAAATATGAGAAAAGATATGCCTCACTTTGGTGACTTGTCCCACCTCAGACATGAAAGAAGCGGGCTTATGAGGGATATGAGGTGTACCATATCTCACTCTTCCTATCATCCAACCAGGAAAGGTGGAATTTCAGGTGTATTTACTATGACTCTTTCAGAGGTTGAATTAGTATGTGGGAAGGATACAGGGCTTAAGCATGGCTGTGTACTTTGATTTCAGGAGTAATAGTCAGCAGCCAGCTTCTGTTCAAATTGTTCGCCACCCTTCACCCAGAGCTGGGGTGATCCTACTTGTTTTGGCTAGGATAACATACAGGACAAAAGCGAGACTGATGTCTGAACAAAGCAGACTTTATTACGAACACCATAGTGATTTTGTAGCCCCAGCTTGTCATTTATTGGGATACCTGACAATGCAGGAAGGACTGAGTGAACGACAAGCCTGCTACTACCCAGCACTTCCATTTGTGGGGGCAAACGTGACCTTTGAAGGTGAGCTGCAGCGGTGCCCGAGGGGGCAGTGCTGCCTGAGCGCCAGGGAGAGCGCGGGGCCGTGCCGCCGTCCGTGCTCGTGTGGGAGGGCGTGGAGCCGTGGCCGAGAATAGACGCCTCGGTGTGCACGGGGGCGGCCTGGCCGGGCTTAGCCGTGCTCGCGTCTGGCTGGGGCGGTGGCCGGGTCCGCGAATGCCGCCGCGGGTGCGGATCGGTGCCTTTGTCTCACCGGCGGCCGGGTCCCCAGGAGCAGCGGGGGTCCCCCGGGCACGGCCTCCCGCTGCCGGCCCAGGCTGCCCCTTTAAGAGGCCCCAGCGCCGTGTCAGTCGCCGCGCCTGGCTCCTTCCCTCTCCTCCCCTTCCGCAGCGCTGCGATTCGGGGCGCCGCCGCCAGAGCCGGGCCGCGCGATGGGCAGCCGCGGGCAGCCGCCAGAGCCGCGTCGCCAGCCGCCGCCAGAGCC
>VXAA01006846.1:81202-190048 GCA_013399115.1 Anseranas semipalmata | reverse complement strand
GGGGGGCGATATTTACCTTTCCTCCCCCGCCCCGAGCGTGCTCCTTTGTCCAGCCCACCCCCCCTTTGAAGTGCTCTGGAATCGCCGGGGTGGGAGCATTGTTGTTCACTAGCAAAAGATCAGTCATGACGGGGGGAGAGTAGCGAGTATACGGGGGGCTGGGGCCGGGGCCGGCGAGAGGTGGAGGAGACGAGCAGGAGAGATTGTTCCGAGGATTGCCGTTTATCTCCCAGTTTCTCTGCATGGACCGTGAAAGAGACGCATTGAGTTGACCCTGCCGGAGCTGTTTTTGCTTCTACATGTGAGATCCGGTTGGTTTATTCTCTCCAGCTATCTCTCTCCAGCTTCCTTCCCTTATTCTCCACTTATTTACTCCTGTATGCAAAATGGTGGACCCTGTGGGGTTTGTGGAGGCTTGGAAAGCACAATTTGCAGACTCTGAGCCTCCTAAAATGGAGCTGAAATCTGTGGGAGACATTGAACAGGAGCTGGAGATGTGCAAAGCATCTATCCGGAGACTGGAGATGGAGGTCAACAAGGAGAGGTTCCGCATGATTTACCTGCAGACTCTTCTGGCAAAGGAGAAAAAAAGCTATGACAGACAGAGATGGGGTTTTAAACGTGTTTCTCAGTTGCCTGAAGGGGGTGCAGAGCAGCAGATCCAAGACCTGCATCATCACCAGTCTGCTGACCAAGACGAATATGAAAAAAGCAAGTCACACCATGGGGAGGAAAAGTTCAAACCCAGGATACCTTCTCTGCGGAAGCTGTCTACCCAGAGCGATGGGTCAGACCTATCACCTTTGGACAGTCCCCATCATGGAGAGGCAGAGCAGGACAGGTGTAAGTACTATGGTGAAGAGAAACTGAAAAGAGTTGTAGAAGATATGGAGACTCGCTGTGATATAGATGGATCTCCTTCAAAACACAGATCAGCCTCCACTCGCAGGCTAGTGGGATCTGCTGAGAAGGAGGGATCATTTGAGCCTATTTCTAAGGACAGAGGGAACAGCACCAGTGTGGCAGCCCTAAGGTCCAATTTTGAGAGGATTAAAAAGGGTAATTCGCATCATTCTGGAGATAACAAGGATGTTGTTGAAAAGCCCTTTTATGTGAACATGGAGTATCATCATGAGAAGGGTCTAGTGAAGGTCAACGATAAAGATGTTTCTGATAAAATAAGCTCTCTTGGTAGCCAAGCCATGCAAATGGAACGCAAAAAGTCCTTGCACTCCCTTCCTTCTAACATGGTACCTAGCTTCAACGAATTCCAGAGGCCTGCTTACAGGGGAAGGTCCTCAGAGAGCAGTTTTGGCTATGATGGAGAATATGAAGATGCTGAACTGAACCCCAGGTTTCTCAAAGATAATCTGATTAATGCTAATGGCAGCAACCGCTCACCTTGGCAGCCCATGGACTTTCAACCCTATCAAAGTATCTATGTTGGTGGAATGATGGGGGAAGCAGAAGGGAAAGGACCTATCCTGAGAAATCAGAGTACGACCGACCAGGAGAAACATCTTACTTGGCCCAGGAGATCTTATTCCCCGAGGAGTTTTGAAGATATTGGAGGAGGATATACTCCTGATTGTAGCTCTAATGAGAACCTTACCTCCAGCGAGGAAGACTTCTCTTCGGGGCAGTCCAGCCATGTCTCCCCCAGCCCCACCACTTACCGCATGTATCGGGACAAAAGTCGTTCTCCCTCCCAGAATTCTCAGCAGTCCTTTGACAGCAGCAGTCCACCAACCCCCCAGTCTCAAAAACGGCACAGGCAGCAGCAGGTCATTGTGTCTGAGGCTACTATTGTAGGCGTACGAAAAACAGGACAGATCTGGCCAAGTGATGGAGATTTACCTTCTGGGAGATGTCACCAGGACAGCTGCTTCCACGGGGATGCAGGTGTGTACCAGTTTTTTTTTTTTTAATGTATAGAGCAGGAAATGGCATCATGGAAGTGGATAGCAGAGGTTTTCTAGGATACTCTGGGTGAATCACCCAAAGGGGGCAACTGTTTAATGTGAAAAGTCTGTTTACCTTGTCCTGTTTTAGAAAGGTCCTGTAGAAGTATACCTCAGTCTTCATTTTAGAAATACAGATTGGATTCCCAAAAGGGTCGATCCAGGCTTCTCTTGAGAGGATCAACTGAGTGCCGTGTTAATCACTTCTCAAAGTTTCAGTGTGAACACTGAAACTAAAAAGGGGCCAGAACTGCTCAGTGTTTGTAAAGAGATCAGTCCTTCCCTCTTATTCTTGCACCGAGAAGTTAAACTCTGCCTCAGAGGTGGTGGCTTGTCAACATGCTACAACCCAAAGGTTTTGCTGGAGCTTTACCAGTAATAATGCTCTTCCCAGTCTTGTTTTTTTTTCCTGCCAGTATTAATTGGAGTGCTAGTTTCTCGTTCTGTTTTCTGTCATCCTTCAATTATAGCTGATTGGAGGTGACGATTGTGCAACCCTGTTGAAGCTTTCTGCTATCGCTAAGTGAGGGAATAACTTTGAATATCGGGAAGCCCTGAGGGAGAGCTCTTAATTTAATTGTAGCAGAATCAAAATTTTTGTTTGGGGAAGAACGAGTCGTGTTTGAACTCATTCTTGTGCAAGTCATTCAGGCATGCAGATGTCTGTGTGGAATTGCAGTAGATTTACAGTTGGTGGAAGAGGTGAAGAGTGAGCTATGTTTATTCAGGTAGACTTATTGAATGTATGGGGACATCTGAAGCTATTTAGCAAGGCAAGGTACATAATGTAGACAGTGTCTGGTATTAACAACACCACTGCTCTGCTGTGCAGTAAATGAAAAGCAATCAAACCCAGGAATGAAAAAGCAGTGCGGTGGTTTTGATAGACTTCTGGCATTCTAAATCTGTGAGCTATCTTGTGTTTTTTTTTTTTTTTCTTTGAATCTGATATTTTAATAAGTGGTTAACGTAATGGTTGTTAAAATGATTGAATTCCTGAAGCAGTAGGTGAATGAGGGGCCTATCAGAGATGTTACTTTCTAAGGTTGTGTGAGTTTGGTGCAAAGCAACTTTGCTGAAAGGAGATTCCTGGTTTTGCTTTCCCTGCTGTTTTTTTTGTTTGTTTGTTTGTTTGTTTTGCCAGCAATACTTCTGGGAGCAACAACAGAGGGAGAACTCTTTCCTGCCACCCCCTGCCATCCTTGCAACCCGTTGTTTTGTTAGTGGAAGGCTGTACAGTTGTAATGGATGTTCACTGTACGTGGAACCTCAGCGTCCTGTCTTCACAGGGACTTCTTTATCAGATTGTATATACATACTTGTTTTCGATCTGTCACTACTGCATTCTCATTCGGTCTTATGCATATGCTGGTATCTTATGGGGAGCACTTGCAGTGCAGGGGAGAGGCTGGATCTAGTGCTGTTTTAAACTGAGCTGCAGCCATCTGTCTCTGCTCTTGTTTACTGATGCTCTTTAGATGACTGGGGAGCCTCCTGGCAGTTGCAGTTTTTGCAGAAGAAAACAAAGGGGCAAAACCAACAAAGGTCGATAAAGCTCGAGGATAAATTCAGCTTTCAGAAAGGCAATAGATCACATTTTAAATAGTTCAGCTTGTGCTGTGTGGGATGTAGTGGTAGTAAAGTGGGCTGCTGAAAACTCAGAGCAGTTAAAATTCCTGGTTGTGCTGGAAAGCCTAGTGCTTGTGCCTAAGGTTGGCCACACAACTGCAGGCAAGGACAGAATGTAACTGGTGCCCCTTCTGCTTTCCTCAGCATAGGGGGTAACGTGGCAGGCTTAGCAGGAACCTTCACCAGATGGCTGATCGTTATTGTCTTGCACATTAGCTGGTGGCAACTTTTTCCTTAAACGAGAAGGCTTGTGACTTGAGGACTCTGTTTCTGATTAATTGTTACTGAGCGTTGTTTTATATGATTTTTTTTTCTTTCCTGATTAGAAAGAAGTTTGATCTGAATCAAATTGGTAGAACCCCTTTTTCATAAAACAAACAAAAGAAATGAGAGATCACTGTGTGATTAGCTGGTTGGCTATCGTTCCCAACTATCATGCGCTGATGTGGACTGTTTTCCATCACCATATGATATGAAGGCAGTTCGCAGATCCAGCCAGCCTTTCCTGCACCTGTGGTTCAGTCACTAGTTCTGTCAGTCTTCCTCGAAGTTGTGCTTGAACAGAGAGTGCAAGTTTAAATCACAGCAGGTTCTGGCCAGCCTTGATATTAATTAGCATCAAGTGGGATTTGTTCAACAGTATTTGGCTTCTTTGTGCATTCAGATTTTTGTATGCTTGCTGGTTTTGCTCTTCAAGACTCTGCCCATAATAATGCTGAATGTGGTGGGGCAGGTGCAAAGCAAACTTTCCATTTGGATCTGCCCTGCCAGTGCCTCTTGAACTTGGCTGGAGAACACATGCTGTTTTATCTAAATTCTTGTTTGAGTTCTCAGCCAAGTGATGATTTGTTACTTTTGCATTACAAAAAAGGACTAGAAGGAGGTCACCTAACTCAAGTGAAAGGGATCTAAGTCAATATTTGTAACTGGTTTTTGGAGATGGGTTATCAAAAACCCTAAATGAGACCGAGCTATTAGGCTTTCATTTTTTTTTTCGAAGGAGCAGAATGAGAGCTTGAGGGGTGAGATTTGGTAATAGCTATACTTTCTACTAAATGTGCTTAATGGAGTCTGGGCAAAGATATTTATGTTAGGATGTATTACGTAACACTAATTTCCTACAGTGGGAATGCTTATTTCTGTGTTAAACTTGAATATTTTTACTGTAATTGTGGAGGAAGAGCAATATATATATATATATTTATTTGATTCTGTCTACTGTTAAACAGTAGTTTTAGACCTACCGAGAACCCACGCGTGCTTTTCTGCTCCTAATGGAGGGGAGATCTGCATAGTGCCAGCATGCAGTGAAGAGACCTCGCAGTTGCCTCCGTTGCTAGTAAAGGTCTGTTAACTGAGGAGCACGCTGGAGTCGCTTCTTGACATTCTGGCTTGCTTCATAAAACCGGTGCGTGCCCTCTCAGGTCTGTGTACAAAATGATTTCGTCCATCTGCATAATAACATGCAAACTGTGTGGAGTCCACACGGATAAGGAAACAGCTTTACAGGTAAATGCTATAGGTGCCCCAATAGTGACTTGAGAGGACTGGATGGTGCTCTCCAGAGACTTTTGTCAGGCTGTAGAAAGCTACCAACAGCCACAGTGCTGGGTATAAAGTCAGTTTGGGGGTACGTGTAATTTAATTTCATTGGGAGTAACTTTTAACTTACTGTAGCCTCTAAGTGTGGGAGTGCTGCATGTCCCTTTCTGAAGAGTATGCAGCGTTCTCTGTGCTTTTAGTGAGTTTGATATGGACAGAAGAAAGAGCACTGGAATTTATCTGCGCATGTGAACTGTAAAACTTGAAACTCTTGTTATCTTAGCTGAGCAGAATGCCATTTTAAAGCACATAGTTGCTTAAAATTGTAGATTCTTCAGTTTTGTATGTCTTAAATGCCTAACCAGATAGCCATGCATCTGAGTTTCCTAGTTTTGAAGTCATCCTTATTTAATTTTTAAACCCCAAGAACGCATGCAATATATGGTCATGAAAGGATGCTGCTCTGTACCGGTTTCTGTGAGGGGTCTGTCCCTGAGTTACTTGCGTGTTCTAGGATCCTGGACAAGTTTCTCAGTTATGCACTTTTTCCACCCACTATTGTCTTCTGTGGATTTTACGAGATGTAGTTTGAAAAGTGCTTTGCAATCTTTCAGCAGTCTAAAGGCGACTCGTGGGGGGCAATACCAGTGCTGTTGCTGCTGTTTAGAAACAGTTGTATTCGAGCAAGAGGCAGGCTTTAGCCTTCTGTGTAGCAGTTCTTCCTTCTGAGGATCCGAAGTGTAGGAACTTTCATAATGTGCAGCTCACTTGTTCGTTTTAAGGACTACTGGCTCCAGGTCCTGCTGTCAGTCTGTGACTTGCATCAGGGTAAGGAACGAGGTTTAAACTTTCTCTGACACTTGTTTAGTTCATTTTGCTTTTATTTTTTAAACATGTTTTAATCTTTTGCTGTGACGATCAGTGGATTTCCTAGGAGCACTGATGACAAGATGCTGTTTAAATGCTTCCCCCCCGGCAGTGCTTTCCAGAGATTTAGTGGCTTTTGAGATTATCTAGCTGCTTGTCCTACCACTCCCCTCTTCGTAGTCTGGGTAAATGAAGAGTTCCTCCTCTCTCTTTTTCTGCCAGATTTCTCTTTCCCTCCAGCTGAGTTTAAGGGAATCTATGAAGCTTCTGCTGTAGCGTGGACACTTTAGTCCTTTTTGTTTTGTTTTGTTCCTTCTTCCACAAACAGTTGCTGACCCTTACCTCAGGCCCTCCATCAATAACGACATGCAGGCAGATTTTAGTTTTGCTTTTCTTAGGTTCACCCTAGATCGTGGAACTCCTCCAACCCCAACCTTCATGTTCTACTGCAGTTGCAGAGCACCTGCTTTTGAAATGAGAGGGTAAACCAACCCAGATAGTAGTTGGTTGATACTGGGAAGCTCTAAGAAGTGCTGATGTCACCTGATCTGTCTCTATGAAACTCTTCATGGTCCACAACAGAGATGCTGAAGTGGGACTGTTTTTCCCATGGAGTAAGTAGACCGAGAGTTATGAATTCTGGCAACAGTAGATCGGGGAGTAATGGATTAGGAATAAAGAAGCTTGTCATCCCTGCATAATTACCAACAGTTTTAAAGTGGTCTGTGGGGCAGTAGAGATGAGTCCACTTTGTGCAGCCGCCAGAGCTGCATGAGGGCCTCCCAGGCAGGCAGTGACCTGCAGCTGGGCAGGTTAAATATAATGGCAGTGCATGCTTAAGTTTGGGGAGTGTTATAGGAACTTAAGGCTAGGACCAAGTTGCAACAGAGCCATGCAGATATCCATGCAGCATCCATACTGTGATGACCACAGACTAGAATGCTTTCCTGTATGCTAGAACAATTGGAGCTAAGTATTTTCAACCTGGCGATTTCACAGAGCTAGAGGCCTAAAGCATTGCAGCGAATGCCACAAAACAAGATGATAATGCCTTCAATTTGAGCAGAAAATGTGTAGGCAAGTGGAGCCAGAATATTAAGTCTGTGGCTGAGGGAGCTGCTCCTATGGTCCATATTGTTGACTCTGTTCAAAGAACTGAAAAAGCACTGTTTTGTGGCCAAAGCAGTCAAACTGACTGATGTGTGTGTTTTGTGCATCTGTTGTGCCTCACTGTTGTCAGCATCAGTCCCAATGTTTTCAGATGAAAAACACAGAGATGTTTGGCACAAAATTTTGGTCCTGCCCTGAGAATTGGCAGGGAGGGATGGAAGCATCCATGGACTGTCTGCTGCAGCGCACTACCTCCTCTGAGATGGAGACTTCATTCTGGGTGGCTGAAGGAAAAATAAGAAAAAGAGGGAGCACCAAAGGTCAGCAAGGGAGTGAAGGGCTGAGGATGGAGATGAGCATGGCAGAATAGATTAGGGTTTGGAACTAGTGTAGGGATTGTGCTTGTGGAACAAAACTAATTACTGGGTAGAGGAATAGGCAAACGTGGCAAGAAGGTGGGTTTGTCTTTAGAGTGATGTGAACGCTGAACAAGGCTTATGTAGTGATTTACTTGTGTTTGTAGGTGATGGACTTTAGGTAGTGAAATCCACTGGGGAATGAGGTGCTTTGGTCACCTCTGTTTTGTCATCTTCAGCAAAGCAATAGCACAAGCGTATGGTTTTTCACCTTGAAGACTTTTGCTGGTTCGTATAAGTGCAGATAATTCTTGCAGCTGGCATGATCTCCACATACAGACTTCCAGAGGTGTAAACCTGGAAGGTTTTTCCTTTTGATTCTTACAGTCTTGTTCCCTGAAGCTAATGTTCAAAGAAATCTAGGGGTTTTCAGAGAGTCAATGTGGCTACTAATTTGTGGAATTAATTGCACCTTCCGTGAGTGCTTCCGTTCATTGTGTAATGCTTCTAGTTTGGATGTTTGGATAAAGTGCTAAGTATTGTATGCAGTTGCTCCTGGACTTGTTGGCTTGTTGGACTCCTGGCTTGCTCTTCACTGCTTGCAGAAATGTAGCTATGCTGCTCACTGCAGCCTTGTTGTCACTAGAAAACATCACTGAGATGTGAACGAAGGTAATGGATGAGTTGGCTGGAATGGGGAGTAGACATCCTAAGTGACAGACTTGGAAGGGGGAAGAACAAGGTTGAATTCCCAAATTTGCTAAACCTTCAAGTGTGGGTTAGGAAATGCTTATTTGAATACTGGGCAGCATGCTATAGCTCACGACTATTAAAAGAAGTGTTGTGGGGAGTGGAGGGTGATTTAGTAATCCACATTTGGCTTTGCAGACTATCTGAAAGATGGGCCAGCAAAGGAGACAGAGAAGAAGCCTGTGAGGGTTTGGGGGCCAGTAATAGCCTGGTTACAGGTCTCTACCATCCAGTTCTAGCATGATTAGCAGTTACCTCCCTAATGCCCTCCCTATTTCCCCAACCTGTTAGGGTTAAACATAGTGCAGAGGCAAGAGAGACCTGTATGTCAGCTTCAAGGAATTTTGGAGGTCAGTCCATAAAGGTTAATGAGGTGAGGCTTGGCAAGCTGTTTAAGGAGAATTGCACCATTTCAATTACCGTGGGGAAGCATATTGCTGTTCATGAAAATCAGGCTGTTGATTGGAGGCACAGCCTATCTGGAGCTTGCTTTTCCCCAGGGAAACCAAGGCTAGCAGGTTGTCAGACTGTCTCCTGTTTGATTTGTTCTGCCCAGTCAGATAAGCAGGGAAAGAACAATAAGGGCCTGATTCTGCTCTATCCCTGGTGAAATATCATGGACTTTAGTAATCTCTTGCTTGCACATGTAGGAAGAGAAATGGTGTTCTGGTACGGGTTGAATTGCAAACTTTGCTGTGCAGATAGAAGGATAGACTGCAAGTGGACAAGAGAAATGCTGGCAGGGATTAATTAGCTTGGGTGAACTGCATGCGAATGAAGTACTTCCAAAATAAAAATTTGAGCGTCTTAAGTTACAAAGCAGGTTTTAGTCAGCTCATTGAACATGAAGTCAATTGCTTTCCTGATCATATCTTTAATTTATATGTGACGTGAAAGTAACCATAAATTGTCAGTAAATCCTCAAATGTTGGTCTGTCTTATTGCTGAGGTAGAGATTTACGAGTCCAGAACTTCTCTAAACTTGTTCTGAGTTGTACTGTATGTGTTTCAAACAGTAAAACTGGCCTGCGCAGGACCAGCAGGGTGCATTTCTGTCACAAAATCTGTTTGTGGTTTGCAAATCTTCCTAGTTACTAAAATAACAAAAGCATGTCTCTCTCTTGTCTTCTTCCCAGCTGCCAAAATGGTATCTCTCAGACCCTTTCTTAACCAGGTTATGGCTGATGTAGTAATAAGATTATTGCAAATGTAATTGGAATCTTTGTTTCAGAGAAAGCTCTGCCCAAACGTGGCAGCTGGAGCTGAGTTAGTTGCTCATGGCTACATGAATATGTGAGGAGTATATGCGTGAGAATCCACAATGATTGCCCTGTAGGAAGAGAGAATTGGTAAAGTTCATTCTGTTGGTTTATATTACTGAATTGTCTGTTGGTATTGCAGGCCCTTTGGCTAGACATTATCATCTGTTCTTTTGTTGTTATTTGCAGCCATTTCACCAATCCTTGTTGCTTCTATTTTTTTCTATTTTGTGGAGGGAGGACTTCTTTTTTTAGGGAGAATAAATCCACCACCCCCTTCCTCATGTTAAGAATAACAACAACAACAACAACAACACCACAAACCACCTCTTTTGGAGCTTCTGCACAAGTTAGGTTTCACAATGAAGTATCCAAAGACCCCAAATTATTTGCAGATTGGCCTGTGACAACACAGTAGTAACAACTGGTGCCGACTGTGCTGTGAATCAAACAGTATTATCTGAAATCTAACAAAACAGCTTTTGCAATAGTGAACAATTCGTGTGTACAGACTTGGCTACTCTTCTGTGTTTGTGACCACTCCTTGATGTGTGGAGAAGTGCAGTTGCAGCCTTGGCTCACTATGTCTGTTTACTTTTTCTTAAGGACTTCAGAATATTCTGCTCTCAGCACTGAAATGCAGCTACTTCTCTGATGGGATATGTACCAGCTATTATGTAATCAGAAATCATATACTGCATTGGCTGCAAAGCTAGGTAAGGAGTGCCTATTTTCAACCCACAATAGAAGTGAGGCTGGAGCAGGCTCTAGTTGTTAGGATAGATGTTTTACTTTTTATTTAAAAAAAAAAAAAAAAAAAGGAAAAAACAACCCTCAGTTACCTACTGCCGCATCTGTGTGTTCTATAAAGGGCCAGTAGCTTCCTAGAATAATATGTTTTAAAGAAAAATACCTCAGTCCCTGGAGCATCAGGCTTCAAACATGTCTGAGCTGCTAAGAAGTAAATGTGATTGGTCTATTGTCACTAGGGAGGTGTAACATGCAAGCAGAGAACTGGATCTGTTGCAGTCTACAATTACATAGCACTGCGTGATATTGCCCAGGAAGATAGTAATGGCCTGACAGCCTCGCTGGGCTCAGGGCTTCCCAAAAGAGATTAGATTATGGTGCTTAGTATCAGCCAAGACACAGAAAAGCATGTTTCTGTGACTGTTAGCATCCAGCTGTCTCAGTTCATAGCAGTCTTCATTTTTGTTTCCTGCTAGCCTAGCTCTTGTTGCTGATTTTTTTTTTTTTTTTTTTAATATAATGGTCAGCACTGACATTAGCAGTGAAAGTTTTGGAAAATAATATGCTGAGGAAAGTGAGTTGATCATTGTTGGTAGAGTTCTGTGTGTGCTCACCCCCTCCCACCTTGTCCTTCATCTCTAGCACAGACTGTCCCCTTTCTTTGAATCCTTCTAGGTTGAATGTTTGAACGTGGGAGTTCCCTTGCTCTCCCTTCATGTCTAGTATGCTTCTTGCTTCGCATTCTCCTGAAATGGTCACCGGATCTCAGTCTGATAGGGATGAAATCGCTGTCATCAATCTTTTACAACAAACAGACAAAAACCAACACCAGAATAGTGCCTCAATCTGGCAATGTTCTATCATTGTCTTCAAGGAAATCTTGGTATTTGGATGGATGTGTTTGTCTTTGCCAGCTGAGCTAATTACTTGCTTGAATTGCTGTAAATTGATGGTCAAAGTAGACAAAAGATCTGGAGCTACAGGAGTGCGGGTTTGTGTACTGGTTACCATGAAAACTTACCAGAAACTTCAAGTTGATGCTGATTTTTCTCTGCTTCAGTCTTACAGAAGATGATTTGCTTCTCCTCCAGAAGTAGCCCTTGTCTTTTTACAGGGAGGTGTGTGTGTGGGAGTGGTGCAGTGCAGGGGAGCCCTGGAACAGAGCTGTAGCATCCGTAAGTCTTGGGAGGAGACAGTACCAAGGCTGGGGGATACACATCCCAGGAGGCTGTAGGAGACAGAAGGACCTGTTGCCACTTGCAGCTCAGAGTGAGGGGTAAATCTCAGGCCATCTCATCTCAGCAGAGTTTTAGTAGGGAGAGAGATGAACTAAAAAGATCTACTGTCCTCTTATTGAAATATCTTAATAATGCAATGGCTGACAGTATCATAATGTTTTTATCAGTACCCCCCACTAGTAGCTTGAGAGCTCCTTGACAATGTTTTCTGTTTGATTTCATCTTTATACTCCCGTTTGTGCTCAGTGTCTAACAGGACCGAGAAATTCTGCTCTATCCTGAAAAGTTCCACCAGGGAGGTGAACAGGTGAAATAATGCTGGCCCCAGCAGAGGAGAAAATCCCACAGTCCCTAAAGTAAATAAAGAACTGGCTGTGCCTAGAGGCAGCGTGTACCTGTGCTGTGGAGGGCAGGCAGGAATTAGTGCACCAAAGGCAGCTTCGTAGGAAGCCCCTTGAGTCCATCCAGGGGACTGGGGCACTAAGGGACACCTCCAGTAAAATCCACCTGAGAACATGAATTCTTGCCAAGCACTCACAGAACTGCAGTCAATTTACATTTTCCAGAGTTTTCCTGTTTTGCTAAAAGGGTCCATCAGGGAAAAATATTATCCTAAAGGAAAAGATGTAGAGTTTGGAATAGCTAGCAAGGAAGGAATGAGAGAGCTTCATGATTTTATTTTTTCGCTTGGATTATTCCTGTTTGTTTGTTTTATTTAGCAGTTGGACACGCCAATGGCTACTATCAGAGACATGTAACAGTATCTCATGAAGGGCTTGGTCCAGGATTTGCTGATGCCAGGGGATTTCTGGTGCCTGTTTTGCTGTGACTGGAGCACTAGCAGCACTAGCTGTATGTTTCTTTATAGTTACCTGAACCAGAATTTCCCAAGATATCTTGATTTTTAAGTGTGGGCTTGATCTCTGACTTTAAAAGAGCTGATAGGCTTTTCACAGGCCTAGGTTATAAATGTTTTAAAACTGTTATATGCACGCGACCTATGCTGTCAAATTTCAGTAGCCGTACTGCAGATGTGGTTGAGAGCTGCACTGGGCTGGCAGTTTGAAAACATAATTCTGATTTAAAGTTTTTCTTACCTTTTAGAGAACCGTGTTAGCTGTACATGTGCATCTGCTGTGCCTCCTGGATGGGTGCTATGGAAACACTAATGCTGTTTGGAAAGCATTTTTACTTTAATTTTTTTTAGCACCACTCAGCCTCTGCTGTCTTAAGAAGCGAAAAGAGAAAAGAAGGTGATAAAATGGCGTTTACATCAAAACATCAGATATGCTTTTTTCAGTTTGTCCAGTCCTCTGAGATAGGTTTCTGTAAAAATGCATTTTGGTTAGGTAGGGTTTTTTAGTATGCATAGAGAAATAAATGTCTGTTGCATATTTAAAGTATCTGAGACAGCAGAACAAGGTGCCATCCACTCAGCTGGGCAATTGTTGGTAATGAACTTAAGTTCTCTTACAGCATGGTGTGATCACAGCTGTCTGAGTGCGACTGACCTGTCATGTTTGTGTTCAGCAAACATGCCCTAGCCCTGACCTTGACTACCCCAAATCTATTCAGGCTTGAGCACTGACCTATACATAATTTGTTGTGGACTCACCGTCTGGCCAAATTAAAATATGTACTAATATGATCTAAGAACTGCTTTGTTTTGCACCGAATATTTAAACATAACAAAATCTATACTGCAGGTGCAGGGTTATGCACCTGCCCTCAGTTAGTGCCTGTCCTCCATTTCAGTAATTGTATGAAATCTCACGATCTCCACTTAAAGCAAGGAAGGAGACTTGATTATTTTTTATGTAAATATGTTCTGTATATACGTGTGCACAACAAAGATCTGAAAGGGAAGAATTTTACGTAAGTCTTTTATTCTGTATGCAGATGTTTCAGAGTAGTTTCAATGTGTGCGAATGTGTACTGATGTGAGAATACAAGCACCCATATAAAGTTCCACCTAAACTTTGCGGCAAGCAAAAAACCATTCGGTTGCTAAAACTGTTTTTCCCATTAATGGGCATTTGCATGCTGCAAATAGGCTTGTTTAAAGGTATTTGGTAGTTGTTGTTTTGTTTTGTTTTCTTCTTTTTTTCTTTGTCATTGGTAGGGAAGCAGTCATTTGCAAATATTTTTCAAATACATGCAAAGAATGAAAAGCAAACTTTAAAAGAAAAAACAGCCTTGCGTTTATAACAAGCTTTTATCTTACGTAGTTATTTGCATAAATAAATTTCCGAGCGTTTTAACAAGGAAGTATGCAGCTCAATCAACCTTTGAGATGCTGAAGCTCAGGCTTCCAGCTGGATTTTGGTGAGCCCTAGCGTCCTGCAATCCAACTTGGACCACACTTCTTTCAGCTGGAAAGTGGATTAATGTCCTTTGTATGTACATGTTTAGAAATTAGTTTATATCCATATATAACTTTTAAAGGAAAATACTGTAAAAAAGAAAAAAAGGAAACACATCAAACACACTTTTGGTGGAGGTTTGTCCTTCCACTGATTTCTACAATTCATATACTTTTTTCCAGTACTTCTTTCTTATTTCTTTCTTCTTAATTCTGTGCCCCTATTAACTCATACAGGTTTTCCCACTAAGCAATTAAGTTCAAAATCTGGGCCGCATTTGCCTACCTATGGCTGTTTGGTTCTACTTATGTTTTGATCTCTGTTTTTCCTACTCTCTATTATTATTTTTTAAGATTTGAAGCAAGGGCTGCTTTGTCTTACAACACATATTTGTACATGTCTTTCAGTATTTTCATATTATGCCCCTTGAGGCTGTCTTGATTTAAATCGTCTTTGGTGATAATGCTTCATGCTGTGGCATGCTGCCCTGTCAGTTGTGCCAACAACTGTTCACTTGTAGGTTCACGCTAAGAACTGGATCAGGGAATTCATCTGTTTTTTGTTTTTCTTTTCCCAAACCAAACAAAAATGACTCCCCCTCCCCAGGCCATGACACAGAAACCCTCCATCCATGGATCCCGTCCATCCTCCCCACCGATGTTTGTGCTGCTGCAGCAGCAGCTCATTGGTCCATGTTGGAGGGGAGAGAGTATAACGCTGTGAGAGACAATGTATGCTTAAACCCCTGGTCTGCTGGGACTCTGGGCTGGTAATTCAAATAACAATGGAAACATTAACGCTGAGAAGTCACGTTTAACTTCAGCAATTTCACTTCTGATTAGCCAGCTGCTTTGGGATTTTAGGAAGAGGTTTGGAGTATCCTTTGAGTGGCGTATCTCTTTCCCTAGTCAGATGCTTTGTTTCTGCAGTTGGGGTGGGGTGCCTAAGGGTTTGCTGATGTTTGAAATACATTTTTTTTCTACAAAACAGACACTAAGTAGAGTACTAGAACTGAAAATGAGAGGAAAGACCTATTTACAGTCACTGTTGTTTGCAAAACAGACCAGATGATATTCTAGTCCATGTGACTGACTCCCCCTTCAGTTGCCTATGTAAGTACTTCATATTTTTAATTACTACATCAGCAAATATATCGACTGTTTACGGCCAGAAGAAAATGGAAAAGAAGATGCAATTATTCCTTTTTACTAAGACTAAAGGTTTCTAGCTTCTGCTAAAAGATTGTTCAGGTTATAAATCATCTGGAAGGAGGACTGTGTGTATCTCAGGTTAGCACAGTTTTTGGAGGTGACTGGATCACCTTGGGTAACGTGCATGGGGTTTCACGGAGTGTATGAGTGGTCATGGGCTAAGTTTTCATACTATTTTTATGATGTAATTACTGTAACGAGGCATCTGCAGTAGTCTCTTACAACTATGTATTCTGCGAATATTTTCCCTTGATGAATGTTTTGGAAGGGGAATTTCAGAGGTAATTGCTAGGCCTTCTTACACTCATTTGTTTTGAAATATAAAATTTCATTCTCCTGGCCTAACAATGCAAATAAGACTGGTATCAAATAGCATGATTCACTTAAAAAGCTTAGTCAAGAACAAGGAGGGAGCAGGGGTCATCAGGAAAAATACAGGTAGTTTATAGCATTGAAATATCTTTACATTTTCCCAATTTCATTGATGATGTTTACTTGATTCACAGATCTATGTTTACCTGTGAGTGCTGGCTCCCCACAGGTTTGTGAGCTCTTCTGATTTAGCTTGCCGAATTCCTGCCTCTGTAGCAGCCAGGTGCTAGATTTCTGGCTTGAAGCTTTTTTTTTTTTTTTTTTGCTCTTTTTGTTCCTGCTTGGCCCACAAACATGGAAAAGAATGCCCCACCCTGCTGACTCACTGTGCCCAGAGCACTCCTTATATTCCTGAAATAGGATTAATATCTGAGCCAGTTTGAACAACTCAGCATAGATGGATCTGGTTCCCTTCTGCCAAACCTCTTCTTAAAACAGCTGGTTTCTTCTCTTAGGCCCATGAATCCCGTCTGTGTGCTCTATCGGGCTTCTGCCCCAAGGTGATTTCCTTATCTCATAATCATTTAAAGGGCTTTTGCAACAAATACAACTGTCGTAGAAATCAACTAGTATGTAGAATGATCCGTTTAACAGGTTTATTCTGATGCTCTGCTGGGTATTTAAGTGGATTTAACTGCATAGTTTAGTATGTCCTTGAAGATGGTTCCAAATGAAACCTGCTGCTGTCAGATTCCGTCATATCTCTGCATGCATACCAAGTGTGCCTGGGAGATGTCAGGCAGTGCCCTAGGCAGCGGGGATGGGTTGCTATTTATAGGGGAATACTAGGAGTAGCCAGCCACTTACGGTGTTTACCATCGTGTTGTCTATAACTTGGTGTCTCAGATAATACTCAGTCTAGCTGCTCTGCAAGGACTTGTAAGAAGTTATTTCCCTGTTCCAAGGACAAACTCCTGTTCTTTCTCTGCACTTCTCTTCTCCACCTTTTGCAGTATGCAGTTGTCTTGTGGCTCACCCCAGGGGCATATATGCTTCTGTATGTCCCTTTACCTTGTTTTGCTTTTGGATCAAAGGATTGTGTGAAGGCAAATGTCAGTTATCAATTCTTGGTTTTAAAAATACACAAAGTGACACACTTTTTCCCTTTGATTGAAGTGAACAGGAGTCTACTTCTTTCCGTCAGCATGCTGTGCAGCCCTGTTTTAATGTCTCAGGTCTTGAGTTCTTGCAAACAAGTGCATCCTGCAAAAGGCCATATTTGGCAGTGAAATAGTCAGCAAAATGCCTGGAAAAGAACATTACAACCTTGAGCACAGCCCTTTGGAATGTAGCAGGTTCCTGATAAGGCAAAAATTGAGTGGGTGAATGTTTTTCAGAGAAGGAGGCCTGTAGAAATGAACACTGTTTAAGACATTTAGAAGCCCCTTCACCTTTTAGTCTTTTTGTTTGTTTGTTTTGTTTTAAATATATTGAAATGTAGCTTTAATTATATTAAAGCCCGTGTGAAACTTGTGAGTAGGGTCAGTTATTTGCCCGGCTTTTGAAAGAATAACTTGCCATTCTATCATTACAAAGTCCTGTTTTGGAGGTTGACTTAAAAATGCATTTAAGCATCCTATATCTGCCTACAGAGTGAGGAGGAGAAAAAACTCAGTCTAAGATTATCTGTAACAAAGAAGAAGGATATGTGCTATTAAAATCGGGTTTTAATTTCTAGATATTTTTTAGTGCTCTCATAATGATAGGAGCTCATTGGATCTGCAGGTATTCCAGGAACACGGAGAAGTTAAACTGTCGATAGCCCTGTTCACCCAGGTAAACTGAGGCACTGATAGTTCCAGTTAAAGTGTCCAAGATCATCTACAGGTGATAAGTCTGGGATACGGACCCTGAGCTTTTGTTCTCAAATCTAGAACTTAATCTCTGAGACAGTCTGTACTTACATCTCATCTGTGAGGTGAGGTGGCAGCACAGATGCTAAATAGGCTTTATTCTGGCTCATCTCTGTCTGCGGTGGTTAGATAAGCATGGTTTAACCTTGGTCGTTTTCACCAGCTCTGCTAGAACCCTGCAGTGGATGGGGCCTAAAGGGAAAAGCTAGTTAAATCCACATAACCATCTTGTCTTTCCATTATTGCTGCCTTTTGTTGGCTTGTTCCACAGTTACTTAAATGATAAAGAACCATACTTATGACCACAGCTTCTTCTATGTAACCCACCAAACAGCTATTTTTAATTACTAATGCATGTAAATGGACTGAAGCTATAAAGTAGTTTGTGTCTTATTACCAGACTCCTTACTGTGAAGCTCTTGGGTCTCTGTCTTTCTCTCCAAACATTTCTATGGCACCTAGCACAGTAGAATCCAGGGTTTTGACTTCTAGTCACTTATTACAGTGCAAGCAACACATTTTTTGATTAAGTGAATGATACTTTGCAATACAGAAATTATGTGGCAGGAGAATATTTCAGGGAAGTGTAGTTTATTTCCCCCCAGAGTTTGCTTAAGAAATCAACCCAGCCTCTAGCTGGCAACAATAAAGGAGAAAGGAATGAAACAAATTCCAGTTTTCCTGTGGTACAGGACTGACTTCCAGACTAACTGGCTTTTCTTATTTACGGATCTCCAAAGGCAAATCTGCATGTTGTTTTTTTCTGGGGGGAGGGGGTGTTTTTGTTTTTTTTTTTGTTTTGTTTTTAATGCTTCTTGGAAAGGTTTATTTACAGCAAAGGTCATTTGTGTTTCAGATTGACTTTACTAACCAGTAAGTTCCTGCCAGAACAGTGCTCCCCCTAAATTTTAAAGCCTTCCAGGTAGGTTTTATTAACATTCTCCTGTAGCACCACTGAGAGAAGCCGGTGTAGTTACTCAGCAAAGGAATGCAACTGCATTGGGACTGCGATATACTAGTGAAGCCTAGATATTTTCAGTATCTTCCTTGCAGCTGCTTTGCCTAGGTTTTCACTGTCTAGTGGTCTGTTTGTACTCCTTGTACCCGTTTTGTTCTATTATTTTTTCGCCAAAGCTCCTTTTTTCGGGTCTCTGCTTGTTCTACCTCTAAAGGAAAACTTCAGAATCCTAAGCTCCTATCTAGTGCTCTGAATCAGCAGCTCCCTAAACCTGTCTTTGTGGTGATTCTGTTTACAGTAGTATCAAGAAATAAGGTGGTACTGTTCGAAGGAAAAAAACACCCAGCCTTCAGGGAATGTACCATCTGAGTGGAACAGTGCCTATACAGCTCTTGACTTTCTCCTCGGTTAACTCTGCAGTGTTGAGCCCTCCTGCATGTGCACCACCTGCTACTCATACTAACAGGCATCAGGGTGCTGTGGGTTACAGGTGTGATAGACTTCCAGAATGGCACAGTTTGTTAGAGAGGACTAGGCACCTGTTTTGAGCTGGTATTGGTAGGATTCTTCCTCTTGCTAATGCAATGGAAGGGAAAACTTTCTTTTTTTGCACTGGGGAATTGTTTTTATCTTCAGTGTTGTTATTCTTCTTGCCCAAAAGCACAACCTGACCTGTCAGATACTGAGTCTAATCCATCTCCTGATCTTTCGCTATGATTTTAGTAGCTTTTTCCTTGACCACTGAAATATGTTCATTTTTGCAGGCCCATGAGGTTAAGTTCTGCCCCACACTTGGTAACAAAAATGTATTTTCCTTAGAACTGGCTGCAGTTATCTCAGACTCTGACTTGCCTCTTTGAGAGCTGATTGTGGTGTTTTTCTCCCTTCTTGGTAGTCTTTACTGTTCCAGTCTCTACTGGTCTCCTGCCCGTACATGCTACATCCATGGTTCAGTTTCACATGTGATTAGTTTCCTCTTTGGTGATGACCCCTCTATCCTTAGCCTAATTAAATACCCTAATTGCTAGCTGATGCCTGGCTAAGAAGTCTTTCTGTGTATGATTTTGCTGCTACACAAACGCATACTCACTCATTAGACTATCTCAGCCATATAACTGAGCTATGCCCTCAGCTATTTTCTAAAACTAAATACACTTTGTTTCTGAGTCTCTTTGTGACACTGTCTAAACATTTTGCTTTTCAGTCTTTCCTTTCCATCCATCCCCTGGCCATCGTCTGCTGCTGACACAACGCGCTATCACCTCTGGGGCAGCCCTGCAGTGTGACTGGGGGGGAGGAGGGGGGCAGATTGCAGCTGGAGCAGCAGCCTTGGGGAAGCTGTGCCTCATATGAACAGGAGCCAGTCAACTGGTGGAGGGAGCTAATGGACTCGGGGGGCGTGCTTCTAGCTCCACTTCTGCTAAAATTGTTATTTATCTTTCATAGATAGCATATGAGTTTGAGAGTCTCAGGTGACTGACAGGAGTAGGGCTATGATAAAGAAGAATATATGAAAGGAGAGTAAATAGCTGAAAGGGTGTTAAAACAGTAAAAACATCTTTTATCCGCTCTAAGCCACTTGTTCTGCAACACTTAACCTTTGGTGCCCCACATGTTTATTGTCCCCAGGGATTACTGTACTTCTGCAGCTGCAGAATTGCTGCAAGTGGACTGAGAAGCAGTGTAGTTGCAGCAACTGTACTGCAACTGAATTGCTGAGTAAGAATAGCTTTCATCGAGACAGTTTGTGAGAGTCCTGCTTAGGAAGGTGTAAGTAAAGACTGAAGGAAAGGGCAGGAGTTCTGTGGATTGTGTCCTTCTAAATTGTTACCAGCATTCTTTTTTTTTTTTTTTTTGACTATGATTTTGGGAAAAAAAGAAGAGGGCGGGGAGTGTCTTTAGATCAGCAACATAACAAGAAAGAGTATCTGGGTTTATTGCTCTGCTTTCATCTCAAAAACTGTTGTGGTACCACTCCTAGCTAGAAGATATAGGCAGGGGCTTTCAGAAACAAGCTGGTCGTGATCCAAAATGGACTAGCCAGAGGGAGGGTAAATAGCTGTTACAGCCCAGGATGAATAGGCTGCCTGTCTGATCCATCCTGAAATCTCTGACCTGCAAAAGCTATCAGAATCTGGGTTTGTGCTGGAGGACAAGCCATATTCATATAGCATCTTGGAGGGTGTGTGAGAGGGCAAGGTTGAGGGGGAGAAGGGGTGACATTTAATCCCATGCTTGCTGAACCGTAAAGGTTTGCTTTGTGTTGGTCTGCTCTCCTGCGCTTCCCTCCTACTTTAATGACTGTGATGAATGACAAATGGAGGCAGAGCAGTGAAAACAGGAAACATAATCCCTCAAAAATAACCAGTGGGAAAGGGAGGGAAGAAACTGTAAATAAAGGAACCCCTGCTTTCATGGGGCAGCCCCACAGAAGAGCTAGTGGCTTGGCAAGGAGAAGGAGCTGCTGCTCCTCTTTGAGCGTACCAAGGGGTTGTCTTTAGCTCCTGGCAGGGGGAGGAAGGCCTGGCAGTTGGGGAACTGTGGTCTTACCAGTGTTTTTTTTTTTTTTTTAAATAAATAAAAATAAAACTTGACTACAGGTGTAAGTTTTGCATTGGATGTCAGTTATATTCACATATTGTTTAATTTATATTCACTTATTGTTTGTAGGCTGTAGAGGCCTTCAGTTTTCTCTGGCTGTGAGAGCTGAGCGTTGCTTCTGTATTGTCCTTCAGTCACTTGCGAACACACCAGTGGACTTAATGTTTGCAGGGGAGGGGCAGAAAGTTCTGGTGGGCACTGTGGAGTATTTCAGGAGGCATCGCATTGCTGGTTGGCAGGTTAAAGGCTCAAGGTCACAAGAAAACTGGATAATGGATGCCGGAAAGGGAGAGACATCCCCCCAGTTCAGGGGGTTTACATTGTAATTCCTTTCATACCATAGCTTTCAGTGGATATTGGATGGAGTGTCTGCAGTGGGAAATTCTTAAGGGTAATGAAAATGAAGAGCCAGAAAGAGGAATCTCTGGCCTCCTCTTATGCCATCTGTAAATAGCAGGTGCTGAGATGAGTAGCCTTCGGAGCAGTGAAGCCCTCTCACCTAGAACTGGCAAACAAGGATGTTCTAAAGCGTGCTCCAGTCCAGCCTTCCTCAGCTGCCTTCAGCTGATCACCTTACTGGGGACGGTAGATGGGAATTTGTCTTCTGACTGCTCAGAGTCCTGCTGCACTGAAATACAAGGAGGCCTGAATTGGCTGGATCCCTGTAGTATGGCACGGTACAGTGGAAGAAGGTGGGATTGTTGGAGAGCACGTGCTTTGCCTCTTTGCACTTCTGTTGTCTTCTTCTGGAAGACAAAGATGATTATTTCCTCTGTAAATTGCTTTGAACTTTACTTAACACAAAGGGAGACCAAATCCATGCAGTGCTGCCTGTGGGTGTGTTTAAACTCTTCCTCAAGGCAGCTCTTTTCGTTGGGAATGGCCAAAAGTGCTGCAGGCTGTGGTTGTGTTCACTTGTTCCAATTAAATTCGTTTTGGATGCCTTTCCTGAATCATGCTGGGCATGGCCTTTTTTTTTTTTTTTTTTTTTTTTTTAATATCTGCGTGTATACGGGAGCTCCAGCAGTGGTGTAACAGCTAAAGGGAGAAAACAAGTATATGGATCAGTACTTCTGAGCCTTTTGTTCCAAACTGGAACTTGTATTAACAGAAGTGGTCTCCCAACTGTGTGCATTAACTGTTACGTGGAGCCTGGTGGCTGATAGTTGCATGGAATGGGGCAGCAGTGGCTTGGGTGCTGCGGAGTCTGGGCTTGATAAAAGGATACAGGAAGGGCACGTGAAAAACGGAATGACTTGTCTGCTTATTTCTTGTTTTCTTAAGACTTAGGTTGGTGGAGTATGGATCTATAGCAGTGTTTATTTAACTGTGATGAGGTCAGGGATGGAGAAATTTACCTGTGTATATTTTTAGGTAGTTTCAGCCACTAGTTGTCTGTTGTTTGTAAATATTGTAAGAATTTGAGAAATACCGGTTGGGTGGTTCTTGCATTCTGGCCTCTGTGCAGCTCTGCTTCCATTCTTGACTTCTTCAGAGTGCTGCTGCTTATGCATTTGCCCCATCTAACCCCTGTTAATCCAAGAGTTTAGTGCCCCAACTTGTGCCGCCTGGCCTGCCTCTTTAGCTTGCAAGGGTACGTGCAGAAAACAGCTGGTAAACCAGCTGACAGCATTAAAAAACAGAAGGTGCTGTCAGAGCTGATCTGGTGGTAATTAACTGAGTTGTGCTATAGAGTGTAACTCTGTACTTTGCTTGAAAATCTCAGGATGGGCCAGTGCCTGAGAGGAGTGTGGTGTGTGCATGTCTGAGTTTCACCGCGGACTGGAGCTTTAGAGGGATAGCGATTGTTTGGCTAGGGGAAGGTGCAGAAAAATTTCAAAAAGGGAACACACTTCCTTTGCCGAAATCGGTAAATGTTATGGCAGCATGTTATATTGATCCTTCTATTGTCCCTCCCTTGGTTACTATGCTAGTTTTGCTTGCCATTTCATTTTAAGTTTTAAGGACTGAACTTGGAGGACTTGGCACTGGGGAACACTGGAGCTTTCCAAGCTGCTTGGATGATTTGCTGCTGCCACCACCCTGGTCACTTGCTGCATTCAGTTCCAGCTCTGGTCAGCTGCGAGTTTTCACCTGCTCAGCTGCTGCTTCCTTTCTGTGGCTTTTTAACTTGCCACTTGCTCCGATCCACCTGTCGCCTGCGGTATGGGAGTCTGCTGCACGCCCCGCTGCGCTATCTGCTTGCTGGCTGCCCGGCTGTGGGGCAGGACTGAGATCCTGTGGCCACGTGCCAGTGCTCGCAGGACGCGCTGTGGCTTTTTTGGCTTGTTCCAGTCGCTCGTCACCTGCATCTTGCCAGAGGCTGGCTGGTGGAGGCTGTGGCTGGCTGAGATGCTTTCTCAAAGGGCTTTTCTCTTCCTTATCCCAGAAGGGCTGCAGGCAGACAAGGTTGCACTGTGTTTCACTTTTTCTTTCGTAAATTCCCGGGCCTTAGGTGGACTTAGAATTTCCCCAACATTTAAAAACAAAATAGCCTTTGGAATAAGTAACTGCAAGCTGAAAGGAAGGAGAGGCTGTCAATACCTGGGCATCTGTGTGCTTGTTCTGTTGCCTCCCCCAGTTTCTTGAGTCCATTTTTCCATGCTTGCTGATGCTCTCCCCTGGGTGTGTTAGGGGAGAGCACCCTCTTCCCTGCCCCCACGGCTCTCCCCTGCAGCTGCTGACTGAGAGATGCACAAAAGATGTCTGTCTGCCTGCTTCGTGGGCACAGCTGACGCCTCAGCAGTAGTTCAGGAACTTATGCTGCTGCTACAGGTGCTGGGGGGGGGGCGAGCAGTGGGTGGGGAGGAGGGGGAATGCTCTGGTGCTGCTTTCTTGGGGGCTGGGTGGAGTTCCTGGATTTTTGTCTGGAGGGGTTTCTCCCCCCCACATACACTACAACGCCTTTGCATCCTCAGAGGTTTTCTGCCCAACATAGCAGGATGGGATTTCCTCTGCCAGCTACACAGATCTGTTTGGGAAAGAACTGTAGGTAGATTTTTTTAGGGTACAAGTGCCTTTGTAAGGTAGTCATGCGTGTCTGGAACAAGGGCTATTTATATTTTAAGGGTAAGATTTTGGGGTCTGGTCAGTTCTGTGCGTTGTCTCAGTGGTACTCTGTCACCTGTAAGTTTTTGTTACTTTTGAAGGGATTAGAGTGAAGTTAGTTCTGAGCATCTCATGAGTAACCTACCCTTGAAATACATACATTTTTTTAATTACACATTCTGAAGAACAACAATGCTTTGAATTATTCCACACAAGGAAATCTGTTTGCTCGTAGACAGAAAACATCTTGGAGGCTGCAAGTTCATTTCTGATTAACAGCCACTTGGATCAGTTTAGATTCTATTGTAAGTTAAAGAATATGGGCAAACTTTGTTCTTCCATATTTTTTAGCTGGGAGAGGCTGGAAGATGGTGAGGAGGAGTACTGAAGATAGAATAGTATTTTTGATTGCGATAAGGATGCAGAGGAGCTCTTTTTGTAAAGGCTGCTGTAAAGGAACAACGCCTTGGAAAACAGAAAGACTTTGTCTATAGTCGTGTTTAGGCACCGCATCGTGTGCTATCTCAGGTTACAAAGGGGTGAGCTAAGGATAGTAGAAAGACTGCTTATGTTTTAAGAAGAAAAATGTTACCTTATTACTTACCTTATTACTTGAACATAGTTTGGATTTATAAAGCTTGAGACAATTACTACTTGGACAGACATTCAGTGAAAGTTCTGAAGATGAAACAAAAATGAATTTGTTTTTAGTGCATTTATATTTTTGCTGAGAAGCTTCATGCATGATCTGTCAAGAAATTGCTAGTCAACAGGAACAGAATGATGGCTTATTTTGCTCCAGTGCACAACCAGCTCTGTAACTTTTCACATCTGAAATCAATGCCTCTTAAGATGACACTTAGTAGCTGGTAGCATATTTTTCTGCTTTGATTTCAGTTTTGTTTCATCTTGCTGGCAAAACAGAAGGTGGTTCTTGCACTGGCTTGTTTCTTTCCTTTAGTTTAATGGTAGGCACACCCAGAGTTCAAGCCCCAGCACACGTTGCATTCCTAATTCTTTAACTGCTGAAATACAGGCTGGAAAGTGCCAATAAATTTGTTTTGGGGAGTATGGTTTTTCTGCGTGAGTTGAAGTGTCTGAAAGTGTACTATAGCCTTGAAAATCTAAATCTATCACGTACACCTATGAAATCCTGAAAAAAGACGTTCTTCAAAGCTGTGTGTTTGGCATATTTGAATCATTGCCTGGGTGAAACTCAGTGATTTAGGAAAGCCTCATAGTACCAGTTCTGAAAAACTGTTCATGTCTCATGAGTTGATTTGCACGTGTGAATGTAAGGCAAAAAGAAATAAACTCCTTTTTGCTCAAGAGAAGTTGGTCTGCAGAGTATGACACCATTTATTTGTTTGATTCCAGAATGTTTTAAAGCTGAATTGTTGCAACTGAATCAGGATGTTCCCTAATGGTGATGATGTTAATGTTAATCCCTAATAATGTTAATTAGGGATACCCTTTTCATGGGTAAGCGTGTCCTCTTTTAGCAGCAGAGCTGGGTTTATAAACAAAATAATGGAATAGCTTGATAGAGAAGCTCCATCTTTTGGTTACTTTTCTGTAGCATTTCTTTGCCAGTCTGATCTTACAGCTTATTCAAGGTCAAGCTTCATGCTGAAGCTGAAAACTGATATGAGACAAGGGATCTCTCCTGTCTTTTGGTGTCCAGTCTTCTCCCTGGGAATGTAGTTCTGCTGTGGTCAGAACTAAGGCTGTAGAAAAACCTACAGCATTTCCTAATTTAATTCCATGTGTCAGAGAAGCAGCATATAAATCATGGAGTGTTACCCTTTTCTTTCCTATAATGGTATGTAACCTGCAAATATGTAGGGACGTGTCATCAGGCAGGGTTCCTCATTTGATCTGGCATCCATCCTTTTTGGTCTGTGTTGCCTCTGGGGTAATTGTTTTCAGAACCACCTCTGTGCCTCCCTCCCACTCCATCAATGTCTGCTCAAACAGACTCGTGGCTTCTCAGTTGTCCCTACAGCTTGATGCCCTTACTGTCACTGTAAGGCGATGCAGAGGGAAAAAGGGTTTTATCACTGCAGTAATCCCCAGGCAGCTGGTTCTTCTGGTGGTGAGAAACTATTTCATGCTCTCCAGTAGGCTGCTGCCTTAAGAATTTGTTGAATAGTTGTTACTGCTGCCACCATAATAAGCTATAGTTGCAGACAAATGCATGTACAAGTTGGTGGCCAACACCATTTTTGTGCATGCATCATGTCCTTATCCATATTCTTTTGGGTAGCTATTGCAGTCTGGTCTTACTTGCTCTACTGTAACGATGTTGAGAGGTGGCTCCTCAGGGAGATCTGTTTTTATAGTGGTCTGAAAGCGAGACAGACACATTCCTTCACTTATGCTATAAAAGATATAGTCCTGATGTTGCAGTTTGCCACGAACACATTAACACACTCTGTAAGACATTTTAAATGTTTGGTAACTTTTGTGTATCACAATATGTAAAAATTTTTTGTGGTTCAGCAGAAACGCCTTCCCTTCTCACTGTTGTGCCACGCATATAGCATAAGTTCTTTCAAAACTCTCACTTCAGGAAAAGATAGACTATCTAATTCTTGACATGCTGATGTTTTGGCGTCCGGTATTGTCTGTGTGCATATAATGCAAATCTGATCGTCTAGTCAGCGTAAGAGCTCTGACCCTGTAAGTCTTTGGGCCCACATAACTTCTTCCTATTTGCTGAGTGTGCAAGATGCCAGTGGAGTGGTTCGGCCACCTGGAGCATCGCCTCTTCCTCTGCCACTTATCCTTACTCAGTGCAGAGTCTGTGCAAAGACTAATGTGTACCTTCTCTTCCAGAGTCACAGTGTAAGGACGCAAGGGCTCCTTCAGAGCTTCATGCAGGCCCTAATTTCGCTAAATATTTAATTGCATGGTGTAGGTTATCCACTGATGTGTGTGCAGTGTGGTCTTCCTTATCTGTGTATGCTGCACAGAGCGTACTGCTTGTATAGCCCCTGAGCATACTGTGTAACTTGTCAAAGCTAAGCCAGTTCTCAATGACTTGCCCCAGGGTTACTCCTTTTTCTTACTGAAGGGTACTTCCCTGCTTATTTTAATTATGAGCATTTCTTCATTCTATTTGAAATAAAGTAGCGTATCCTTTACTTTTTTTTTTCCTAAATTGGCAGGCGGTCTTGTAGCACACTGTTGGGGGGTGTTGATTAAACAAAATATTTGGATTTGCCTATCTAAGTGCCTTATTTTACAGAAACGTTATAAAGAACCAAATTAAGTCAAATGGTCTGCAGATCCTAGCAGTGCCTGCTTGTACGTACTGAGAGCATCTTGCTTTATGTGTTTGTTTCTGGAGGAGTGGTTTTGTTCTGTTTTAAATTGGATTATTTTGCAAATGACTTTCTTGTCTTTTAAGGGATACATGCTCCAAAGTACCAGAGTAGTAGTCTTTCTGTGTTTCTTCTTCCTATGTGTTCTGACATATAGTCCCAGTGGCTTCAATAAAAAGAATTTTCTCAAATGAATTACAAGAATCTTTTTTTAATGTCTCTGTAGTATTTCTTTGTCCTGGCCCAGAAATATCTCAAGCCTTTCGTTAGGGGGGGAAAAAATTCTGAAGGAGAGACCAGACCTGTAAATGTTTAAGCCCACAGTAAATGTTTTGATGTGCTGTGTGTAGGGATCACCTCGGGAGTTCAGATTAGAAATGCCTCTGAAGTACAGACCATCTACCATCAGTGCTGAAGAGCAGCCACGCGGGTTTTGATTTAGCAGGAGAAACCAGCTTGGAAGTGGCAGCATAGAGGAATGCTATATCCACATAAAGGACTAGGCAGCATTTTGATGAACAGAGCACATTCTTCCAGCGTGGAAACATTGTCTCAGCTGTTTGACTAAGAATTTCCAAATGTTTGATAGTACTGGCTTGTTTTCTTGTATCTCATTTCTGAGACTTTTTCATCTTAAGTCTAAAGAGGGAATGCCAGTTTTATAATGGCAATTGCCATGCTGATGGCTGTCTTTAGGAATGTGGCAAGAAACTAAAAGCATTGGAGAATGCAACATGTGAGCATAAGTGAAAGCGCAGTTGCCAAAATGGGTTTAGGAGCTCAGTTAATCTGCTTGTATATTTCTTATAATGGTCTTTTTCTTTCTTTTTTTCCCCAGGGGAAAAGTTTTTTTCCCTCAGGATCTGCAGCATGACATGGATACAAGTTATAAAACAAAAGTAAATTTACAAATTGCGTCTGTTTCAGTATAGTTTGAGGTAATAAGAAATGAAGAGTTTACGCTGCCATGCTGTATGGAGTGCAGTTCCTCTGCGTGTGGGCAACAGCATACACAGTTAAGGTGCACCAAATAACTTTTCACACACCCTTCTTAAATCATACCATTGTATTTTGGGACAAAATAAGAGGCAGGACTTGGAATTTCCTGGCATTTGTTGAAGTACTAGAACTACAGTATATTTTTAAATCCCCCCCCTTCCCTTTTTTTTTCCCCTACCCTCTTGGCATTTCTAGGTGTTGCTACCTGTGCCTCGCTGCAAAGGATGAGACGGCAAAGCTTCATCATCTTTCTGACTGGCCTTCAAATTCTTTTGTATTAAAGGGAATTAATGTCGCTAAAGGCTGGCTTAAAAAGCTTTGCCAGTAGTTGTTACTCTCCAAAGAATGGTGATGCACGTCAGCTATTTGTCCTCAGTTTTGCTAGGGAGGAGAACTCATTTTCTTTCCTGTGGAATTATAAGATTTGGTTACTTCCTGAGCCTAAAATAATGTGCCCTGTTGCTTGGACCTTGTCAGTGAGCTGAGCCTTGCTGAAGAAGCATTTGCTTCTTCCACTCCTCGACCTGTCAAGTTTGCAGATTATCCTTGCTTGTACTCTAATGGTAGAGACCAGGTGGAGAATAATAAAGCCCCTGTGTTTATCTGCAGTCAGCACTGGCTGAAAGGGAGGGCTTATCTCTCCTCCCCATGTGTCCTAGAGGAAGCCAGGCTGAAGCAGTGAATCCCAGTTCTTAACAACAGGAAAACCCAGAATTTGACTTAAAGGGAATGATTGATTGGAGAAAACAAAAAAAGACACCAAATAATTGGGATTGGTGTCAAATGGCTAAAGCTATGTTTATGGTCTGCTGAGGTATGGCAGTGACCCAGCTGCATTCCCACTGCAAGTACAGGGCTCCTGGAGCCGTAGAACCCGCTCAGGCTGAACGAGCGGTCTGGCTGTATGTCCTGGAGGTCAGGGCATGCAGATCCTACAGATTTCTTTTAATTATGTACTTATTGAAGTGTCATTCTTTAGAAGCATGCATAGCAGGTTGCAGCTCAGTGCAGACAGCGAGACTCCAGAAGATTTTCTTTATACAGCGTGTCTGTGTGAGTGGTGGTGGGATGCGCACGGGAGCTGGCTTTGCCTTTGCCAAGCTTCCTCATGTGGCAGCACCCTTGACAGTGGATGTGATGTTGTATGACAGCGTGATTTTAAGAGATGTGGAGGATGTGTGAGAGAGGGGAACACAGTGACCTTCATACCTGTAAGCTCACAAAATAATAATGTGTAAGTGTTTAGGAAGATGCCAAATCAAATACTGCATAAGCCCATCCCAAGACTAGCCACTGGGACTGGCATCTGTGAAATCACAGCTCAAGGGAGTATGTAGGGGTAAAAAATATAAACATTATGAATTTGTGACTGATGTAGTTTTTCCTACATGCCCTTGCAGAAATTTCAATTTATTTATTTATTTATTTATTTTGCTTGGCATGGATACAGGCTAAAGGATGGTAGCAGGAAAGGTAAAAGAGGACTAAAGTATGGTGTCCATAAGAGCTTGATTACAAAATAGTGTATTTTGGCTTGGTGATGGTGGGGATGTGTGTAGATTTTGGGGGTCTTGGATGCATGTAATTCTGAAATCCTGCTGTTGTGTGTGGCGGTGTGTTTTGCTTGTTCCTATAGTAACCTAAAGGTATCTAATTTTCCTTGTCTCAAAAAAGCTGTTTCTGAATGCTGCTTTGGAATTTTGCCCCTTTGCAGTTGGATAATCCAGTCTTTAGCTATGTAGACTGTCCTAATTCACTTACCAAACCCTCTCCTCCTTGAAAATTGATTTGTTGTATGCATACCTTCTGGCAAGTGGCTAGCCTAAGTAAAGCTGAGTTAATGTTACCTGTAATAACTGACTTTTGCCCAAAGATCTCCAAATATTTAGTGATTTTTTTACTTTACAGTTCTGTGTATAAGCAGTTATTATCTCAGTTTTAAAATAGAGGCAATCAAAGCATTGCTGGATACTATTCTGCTTCTTCCTAGAGTCTGAACTGTTCTCTTGCTGAGCAAATACCCAGATCTCAGTGGTTGTCTTTGTTGCGTGACCTGATAGTAATTAATAAAATAATAAATTTAGCACACCTATACCTGTTAGAGAGGACTTGTGGATGAACAGCCGTATTTCTAAAATACTAGGGCTCATCTCTATTGCATGAAAGGTATTGCTGTCCCAGATGGCTAAACACAAAGGGATTAGATACACAGCAGGATTTTGTGTCTTGTATTGTCTTAGTAACCATGGTGCCACACTGTCAAAACTTGCCAAAGAGAGTTTCCTAGAGCCTCTTCCAGGATTGTTGTGAATCACTGGCTGTTATTTTTTTTTTTTTTTAGCCAAACATTGTGCATATGCAAGATACAGAGAATTGTGAGTTTGTTGTGCCACACTGTTGCAAGTAATGAGCTGCCCAGTGGTACTGGAAGGAGTGGTAAGTTTTGCCAGTTTCCAGAACAGTGATTGCATTCAGAGAGCTGTAGTGTTATAAGCCATTCAGTTTAAGTTACTGGAATACTCCTAATTTTCAGCAGTCCTGGAGGTGTGGAAAGTGCTTTCTGCCTTGGATTTCCTGTATGCCAGGACTTCCTTTCCCCAGCTGTCGTTCTCAGAGAAGCCACCTTCTCTTTGCCATCCAGTCTCTTTGGGCTGAATTCTCTGTTTCTGGCCAGCTCTTCTGCTCTTCTTCAAATTTTTGTCCCTACCCTTGCGGAGAGAAACTTACCTAACCCAAGTTTTAGTCCTCCTGATTTGCAGTTCTAGCTCACTCTGTGCAAAGCTGTTTCCATGCAAGTTAGTTTTATCCTTTGTGGTGGAATTTTGATATAATTCTTATGTTACCAGGATCATCCATTAACTACTGCCAGGAGAGGCATTAACTCACATGCATAATCTATTACACAGCTGACATTACACGTGTTCACCATGTAAGCAGGAGAAATTTTTCAGTTCTTCTAATGCAGTAAAAGTCTCTGTAACTATGAATTCCTGACCCTTTGAATGGAGTACTGAAGGAGCATTCAGAAATTATTGGGATTGTTTTGCTTGTGCAGAAAAAGTTGTTTGATGGGTTTCCCTTTATAGCAACTGCTTGTTTATAACTACAGTTTCAAGCCTTCAATTTATTCTTCTGGACACTACTACAGGATGTCTGTGCTCCATTTCTTGCAAGTAATGACATCCCAAGAAATACCACTTCTTTTTCCATGTGTGAGCTCTTCTCAACGCTGATTGAGAGCCTTGTTCTGTAGGATCGCTCTCATGGGCTCTGCTATTTAGAGAATGGAAGAGTTTTTGGCATTGGGTGCCATTGTATATAATACTTACTATATCTAACATGAGAACAGGAGAAAGTCTGGAACTGGGAACAGGGAGGTAGCTTTGACCAGCCCAGCTGTTGTGTTGTAAGTAATTAAATATATAAAATAACTAGCCTTGGTCATGGATTATGCTAGTTTTCAGGTGCACGTGGTGAAACCAAATGGGAACTGTTACCATTTAAAGAAGCCAAGCAGGAGGGGCATGTCCAAGGTGGTTCCCTCCTTCCCTTGTATTAAACTCGGTAACCACGAGCAGTGGAGAGGGAGAGATTTAAAATACACAACAACCAGATGGGGAGTAACTCCTGACATGAAGGCTTCTATTTATGGCTTTTGTTTTCTCCCCCTTCTCTCTTCCCTTAAATATATGTATTTTATATGCAGCATTTGGGCCCATTAGTTGAGCTGTTTTTGGTAGGTTCAAAATGGCAATGTGGTGTTTTGAGGCGAGGCACCAAACCACAGAACGAGCTGAGTTGATTGCATGGTGCCTAAAGCTTCCTGGCACATGTGGCGGCTGCAGCCTCCTGTTGTTCGCAGGCCTCCAGATGAGGAGCGAGGGCTGCGTACACGACCCACGCCATTGCCTTCTCAGGATCTCAGTAACGTATGGGCAGCATTCAGTAGGAAACGTGGGTTATCAGCAGGATTTGAGGTAAAAATCCTTACTGGATGTGTCCTCCTCAAAGTTTTTTAGCAAGCTGCACAGGGCAGCCGGCTGCGTTGCGTGCCAAGTGTCCTGGCACTTGTACAGCTATGCACTGCAGCATTCGTCTTGTCTCGAGAAAATGCTGGGGACAGTGAAATAGGAATATTCACATACAAAAACTTTTTGAGGCTTGACAACTTGGCAGACTTTGTGGGCTAAGCAAGAAAAGTGTGAAGTTCTTGGAGGATACCAGGCAGGAAGAATCTTTACATTCTGGTCAGAGAGAAGCAAAAAGGAAAGGCAAACTTGGCCTGTCTAGAGGGCAGATTAGAGTGAAAACGCCTGTGCTGGAAGAAAGGGACATCTTAATTCTGGACCGTTTATATTCCTGAAAGGTGAGTATGGATTTGGATAAGAAATTGTATACCCAGAGGGAAGCTTAGTATTTTGCAGTACGATCATTCCAAGGTTTTGCTGAGCGGTGGGTTTTGAACACCTGTCTTCTGAGTGCACAAACCTTCTTAATATCTGCTTGTGCCTGTCTCCGTATTCCCCAGCGTAAGGCTCAGCATGATTGCTGCACTCTCATGTGCCAGTAGGATCTGCAGGTCGTTTATGTGCACCCGGTGAGAAATAGCATCAGTCAATGTCCATGTGAGACTGGTTCATAGGGGTGCCAAGACATGTGATGGTTTCTGGTCAGCACTGGTTCCCCTTGTGCCACTTACCTGCCCTGGAGTGGAGGAGGAAGGCTTAAGCTCCTGTGTTTAAGGGATGTTTGGTGCTCTGCTGGTAGCTGTAGAGTTAATATTGTCATCTGGCAAGACCCTTGCTCTGTTGCAGCAACTACTTTTCCCTGATCTTTGAGGGGGGTGATATGTAGTGAGCGCATGCTGGGTTGTTATGGCTCTGTTACCTCGTGTCTGTGTCATCCCCTGGCACCTTCTGCTGGGAGAATTGCCAGCCTCGTCTAAGGAGCCCCCTCTGAGACCGGCTGATAGCCAGTAATCCCTTTAGAAAAGTCTGTGTGCTGGGAGACTGCTGTGTGCAGATCCTGCTGTTACTAAATTTTGTATTTCACCCTGGCCTTTTGCCCGGTCCCATGGGGAACTTGGTTTCCAAGAAGCAGTCACACAAAAGGACTAGTGGCTGCTGTTCTCTAGGGACCTGCCAGCGCTCATCCTTCCCTGTGGGGAACAGCAGGCCATGGGAAGGAGGCTCACGTTGTGCTCAAGTCCTCAAAACCAAGAAACGGCAACAGGAGGAGTACCTTGTGGTACTCTGTTAAGTGGCCCTTACGTGAGTGCTTCAGGTCCTGAGATCCTCACTGCCTTTGCTCCTGTGGCCCTCTCTGCCTCTTGGAGGCAGAGCAGCGGGTGTGCGTGACTTCGGGTTAACTGTATGCTTAAGGTGAGCCCCCAGGCATTGTAAGAGGGACCTGGCTGGTGTAAGGTGCCGTGGTGACTAAGGAGCCAAGTCCTTTGGTTCACATCCAGTTTATGTGACGTCTAGGCTATCATGCTGCTACCCTATGACAAGGGCCAGCTGTATTTTTTTTTCTTCTTATTCCCCTCCTATTTGCCATCTGATGCTAATCATAGGCAGAGAAGAAAGTGTACCTAATCCTGCAATAGAATTGGGCACTGTGTGGATCCTTATGCTCCTATTGAAGAGGGGTGTCCTAATCAAAGGCAAGAGACCCCATCTGCTTGACACAAAACTGAGGACTGAGTACTTTAATCTTTGAAAGATAGTTGTTGGGCACAAGGGTGTGCTGGCTTCACCTAGGAAATTCTCACGTTGCTCCCTGAATTCTGCTTTCAGCTTCATAAAAAAACTCCTATTAAGATCTATTAGTACACATGGGTCATCTGTGCAGGTGTTTATGAAGTCTTCGCAGTTTTTCTTGGCTGTTACATTCTGGAGTAATACGTGAAAGGGATGAATTATGCTTGTTTTGTTTCTCTTCTCCTCTCATCCCCATCTGTTAAAAACGAACCCATAAACAAAAATGAGGCTACTCCATCATTTTTCATCTCTACCAGGCTGCTGTTAAAAGACAGCTTGCCCTTTATAAAATGATCAGTTGGTACTGAGCTCCAGCCCATTTTTATTTTAGGATAGAAGAGGCACGTTTCACTTCCTGTAGTTCCTTCTGTGTCTAGCCACTTGTGGGCCACAAGCCCTGTGCCGCTGATGTGAAACTAACAACTTAAACGGTTATGATCATTAAGAGGAAGAAAGTGCCCAAGGATATTTGTCATCTCGTTTGTGTGAACTGTTTCCTCCTTTACTACTTGCTGTCCTTTGCCGTGGCATCTTTAATGCCTGCTGTTTTTATGATCTACACTTCTTTGATTGAAAGGTTCTTGGCCAGGGATCTTGGCTAAAATTTGCGCAAGTAGCTTGGCTCTGAATTTTTATTTTCATGAATTACTTGGGTTTATGAGGCACCAGTGTGGTACCAAAAAATCAATCCCATGTTCTGTACCAGTCCTCCCCTTTAATTCACCTTCCCAAGATACCTTCATTTGTTTCCTATTTTTAATGTTGTGTTTGTTTTTCTTTTTTTTTTTTTTGGATGAGAAATGAGTATTTGAGATAGAATAGGAGGCTGCGGAAGGTGGAGGTTGTTCTGGTAATGATGTTCTGAACAGGATTTCTGTTGCCACACGCAGCTTTTGTAATCAAATTACATGCCCATAGTGCTGGGTGGGTGCGTTTTAGGAACTATATTAAATCTGTACTGTGGTATGCACCGTTCTGAGGAAGTAAAACAAATCTCATGTTAAATTTTTGTTTGTTTGTTTTGGTTTTGTTTTGTTTTCAATTCTGGGCAAACCCAACTCTTGGGGCAGGGATCAACTTTCCACTCTATGCAACCGAATACCATGTTTGGCACCTCAGATACTCCCACACAGAGACTTGTAAGTAGTGTTTTTGTGTTTCTGCTGTAGTAACATTGGTAGGAATCTTGTCTTGTCCCATTAATACCTGAGTTATCTCAAACCTATCAAAGTGTATTAGTCTGTCAGGCAGCGTAGATGCTGTTTAAAAATGCTGCTGAAAATAAAAATGAATTAATCCAGGAAACGTAGTTGCATGCAGAAGCTGTGTAGAAAACAGTCACTGTGCTGTTGAACAGTATCTGTTTTGTGCAGCTTGCAGTCTGAAACGTCAGAAGTTCTATTTCAGGGCTGTGTGAAATTGCTTGAAGCTTTTTAAGGCTGGACCAAGCATCAACACAACACGTCTTCCAAGTTTCTGTAAAAGTCCTAGTAAAGCAATATCTAAATATAGTGCTGATGTACAAGTGTTCCTTTCTTTTTCCCCTGTTGAGTTTTACTTGCTTCTGGTTGTATGTTTACTCCATTTAAAGAGGGGTAGGTTTTGCTCTGACATTTTCGCTCAAAATGTTTGCCTGCAAACACGATATGGAAGACAAGTGATTAAATAAATACATTTCCTCTTAAAAGGAGTGAAGATACGAGGCAGCTAAGCTTGAGAGCAGCCAGGAGCCACGGCTGTGCTGCATGCAGGAGTGCAGCCATGCTTCTGGGTGTGTGCACCGTTACTGGCACAAAGGCTAGCTGTGTGTGCACAACATACTTCAGAGTAGGTATCTGTGTCTGTCTAATCTTTTTCCATACCAAAATGGTTTGGTCAAGACAGAAACCATGGCCTGGATCCTTTCCTTCTGATGGGGGAAGCATAACTGTGACGATTTCTTCTGTTTTCAAGTGAGTGGTCTTTCCAGTAAGCAATGTATCCTATCTAACATCTTTGTCTGCATACCTCTGGGCTATATGAGGAGTTTAGGTTGACACCATTGCAAAATCAGTTGTTTGAAAGTAGATGGGGTAAAACCATCTTCCAGTGCAATAGAAATTGATGTGAATTTATATTTTCCCACCTCTGTTAACTTTAATAGACTGAGGATGAAGAGTCATTTAGGTTTCTGTTATTTCTCAGGTGTGTGGTCAAGATGCTGAGATATGTGTGTATTTGTAATGCACTTGTGCACAAAGTTCAGTTATCTCTTGCATCATACAAAGGGTTCTGGAACCCCTGTGTCTGTGGCTTGAAGATTTTAGATTTTGCCTCATTTTGAGGTTTTTATCTTTGTAGCTGTAGATGGCCCTTGTTGGAGCTTCTCTTAGTGGTTTTTGGACTGTAGATTCTTTTACCTGTCAAAACACAGATTTGAACGTTGGTTCATGCAGAGCATCGCACAGCTAGTATTGCCACAGCCACTGTCAGGTGGCATTCGGGCTCATTGCTGTGGCTGAGGAGAAGATGCTCCTTGTTTGAGTGCTGCGGCGAGCAAAGGGCTGGGGCGCTCCATGGTTCCCGACACAACGGGTGCTGCTTCTGGATGGCCACCTGCCTGCTGGGAACTGCCCTGGGCTGTTGATGGGCAGTTCGTGTGGCACGGCTGCTGGTGGTTGATAGCTCGAGCAGAACAGCCTCCTATTGCAGCTGCTACCACTTACTTTCCTCTTTAATGCTTTGTTCTCTAGCAAAATGTTGCTTGTAAAGGGGGGAGATTCCAGGTTATTATCTGCTAAGTAGGTTGTAACTCTGGTAAATAACAGATTTTTTTTTTTCCAGGCTTGAAATCAGAATTAGGCCTTATGTGCCAGTGTCAGACCACACTGATTATAAATCCTTCTGGATTCTGAATCCTTCTTCTTGGGGAATGATTATCCCTCTCTTTTGGGAGGGAGATGCCACTGGAAATAAGAGAAAGTATCTTTAAAACGATAAGGAGAAAACGTTTCCCTTGTTGCTATATTGTTTTTAAGTTCTTGCTTTGACCTAGCTCCTCTGGGCTAAACTAATTCTCTCGCTCTACTTCTGGCTTGTGTTATGCTCAGGACTATATACATATGTAGCTTTCCGTACTTAAAGGGGTCTTATAGAAAAGATAAAGTGACTTTTCACACAAACAGATAGTGATTGGACAAGGGGGAGTGGTTTTAAACTAAAAGAGGGAGGATTTAGATAGTTATTAGGAGGAAATTCTTTCCTCTGAGGGCAGTGAGGCTCTGGCACAGGCTGCCCAGAGAAGCTGTGGCTGCCCCATCCCTGAAGTGCTCAAGGCCAGGCTGGATGGGGTTTGGAGCACCCTGGTCTAGGGGGTGGCATCCCTGCCCATGGCAGGGGGCTGGAACCAGGAGGGCCTTAAGGTCCCTTCCAACCCAAGCCAGTCTGATTCTATGCCTTCCTGCTCTCTTTACCTGTTTTTATTAGGCAATGGAATTGGAAATGGAAGTATTAACAGAAGCAAGCATTGTCACTGGCTGTGTCTGCTGTGTATGCGAGTGTCCATGCTGTGCTGGTTAACCTTTTAAAATCTTACCCAGGCGTGCAGACTGCTCGGTAGGAGTCTGGTGTGGATCCCTTGGGTTCAGCCTCTATTTTGCAACAGCCCAGATAGTTGGGACAACTCAGCAATCTTCTACTGTGGTGTGTATGTATATACTTGGTGTATATATTTAGTGTTTTTTGACACTTTGTATCCAGTAAAAGAGTGTTTCCCTAAGAAGCTTCCATCACCACCAGGGAAAGAGAAGGCCTTGTACAGGAAAGTGGGGAAGGTGGGATACTGCCTGAAACCCTGTTTCTCGTTTGATTTATCTGGGAATGAGTCCTCACTGTTGAAAGTGCTTAGCCACCTCATTTGCAGTGCAGCGTGGAGCAAAGGCTTCTCTGGAGCCCGCAGCACAGAGCTGTTTCCACAGGTAAGTCCCTCTCCTGCTTTGCCCTCTGCTCTTGCACCCGCTGATCTGAATTACAGCTTCTGAGTGTCCTCGAAGAAGCATGTGTGTGGCAGTCACGGCTGTCTGCACAGGCACCTGGGCTCTGATCCTGCCTGGGTCTGTGTGCCTCTGCACATCCACCAGCTCTCCTTGAAGTTAACAGGGAGTCACAGGAGCTCAGCTCTTGGCCTTGGTGCAAAGTTACTGTGTGAAACTACTTTGTGACTTGCTGGGCGAGAGGACCTCTGGTTGTTTGCTTTGAGAGCTACTATCCAAGCAGGAGCTCTGCTTTGTATGTACCAGTTTGGATACAGAAGCAAGTTGTTGGGGAGACTGTCATCTGCAGAGGTTGTTGCATCTTAGTTGGCCCTCGTGTGGTCCTGTTTCACTTTGGATCAAATTCACTGGCATTCAGTGGCACTGCCCCTTGGCATGGCTTCAGAATCATGGTACTTGTTGGCTCATTCGTGCTGGGGAATGGTGGGACTTGAAGAAATGGTGGTGTAACACATCTGTGTTACCAAAATAAGCTCCCTCTCATCCCACCATATTTTAATAAAATGTGAACAGCAGTGAACCAGTTAATGATGCTGAAGTGTACAGCAGCATTGTTGGTGTCTGATGGAGAACACCATAGGCTCAGACTGAGAGGTCTTTCCTCTCGTCTGCTCTTCAGCCTCACTGAGAGCTGTAGCTGGCACTGCTGTGCTGCTTGTTTGAATCATGTTTTTCTAAATTTATTCATAATTAGAGGACAATTTCCCCTCCAAAAAGCAGATTCTGAAGAAAAAAACAACAGGCAGTTTGGGAGAAAAGGTGGTATGGTATGTCAGGTGAGAACTTACTAGCCCAGAACAAACTTTGATGTGTGACCCCAACTACCTTCATCTTATCTAGTAGGTTCAAAAGAAAAGAGATGGGGTGTGTGTGTGTGTGTATTAGTGTTTGGCGGGGGAGCTGTTTTTCCCCTTAACCCCCCTAAAAAAAAAAAAAAAAAAAAGTTACTGTAACTGTCTTGCCATGGTTATGAACTACACCAAACTGTTGTTTTCTCCAGCCAGATGACAGGAAGACACTGAGCTTGGGCAGCAGCTGTGTTCAGAAAAGGTTGTTAGTGGTGTGGGCAGAGCCATCTGCCTAGGAAGGCATTTAGCTTGGGTTGCTTGTTCTAGGCCAAGATGGTAAATCTATATCTATATCTATCTATCTATATATTTATATATATATAAAATCATTATATATATATATATATATTTTTTTTTTTACAGTGTAACAAGAAAGATGTCAATGATTTAAAGTGTAAACAGGAAAACAGCAGCTAGCTTTATTGGCTTCTTTAGTGTCCTGGCTGCACTAGTGGGAAGACAAAACAACATGAGAAAAGCGAAAGCAACTCATCCTGAGAGAGGCTGGAGATCTGGAAACAGACCAGTGTCCTTGTCAGGCATGTTTACTGCCTTTTTTGAATAGACTTTAAATATCCCCTGCTGCCTAGGCTTGGTCCTCCCTTCCCTTCTCACAAACCTGTCACTTCAGTTAAACCGTTGTTTTAACAGGCGCTTTCCTCTCTGCATGGCAGGACTTATGGTCTGCTCTGCTTAAATACAGGAAATGGAATATATACATTGGTTTTTTTTTTTTTTTTTTTGCTAACAGATCATGCTGTGGCAATTTGGTCCATTTTGTTTCTATTAATTTTCTAATCCCTTCTGCTTCTCCGGAGTATCCTGTTGCCAAACATTGTTTGAAGTGGCTGCAAAATTCTGAAACAACTGTGAGAACACAATAGTAAATAGGATGTTGATCATTGTTGGAATTTTCATCCATTCACGAGACAAATGATAACACCACGGTAGGTGAGGGAGAAGCAGCCCCCCCAATGTAGTTAGTACGTGCAGTTTTCTTTTAGGCTTTGTTACTAGATTTCTTTTTCAGAAAGGAAACCAAGGCTGCAGTTTGAGCACAGCGGTAGTGCTGACCTGAACAGCCACATTTGCTCCATCCCACCTCTCTGCTCAGTTTATGCTGATGCATTTTGTGGAGATGATCAGCAAAATGGAATAAGGAACTGCTCTGTGTTACAAAATAATACTCTTCTCTGGTTATTTTTAGTCTGGCCAACTCCTACTGTGCTCCCTGCAAACAGAGCTGTTATGGGACAATGGGGGAGACGTGGATAGGAGCCTACGAAGAAAGTGGAAACTGCTCGAATCCTAAAAACTTCACCTCTCCTAATGCAGCTCCTGCTTTTGTTGGGAAATAGTCTGACTTCTTGGCTCTCCTCCTTATAGCTGTGTGTGATTCATTGTTGTTTATTTTGTTTTGCTTTACTTTTTTACCTTATTTTTCAAGGAAACCTCTTCTCCATTGTAGTCAGCTTGCATCTCTGATCCAGTCAGTGCTAGTTTCTGGTGCCTTTCATGCAAACCTACATATGCTTGGGGATGTATCTACCTGTCCTTGTATTTTCATAGTGAAAAAGGCTTTAATTCTGAAGGACTAGACCTAAAATTTATTTTCTGCCTGTTAGGCTTGCAGTGAATCAAAGCAGCTACACTTTGTGCACAGTCCTGAGTGAGGAATGGAAAAGAAAACTGGAAAGGCATTCCAGTTTGCTCTGGGACTTGCTTTGCCAAGAACATCTAGTGGCCTGACTGCCAGCATGAATTGAACATGGAAACGTTTCCAGCCTGCCTGGGAAAACATAGAACAGGAGAGGAATCTAAAGATGTAGACCCTGGATGGAAACAGATTGACTTTGTGCTGTCTCCAAGGCAGGAGTCTAAGAGGTGTTCATCCATGTTACGGGGTGTTATGTTGTGCCGTGTGACCTAGTGCTAAACGTTCAGGAGAAACAGTAAGAAAAGAAAAAAGACATCAGGAATGTCATTGTTTTGGGCTGTGGCCTGCCCTCTGAGTTGAGCATTCTCACCCTCTTCCTCGAATGGAATACAATATAGTTCTGATCAGAATTTCTGTCTTTGGCTCTTGACAACATATTTGCAGACAGTGATGCTGAGAGCATACCTCATTCATACATGTGTGTGTTTAGACTGATGTTTAGGGCTCTAAGTGACAGTGATTAAACCTCTTAAGTGCTTTGGAGGGCATGGAGCAGCCACTAGGTCATAGGCATAGTCAGCTGTCAGAGAAATGTTCAAGTCTTGCCTTCTGCAGTAACTATGGGCAACTTTCCTTCCCAATGTTAGTTACATACTGCGTATTTGTAGTGTATCCTAAAATTTACTAATTGCTATGGAGACAGCCTGTATTTGAAAGGCCACATCTTCAAAACAAGTAGCCCGTTTCCCTCCTAATCACAGCTGTTGTCATCTGATGGGCTCCTCCATCTAGTTTGTGGTGTGCGATGATTGTGCTTCCCTCCTGGTGTCTGTTTGATCGAAACGGACCCAAGCGTCAAATGTCTTAGAGAGATGGGAATTTACACCCCTGCTACCCTTCCCTTACTGACCTTTGTGGCATTCGCTGTTTGAAAGCCCAGCTGAACGTAGCGTGTGGATGACAGCTTGGGCTACGCTCCTGAGCATGGAGCACTCCCGGGTTGCTAAGCCAGAGTCGTCTGGAACACAGACGAGCAGCGAGGAAGCTGTGCTGCTGGCAGAGGGGCAAGTTTGGAATTCGCATGCTCCAGTACAGTTCTGTCTGGTAAAAGATGGACTCTTCTCAATGACCAGGTTAGCCTCATTAATTTTTCTTTCATACTAACAAGCCTCTCAGTAACCTCAGTGAGCAGTTCTTTCTGTCGTTTGTGGGGATGCCTTTAGGTTTCCCTGAGGCTGAGAGGGGTCTCGGTATTCCCAGCTTGCAGTTCGTGGCTGGAGCATGGAACCTCAGTCTGTGTGGATCTGTGTGGATGTTAAATCTGTCTCCAGGAAAATTCCAATCAGAGCAAAGTGCAACAGCGTGTCTAAGTAACAGACTGCTACAAACCGATCAGACCTGTCCTCTAGTCTCTGCATGAACTCTTCATAGAATATCTGGGCAGATTACAGATCCCTGGTCGTCTTTTTTAGACATTTAATGATCTGGGTTTGACACACCTAAAAGATTAAAAGTGGACTGCAGTTAATTCATCTCCTAAAGACTTAAGGGCACTGTCTGCTGTAAGGATAAAGCTCATCTGTGGTAGAGACATAAGTTTCTTGGGGGCTGGTTAAAGTCTGTAGCCTGAGATCCCCTGGGGGAGGGAGGGTGGAGAGAGACCCACCAGCTGTCTTGCTGCTTCAGTGTTGCTTTTTCTGTCTTCCATTTTGAAAATACAATTTTCATTGATGCATTCTCAATTTCTACATGCATGCACACACGTGCATTCGCGAGCACATGCACACCATTATCCTTAAAAGAAAATGAGGCATTGGGTAAAACTTTACATGCGACAGGTAGTTGTTTCTGCAGAAAGATGGTCTATTACAGTGGGAGAGAGGAGGATACAAACCTGAAATGAACATGGTGATTTGGGGAAAATCTGCTCAGGTTTTGGATTCACAGAGCTCCTCTTTTGGTTGTGGTATAAGCTGAAGTTGCCATTCCGGTGTCCAGCTTTGTATTTAGAAACCTCTCTTCCTGGGGTACTGCTTCCCTCTCATCCTATTCCCTAAAGGGAATAGGAATCCCTCATTGCAAGTTACCAACATACAGCTTGCTTTCAGAGCCCATTTCGTGTCCGCCCGCAGATGGGAAACTCCAGCTTGGCTCCACTGTATGAAACTGCTTGTTTAACTCGGCCTTGTCTGTGTGTTGATGGGTGTTTCCTGGGGGGGCTGTGTTCTGGATTTCACCACAGCTCTGCTTCTGCAACCCATGATCCCAAACAGGTTGTGCAGTGGTGGTAAGGAAGATCATCATGTCTGGATGTTTTTCTTCTATGGCACGTGACAGGAGTCTATCGATTAGCACTGAAAGTTGGATTCTCTTCATCTGCTTAATAGAGGACTAATGTTTGAGGCCACAGGCAGGCTTGGAGCTAGCTTTTGTTACTTTTTGCCTCTCTGTTTTCATGCTCATCTAATACTGAAGAAAGGATTTGCAAAATAATGTTGTGTTTTTCTTTTTTTCCTAAATGAACTTGTTTTTATGTTTGTCTGGGGGCTTCAGGTTTCACTAGACATCTTTATATGCAGGGGTACTGTCTTCCAGCTCTGTGTCTCTTTTCTATATAAGAGGAGAGTTTGTTCTGAATCTGTTTAGTATCCTAGTGGAGCCTTTTCTTCATCAGTCTGAGAAGAATAAAGCCATAGGGATTTGACATGGCAAATGCAGCTTTTTTTTTTTTTTTTTCTTTTATCCAGACCTTTGTTCTGGGACAACTCCTGATATAGGTAGTCAGTATAATTATTGTTTGTGGATCTCAGTTTTGTGCAAAAGTGTACATGTGCACTACATATCCTGGTTTTGAAGATGATGACTCAGAAGGTGTCAAGAAAATAAGCAAAATGCTCAGTTTTCCATAGTTTAACTTTCTTATTGTTTAGAAAGTGCTGCTGTATTCCCTAGGCAACTGCATTCACAACCCATCCACACAGATGCATTTCTGCATGTGCTCAGCACTGGGACTGAATCCCTGATCCTTCTCAAAGCAGCCTGGCCAGCACTAAGGAATACGATTATGGGAACCTGCATTGTTTATCACGAAGCAAATGGTGCTATGTAAAAGCTGCAGCTAAGGTCAGGAAGGTATATTAGTAACTTAAAGGTTACAAAAAAGTTACCAAAACAAAAAAGTGTTACATGCTGGTAATTTGTCCCCAAACCAATCATGTATAAAATCCAGGAATTGACTAAACTTCTGCCTAAAGGAAACTCAAGCAGTGCTTTGCTAATATATTGTTTTCAGCTGCTATACCTAAAGCTATACAAGCTTCAAGTATGCCTGCTCCATAACTACCATGCATGTATCCTTTCCGTTTGGATTTCTGTGCTGCGAACGAGATCAGAGAGCTGATCCAGCTTAGAAGGGAGTTGCCCAAGGTATTTTTCTTTGAGCTGGCTGAGTTCTTTATCTGGACTGTGGCCATTTGTGGGGTTGTACAACTGAGGGGATACGAGGCAAAGGGTCATGTCGTGGTTTATGGCTTGATGGTGGAAACCTTAGACCCTTCTTGCTGCCAAGACAATGCATTGTCAAACTGTGGCCTTGTGCCACAGAAATGCACAGTCCGAGCCTGCAAACCACCTTAGCTCTCTTCTGCTCTGCAGCTGCGGGAATGTTTTTGGAGTGAGTATAGATATTGCAAACTTGTGCTAGTCTTGATACCATTTACAATGAAGCCACAGTGATGTGGGCCTTTTTGTGTGCAACTCCTCCACCCCCTTCAGGATTCTAGGTGTTTGCTTAGGCAGGCATGTCTGTGCTGCTGTGGCGTCACTGCTCTTTTAGTGAGATTAGCTGGAGCGCAGCTGGCTTGGAAGCATCTCTGCATGCTGCTGTTAAGCCTTTCGAGCAGCTATGGATGTTGTGATGCTGTGAAAGTAAGACACACTTGAACCATTGTGTGGCCTTGGATTAGATGCGGCTTATCTTTCTTTTTAGCTTCGAAGTTAATTTCTTTTTCCCTTCCTTGCAAGGTAGATCTCTAACTTGATCTCATACTCCCAAAGAATGAATGTGACACACAGCAGGAGGGGTGTAGGCAACAGGACAAGGGAACAGTCCTGCTGTGTGATCACTGAGTGCCAGTGAATTTGTCTAACTGCAGGTTTGTTAGATCCCCCCCCAGCCTGCCAGGTGAAATTTGATGCAGTGAGGGAGGGGAGCAGTTCAGAAGAGGAGAACAGAAAAATAGAGAAAAGGAATGTTGAGTTTGAGCAAACTAAACTGAAATGAGAAGGGAGGTGAGAGGATGGAAGCAGTAGCTGAGGAGGGGGGTGGTGAGGCAGGCTCATAAAAGCTGGAGCAAAGCAAGGCCGGGGAGATTGCCATCAGAACCAAAAGGTGGAAGTAGATGCTCGAGTTTTTTAGCAGTGCATGCAAAATTGATGTAGAGCCTTTGTAGCCCCAAGTAGTTCATTGCACCTGACGATTGTGCTGGTGTGGGAGGGTACTGTAAGGGATTATCAGAGGGCCAGTGGTAGAAATAGCTGCTCTTACAGGAACGAGCTCTCTCAGCACCTGCGTCACAGCTGCCACTCTTCCTTACGGGATGGGGTCTCTTACAAGCTGCTGATAGAGAAGAGGATCCTGCTGGCGAGGTGAGAGAAGTGTGAGTGTTTGTTGCCCATTGGCACCTGGCTGTCAGAGGATGAGCACCGTGGGTTAAGCCCGTGTAGGGTTAAATGGCCACGTTGCTAAGTCAGGTCCCCGTGCGCAAAGCAGCACTGGTGCTTTGCTCCCTGAGATTGCTTGTCTTGCTTCTGCTCCCTTGTCCGCTCCTGTAACTGAGCAGAGCCCACCGAGTGGCATCCCCCAGTTAAGAATCCACACAGTTAGGAACCATCCTAACGCTCACCCTGCCCGAGACGCTGCCCAAGAAACCATGAGCTCTTGCTTGGGCCCAGCTGCTGCCTCCACTTGCCCCTGGAGGAGCGGCCCCCAGAGCGGCCGGCAGTGCCCGGGGAGCTCCTGGCTCCAGCTGCTTTGCAGCCGCCTCTTTGCTCCCAGGTGGAGCCTGAGCAGCCCGTGCAGCGTTGTGCTGGGCTTGGGAGGTCCGAAAGGCCCCGTTGTCCTAGCAACTGTGGTATCTAATCCCAGGATGCGAGCCTGCCTCTGTTACTGGTGCTAGGACTGGCGTAGTGCATTTGGCTACAGTAGTGCTTTGCTTCTGTTGGAATAAACGGTGGAATAAAAGCAAGAAGGTCCGTCTGCCTCAGAGATAATTAAAACCTCCATAGGTGGATTTCAGTGCTGTATGCAGCAGTAATAGGAAAAAGAGGGATTAGAACTGCTTCTAAGCTTTTTAATGTGTGAAGGATACAGTATTAAAGTTTTAAATTCTACGTGGAGCTTTGTCTGCATGGATCTAATGGCAGTCTGTGACGCTGATAGGTTGACACTCTTCATTCCTTGTTGAGACGTCTGATTTTCATTTTCATAGTTGGGAAGACAAAGTGAATGCTTCAAAGGTAGACTGAATCTTTTTCTAAAGCTAGGAATAAATCTCTTCCAAGCCCAAGTCTTCCACCTTCCCTTTCCTTCACTTTCAGATCAAGGTTTCCCTGTGTAGTAGGAAGACAGAATGTGTTATGCAAGTTAGAATTAAGGAGCCTACTGCTTAGCAGGAGAAAGTGAGGAAAGTGAAAATACTGTGATTCACTGCAAGCCTTTCTGCTAATGTATTTTCGATTGAATTCACTCCCCCATTAACAGAAATGGAGCAAACTTTAAAATTAGAAAGTGAACACTGGGAGTGAAAGAAATATTCCTGCCTTACTTCTGCACAGCAACAGGGTCTTGTTACAGCATGTGTGCAGGAGAATCTGGTTTGAATAGCAGTTTGAAGTTCTGCTGAAGGAAGAAGAACCCTTCATTGATCAAAGACATGAAGCTGACATAAGCACCCTTTACTGATGTTCTCCCTGGAGAATGCCAGTGTCAAATTGCCGGAATCTTTCAGGCTTCTTGGGTTAGAAAGCTGCACAAGGGGGATAGTTCAATGGAAATCAGGTGTCTGCATTCCTCCAGTGAAGTTGCAGTGGGTTAGGTTTTTATTTGTTTATTTTTAATATGGCACAAATAATGCAGAGGTGGCAGGAAGAAGGATAGGTGTCTCCTACTTATAATTCTGATTTCTGGAGTCAAAATGGTCCCTAAACATTTTGTGTGACCAAAAAGGAGACCAACCTTCTTGTGTGTAGAGGAGGTTGTTCTTAGTTTCCTTTCAGTGTTTCCTTGCCTGTTTGGGTAGCGCGAGGCCAGGGCCATGCTGTCTTCTCTTCCGTATTCTTTTAGCCAAAGGGCTCTTGACAATTCAAGAGTGAGATTTGGTTGGCTTGCAGGTACATAGGCATTATCCAACTTGAGGATATCTAAAAATATTGTAGATATTTCTGTTTGTGACTGATTATCCTTACTTCAGCAACTCCCTTGCAAGCCTCCATTTACCAAATTAACTTAATAGGTATATTCCAAACCGTTGAGAAACTCTGGAAAGCCTCTAACATCTCGATAAAGTCCATTCCAGAGACCACGTACCACTTCTTTTTTTGTTTTTCCTCTCTACCTTCCCCATTCCTGTGGTCTTGCACAATCTAAAAGTCTTTTGAGGAACTCTGAGGGCTTGAGCACGAGGTAATAATACCATGAGGGGGTGGGTGACATAAAACTCACTGAGCTTGTTAAAATAATATTGCCATGGGCATTCAGCAGCCTGAAGGCCTCGTATACAGCTGTTGTTTAGCTGGGTGGTATTTGGTACAAATTGAGACAGAGGCTCACTTCTACAGTGAGTTTATTGTTGGGTTTTCAGTATATTGTTTGCATAAATTCCCTGGACCAGCTCTCCCTCCTGAATAAGCCACATGGATCAAGTTTTATTCTGTTCCACACAAAGTTCACATCCTTTACTGGAATGAGTCATGCTTTAGCTGAGTTTACTGTGAGGGAGGAAAGTGGGCTTTAAAATGTTACTCCTCCACCCTGCCTTAGTGATGTATAACAGGATTATTAGTATGCTTGGCAGCTGCTGCTTATTATTTTTGCAGAACCTAGATATTTGTGAAAACAAGTTAAAATTAATTTTACGAGTAAAAATTGTGTTCCAGTGTGAATTTAATACAAAATTTTAGACTTTTAAGACAAAAAATTCCTTGCTTGTGGCTTCGTCTTCCATAAGACTTGCCTGCTACAATAGGATCGAGCTTATCTGCCTGCAGTTATTTTCCAGTATGGGGAGAAGTGTGACATTTTGTGACTTGCAACTGAAAGAGGCGGAGGAGCTCTCCCCTTTAGAGTTCGGTGACCTGTGCGTGGCTATTACTGTGCGCACAGGACCACTTCTGGGCATTGCCAGGTGCAAGTGCTTCACGTGCGCAATGTCAGCAACAGGCCCGTTGTCTCCAGCTTCCCTCAGGCAAGATGTAAGTGCTGCTGTGCCACTGTGCAGAAAGCAAAATTACGTCCTCCGTGTATATTTGTTTGTGCCGAGAGGTAAAAGACCTTTCATTTTATGAAAGAGGGAGCTGTTCTGTTCAATGTGTGTCCTTAATATAGATTTTTTGCAGAAACAGTCTCAGTATGCAACTACCAAAGATACCAGGGTCAATTTTACTACTCATCTTTCCTGCAGTAGTTTGTTGGTATATCATGCAATAATGGTTAATTTGACTTTTCATACCACCATCAATTTTTTTTTTTTTTTTGAGTAGTGGGGTAGTGGAGAACAGAGCGGTTATTGGTTTGTTTAAGGAATTAGTCTCAAAAATGAGGAGGAGAGGCAGCCAATAGAAGAGGGCTCTTAAGATTTTATTTTTGGCAGTAGGCCGGTTCACTTGACATGCAAGACCTTTCTTTCCGAGTCCTCTTGTTCTGAGAGGTCTGAAAAGGTTTATAGAGTCATTGAATCATTTAGAATGGAAAAGATATTCAAGATCATCAAGTCCAACCATTTCTCTTCTGAGCTATGTATTATCTATGATTGCAAAACTGGCAGGAGCATCATCGGTTCTTGTTCCACAGGAAAACCAGTTTGTTACCCTAACCCACTGTGTTCCTACACCCAGACTACAAAACTTTTATGGAGCCTGCAAAAGGATTTATTTTGATGCTAATGCTTTTGAAGCAGAACTTGGGGGAAAGAGCTGCAATTAAATAAACACCAATGTTAGATATTAGAAAGGACTTACCTTTTAGGACTTAAAATGATTGAAGTGAACGTTTGGTGACAACAGGAGTTTAATTAAATTTACGCCTCCACTTGGTCTATATTTAACTATCACTGACTCTGGATTTACTGATAAGCAATCATAATAGCTGGGAGGCCGGCAGTGCCTTGGTTGACCGGCCTGTCTCCTGTCCAGCTTGACTCTGACCAGACAGATTTTTCTGCTGTGTTTTACAGATGCTTCATTCAGTGGCACACCGCCTAGCTATGCGTACGATGCAGACCGTGCTGAAGAACAGAGGCGACATCATGATATGATGCCCTATATTGATGACTCACCTTCATCTTCACCCCATCTCAGTTCCAAGAGTCGGGGCAGCCGAGACACCCTATCTTCAGGGTCTCTGGAATCTACAAAATCAGTGAGTCCTTTCCTGCCTTTTTGGAGTCAGTAAAGCCTTGTAGAGTTGGAAGGGGTAGACTGCTTTAACAGGGAGCAAAGATGGGGGCTACTGGCATGGTAGGACAGATTAGCTGATGCAATATAGTGGGGCCTGATTGATATTGTATATTTAAAGTTAACGTGAGGCTTCCAGCCAATGCTAAGGCTAAACTTCAGGGATGAGAGTTGTGTGTATGATTTTAAGACTCAGTTTTTCATCCTTCATGAATTTTATTGGATTAAAATGATGCTTAACTGCTGCTGAGAGGGTCTCTAAATACCAGATGTTTCAGAAAGGAGACTCTGGACCAAAACATCCTAAATTATAGATGTATTAAGGGGGTGTGTTCAGTGTGTCCATCTGTGCCTGTGAGTTGTCCTTGCATTTCACAAGGAAAATTAGAGTTATTTTAGGTAGGTTTAAGGCTTTGATAAAGCATCTAGAATATACAATCCATTTCTTTTGCCCTGTGAAAATGGAATAAGAGGAATTAAAGTTGCCAGCTCTGAAGTACGGTGACTTTGGGTGGGAGATGGCTACTTCTCATAAAGAAGTTTACTGTTCACTGAATACCTATCTATATAATCAATTATGATAGATAAAAAGCTCAGAAGGGACCACCTAGACTTGTGTTTTCATGTGGCCCTTCAGGCTATCCTGCATTATTTTTGCTTCAGGTTCACTTAGTATGGCTATAGCTTTGAACTTGCTTTTTTTTGTTTGTTTTTCTTCATGCTTTTGGTCCTAATAGAGAGTCTACCACTTGCTTTGGTAAATAACTATTGACTCTGCTGTCTTCAGACAAAAATGTCTTATATTTAGCTTGAATAATATTTAGCTTTCAACCTTTGTTTGTTGTCTTTTATCCTTTTGCTTCCTAAATTGCAGAGCACTTCAATCCCAAACTGCTGTTTCTTTGAATATCTTTGTCATCTGCAGACTTCTGGTTTCCCCAAGTCATTCATAAAAATGCCTAAATGCGTAAAATAGCACAAGGACAACTGTCACTTCCTTCCTACTGTATTTCTAAGACAGTGTAGCTAACCAGCCTTGAATTCTCACATTGTAAATGATGCTTTGAAATCTGTCATTTAAGTAGTTTAATTTGTGTTGACGTTGTATTATTCCGTCCTATTAATCAAGGTGTCATGGGAGAAGATGATGGATATTTTACAGACATCAGTGTACATGTAAATCAACACCATCACCTTTATCAGACGCTTTTATTTATCTTACATCAGAATGATTTCAAGAGTCTGACAAGTTTCACAGACCATTACTATTTAGAATTCATTGTATACATCCTTCTATAACTCTTCATTGGTTAGTGTCATATCATATGTTTCCTTTTTCTGGATGAATGTTAGATTAAGAAGCCTACGTGAGACAGTGTTCTTGTCAAGATCTCTTAAAGCATTATCAAGTCCATATATTGTTGGTTTGCTTTATTTTATTTGAATATAGCATATGGAATCTAGCTAGCTGCTGCTGCTTTAGCTTATTAACTCTGAGATGCTTCTTTCTCTCTCAGGATGAGAATTCTTATGGTAATGCAAGAGCGTTTTGAATGAAGAAATGATCATTAATAATTTCAAAAGCTCCAAGAATGTTTTAGTATTGGCTTGAGATTTTCAGGTTGTGTTTCTTAGGTTAAAGGAAAAATGGTATGTGACTCCATATGGCTGAAAGTTATCTTCAAAAAACCAGTTGTCATAGTGTCTGTAACTGGAGGCCTGGAAGAGACACTGCCTAATATTCCATCTTGTTCTTGATTTGTTTGAATATTGCCTCATAAGCATTTAAGAGTAACTAATTTTAGAGTCATCTTAATAATGCTAGAAGACTCCCTTTTAAAAAAATTATTTTTAACATAAATGGCTGCTGTCTTCTTTTTGACTATAAAAAGATGTTTTACTGTTTCCAGAAGAGGGGTCTTGATACAGATTAGACTTTTAATCACAAACCTCAACTTCTTCAGCTGATCCTGTCTGTAATTAGTCCACAAATGACAATGCTGTTCATGAAGGAGGGTCTACAAGAAGGAGGAAGAGGTTAGCTTATATATGGTTACATTATTTCCTAAACAAGTTAAACTTTGTCATCACAAGTTGTTAGACAAGTTTTACTGCACTTATGATTTCAACTGTAGTGGAAAAGACATCAGTAACAAAATTAAGTGTCAAACACCCTGTGCTGAGCCAAGCGCATAAAATGTGTTGGACCAGAAGCCTGAAATACCAGGATGCAAGTCTGTGTGTGTGTGTGTGTGTTTACATGTGCTTGCTTTTATAGTTGTCCCCTGTCCTCTTATTTGTTTCTTAGGTGTATGCAATTACTTATGAATGTTTTGGATTATCTTTGTGACCAGAGTCTAGAAATCAACAGTTACTGTATGTAACAAGATAACACTTGTGCTGTATATACCACTGTCAAAATACTAAAATTGTAAAGTCATTCAGAAGTTAAGAAATGACTGATTATCCAGCCCTGCCTTTTGCCTATAGCCTTGTCTTGAGTCTTTACAATAATTTTCAATTATACAGTCATGTCCTGTTTTATTTTTTGTATGGGCTTTCTGCGTTGTTTGGTGTACATAGTGAATGATACTCACTGGATTCAGTGTTTTATCTCTAGTGCTACATGCACAACTTATTTGCAGGACACTGTTGATACTGCTCTGAGTACAGAAGTACTCATTTCCTTTGGACGTGACCATTAATTCCAAATGCTATTGGAATGCTATACAGGTCTTAATTATCCTTGCAACGTTCCTGTGAGATAAGAGGATAGTATGTTCACTAACCACAGGTAACGAAGGTAGAGGGATTATAGGAAAAGTGTCTGCTAATTTTGGGTGCTTAGAGTGAGATGCCTAATGTTCTGCAAAACCAGGTTCTGACTTTCAATGCATTCTTTACATTCAAAGGGAAGTCCCTTTAATTTCACTTGCAACCAAGAGTTAACAGCACTCCAGTCAGGCACCCAGAAGATGGAAAACATGCCAACAATGATTTTTTTAATTAAATTTTAATTAAAAAAAAAAAAAAGTGATTCTGACTGATTCATTTAGCATCACCAGACACAGCAGAGTTCTGGTGATGTTCATCTGCCTTATCTGTGAGACCAGCCTTGCTTTTGGAGACTGGATCGTTGATATCTGAACATTGAGGGCATTATGCTTTGCCATACTTTGTGGGCTTGCTCTGGGCTTTATAATTTTTTGCCAAGTGTTTGACTATATCCTTCCATCTTCTGATAGCTACTATAGCATTTGGTTGGGTAGTGTGTCAAGCTGGTCTGCATTTGGTCTACCCCACCAACGTAAAGAAGGTGCAGAGTGACAAAAGCAGTGTCTTGTTCCAAAGAGAATGAGAGGATACCTCCTGGACTACTTGCAGAGGGGCTTTGTGGTCCCTCAGTGTGTGGGGTGACCGACCCTCAGCCCCTCATGTTCCGTGTTCCAGGAAGTGAGGGCCACAAGTTGACTTCCAGAAGGTTTGTGTTCTTCTAAAACTTTGTCATTTGGGATCTGCTTTCCAATTCCCCCTCTCATCTGTGCCATCTAAGCAGATTAAAAGACACAGGCTGGTCTGCCTCCAAACTGTACCACTTCAGCCACTTTTTATTTATATTCCACCTGCTTTGTGTCTGTCACAAACATCTGCTATCCAAGGAGGGTGACAAGAAGTGCACCAGCCTGTTTTCTCTTTGATCAAGAGAGGACATAAACAGCATGGGCGTTTTTAATGTGTATCTCAACATCCCAACTCGTTTTTGCGGTAGGGAGGCCTTAACAAATGTTTGCATTGAGCAATCTAGGTTGTACCCCCTCTTCTGGCTCTTCCAGAATCTCATGCTGAGCTGCTGAAGCATGTCCTGGCATAAAGCCCATGCTTCTGCCAAACTTTGTTGCTCTGAAGCAAGCCTACAGGGGAAAGAGGAAAAGGGAGAAATAGGTTCCATTAATGCATAAGTGTGAGTTGTTTGTTTATTTAACTTGAGAAGTTATTTAATTTTCCTGAACCTTGCTTTTTGTAACAGTTGAACTGTTGTTATTGAACTTCCCCAAAATTCTGGAAACTTGTCTTGGAAAACATCAGCCTGAATGTTTGCCAAATAAGACGGAACTGGTAGCTTCAGAGGGTGTCAGACGGTGTTTGCAATAGGTAGTATTAATTCAGTCCCTTTGAGCAGAAAGAACAAGAATGTTTCTGTCCTCCCCATATAGTTAGGGTAAAAAGTAGAGAAGATATCTCAACAGAGTTAGAGGAGGACAGAGGGAGAGCTTGCTCCAGTCTTCTTGGGGCAGAGGAAGGTGTTGGGACAGCTGACAAAGTTAGTGACTGCCACTCTTCACTAGAGGAGAGTTATTGCCAACAGCTTTGGAGTTGGTAGCTTGTTGCTTTGAGGCTAAAGACATTGAGAGAGGATGGGAAGCTTCAGTCATGGTGATCCCACTACCTGCCAGCCATCTGGGAAGCAGGGCTGTGGCAGAGCAGGTTGTGTACTCCTCTCCTAGCTTGGTCCCAAGGAGGGGAAGGTGTCTTGTAGCTCCAGGATAACAGCACTTAGTAGTTCTAAATTCAGCCTGCTTACAGTTATTGGCTCAGTGACTTGCCTTTTCACTGCCAGCCTTTATAGCGATACCGAAGTCTCTAGTGTCCTTGGAAGCTGTGACCTTGGGGGAGCTCAAAGCATCATTTAAACTTGCAGGCAATGCTGCCCTACTGGCTCTCTTAAATACAGCCCAGGACTCTCTGCAGTCTGTCTTGTTGCCTCCCATTAAGCATCATTCCTCCCATCCACTTGGTCATGGAAGGAGCCTTTTTAGTGTGCTTTGAGCACCTGTCTTGGGCATGTCTAGAAATCTGTTGTGTGGCTTTTAGCCAATAAGAACATGCTCAGCACCTTGATTTTTTTTTTTTTTTTCTTTTGGTCAGGATTTTAAGTGCTCCAACAAAAATAAAATGCTGCTCTTCTGAATGCTTTGAGATGTTAAATGCTTCTTTAATTAAAATATAAATAAATCTGTAGGGTGTACCTTTTGTCATCTGCTCTGTTGTTCACCACTTGGGTCTAGCAGGGTGGAAGGGGACTCAGGCTCCCCAGAGCATGGAGAGGAATGAAAACTGGCCTGGCTACCTAAGGTTCTGTGTAAGCTTCCTATCGGGACATGTCTGGAGCAAAACAGTCAAATTTTGCTTCATCTGACTTTTTTTTTCCTTGCAAAATAGGAGGGATGTGCACTGCTTTTCCTGCTGGGGTTCAGTCCTGGCAGACGGGGGGAGAAAAGTTGACCTCTGAAGCTACCTCAATAAATGGGATTACTTCTCTCACAGCTCTGCTTGGTGCTACTGCTGCTGGCTTCTCCTCCCCTCCCCAGCATTTCCAAATCCTTCTCCTTTCTCCCTCTCGGTATTTGTTTGTATTTATTTTTTTCTTTTTTTTACTGCCACTTTTCTCTCACCACCCCCAACAGATGCGACTTTTCCTTTTTCTTCTCCAACTCTGTGCTGCTTAAGGGTTCTGCCTGGATGTACAGCCCTTCCTGAGGAGAGTTGGCACACCAGTACTGATGTTATAAATAATGTTGGCTCCTCTCCCTGCTCCTTCCCCTCCCTGCATAGAGCATGATTGGCTTGATTGCAGAATTTGCCCTGTTTAATATCACCTAGACAATGAGACACCTCCAGCCTGTTTAGTGGAAGCTTTCAAAGATATTTACACTTTAAAAATTAAAATGAGTGGTTTTTCTCTTTCATAGGCTGTCAGCTTCTCTGTGAGATTTTGAGCTGTCCTTACAGGAAACCTCTCCTTTGAACACATTCATTGCACAGCATATGAACACAGTGTACCAAAGGAAGGTCTGAGAGTTAAAGTGCCTTTTATACGCCCACTTTGAAGCACTGATTCTCTTTACAGAGCTGTTCCAGCAGCAACCGCTTTGCAAAATCTTACACATTGTGGTTTCTAGATTCTTAATTTGTGTTTTTCTAACATTTGCAATAAAACAATTATTGCTGTTAATTTAAACAACAACCAGAAAGCCCTGAGTTCTTTAAACAGAGTTGGGAAGAGCTGAAGTTGTCTAATCCTTGGAGCTGGTGAATCTCAGGCTTGCAGTAATTGAATTCAACATGCAATGCCAACCTGGTTAGTAAACAAAAGTAGTTAGGCTGACAAGCTGTAAACACGTTCAAATCAGCCATGGCTTGAGGCCAGTGTATGCACACTTTCTAATGTCTTCAGTGCTTCTGTCCACTCTGACTGGCCTTGATTCAGGTTGCAAGATTGCATTTATAACTCTGACTCAGTCTTTTGGTTTTTAAATCCTTGGAATAGCAAGAAGCACCACCCAGTTGAGAAGAAAACAGCAGAACATTTACAATTACAGGCATGAAATACCCGTGAAATTTCCTTTTTACTGTATTCCACCTTCCCATTTATTTTTCCTTCCTTTTTTAAAATGTAGTTCATGAGGGGTGGGAGTAAAGCACTGATTCCTAGCTCGCTTGTTCAGAACTGGCTGGTTGTTGGGTCCTCACAGCTCCCACGGCACACCGACAGGAATGCTCTGGTTGCTGCCCCAAGGTAGTCTTGTAAGACAGATTTATTCCTAAACATGTGGGTAGAGAGGCAGTGAAAAGATGGGAGGTCAATGGAGAAAGGTTAGAAGCAGCTGCTTGCATCAAAGAGGTAGGGACAGAGTCAGAACATGAAATACTGGTCAGACTTGTGCAAGTGAAGAACAGGCTCACCAAGCCAGGTGGGAAGCCTGGGAGGGACTGCTGACCACCTGGCGTTCCCTGCTGAGTGCTTGGAGTTTGCCAATAGAGGCTTCTCCCACATCCTGCTGGGACCATCCCATCTGCACTTTGGCTAATAGGTGTATCTTCCCCTAGCTGTGGGCTGGTGGACATGGTACCAGCTCCTCCCCTTGCCACAAACAGCTCAAAGATTTCATACCGCTTCCTCCCTGCTAGGGCAAGGGAAGCGAGTGTCCAGCCTTGGCAGGTCTCCCTGAAACTGTGCGTGTCTGGGGAGCTTGATACCTAGGCCCAGGATATTCCCTCTCTTAACTACTGTTCTGCCTGGAGTGCAGAGATGGAGCAGTCAGTGAGGCTTTGTGGTCACAGGGTTGCTCTTTGTTCCCCTTTTTTGTCAGATATGGCCAAAGCAGAAAATGCCCTTGGCGCCGGGTGCATCGCATTTTTGTGTGCTTTGAGGGGAGAGTGGCAGGACAGTATCACACTATGGTTGTCTGCTAATTGCTCTGACTTGTTTTGGGTGAGCAGGTGAGCCTGTTCCCAATTCTGTAAGTGAGAAATGTTGTGATACCAAATAATAAACTTGTTTCTCATCTTCCTGGTTTTGGCACCAGCTCACGGTGAATTTCTCGGTCCTGGAGTAAGTTTCATAACAAGCATGACTTAAAAAGCACCCTGAGGCTGAAGAACAAGGGCTGGTTTCCAGAAGTTCATCTAGCAGCAAGAGCTGCTGCTCAGCACAGCCCCAGATGACATTGTCAGGAAAGGCCTTCCTCAGCAGGGAACGCATGTCAGGCACTGGTTTTCAGGAGGAAATACAGAGTGGCAGCACAATGGAGACAGCAGCATCGTGGTGTCATATTGATCCCTGACACAGCAGGAGCAGCAGGAGATCATCTTTTCACCTTTGAGGAATCTGTATGTAAATTGAAGGTATTGCATTGGAAACCTTGCAATATGTTCTGCGATTGTTGGATAAACTCCCCTGAGGGTTTCTTCAGCAACTGCTGCACTGTAGCTTAAAGCAGCTAGGCCCTGCTCTGGCTGGCTGGGTCTGAGGCTACAGTTTTGCAAGCATCACACTTGGAAAATGCTCCTATAAAAAGGATTAGGACAATACTGGGGACTTCTCAATGTGACCTTGTGGTAATGGCCAGGAAGGAAGGCCTGTAGCGTGTCCTGGGAGATGTTTGTCTCCCTGAAAGCAAATCTCTTTAAGAGAGGAAATTAACATGCAGGCAGAAAATGCTGTCTCTGTCAGCTGACGATGCCCAGCAAGAACTGGCTTATAAATTAAAGCTTTTATTTGTGAAGTGGAAAGCTGTTCTTGGTGCTATAATGAAAACTGTTGTGTCACAGTTGTGACGGGGAAGTTTGAATCATTTAAATGGCTTGTCATCGTGTGCTGCTCTCTACAGATGTTACAAGCATACCCAGCTGGTTTTAAACCCTCAACTCCTCCAAGAGAACCTGCTAGACATAATTATAGTGCTGTGTCAATATTGACCAGTTACCTCATCCTCAGCAGTGGGGACTTTGGAGCACTGTTAGTTTTTTTCAATGCTTCTTTGTGAAGCTGCATTTTTCTTTAGTAAATGTTGTAAGAGATCTTTGGAAACCTAGAGATTTGTGTTTTTTCTTGCATCAGGGCTCCTGGGAGCTTCACACAGACAGCTAAGTGCCTGCCTCTTTAAATGAAAGAAATCTTTGTTAAACGTCTTGCTGCTGCCATTCTTGATTGCCCGTATGTACTATGCCTAACAATGGTCCATGAGGTGGACATCCACACACTACTGGTACAGAAATCGTAAGGAATGGTCATAATATTATTGCAGATTTCTGATTGAGCTGTAGCAGGTACTCTACAGATGCACAGAATCTGTTGCAGTGTACATTTTACCATGTAATTTTTTTACTGGTGTTTTTCTTAAATCTTCTGAATGTGGCTGCTGAATTACAAATTCTTAGCTCCTTTGAGGTGCCCTTTCAAGATTTTAAAAGGCACTGTGGTTCTTACTGAACCTCACTGAAAGGTAGGATGCAAAGACAAGTTCTTTCCATATAGTACCTGACATCCGTGTAAATCTTACTCATTTCCTTAGAACAGCTTCTGTCTGCCACTTTCATTTAAGAGGTGTTGGTGTTATTTGACACCTCACAAAATTTTTATAAAGTAGTTGCTGCAAAGTCTTTTAGCCTAGAACATAGCTTGTGAAATTTAATGAAAGCATTCAATAATCAGTGTTGTTATTGATGAGATTGAATCTAAAAATATCTGGGAGCGTGAGGATCCATTTCTTTCTTAGTGTGGTGCGTGGGCTCAAAGTCACATCCAGCGTGACAGATGCTGTAAGCTTACCTATAGCCAAGGTACCTTCTCTCCATAATGAACCTCATATATACCTTTGCGGGGTTCAAAGCATAGGACCCTAAACTAAATGGAGCTTTTTAAACTCAGCTATAGAAGGGCTTTATGTTCAGCCAATAGGGTGGAATGAGCTGTTATGTTTCCTAATCCTCCTGCTGCTGAAATCAATAGCCAAAGATTCCTCTGGATATTAACAGGAGTAGGATGGAGCCCCAGACAACCTGCCCAAAGCCCTTGAAAAGTATGTACTTTTTCAGATCTAACTATTGACTCTACTCTTAGAGACATTTAACAACATAAAAATGGTGCAAAAATTGTAAAAAGCCATTTCTGTGAATGACAGAAATAAAAAGAAATAGAAATAAGATTCTGTAAAAGGGTGGGTGGGGTGTTCTCATTATTTAAAACCTTCATTGTTTGGCCAATTTTTTTCAGAGTTTATGGAAATACTCAATTTCATTTTGTCAGGTTAAACATTTTTCAGGTAGCAGTTTTGAGAAGAAGGATAATTAAAATGCAAGAGAAGAGATTATTACGTCTCTTAGTGCCTGATGTTAATCTTCCCTTGGTGTGTACATTTGCCTGTGAATGTATTTATTTTTTTTCTCTCTTTCTTCAATTGTTTCGGTTAAGAACAGCTTCATGGAATCCCAATAAGAAAATCAGCATGTGTATTCCAAGCAGTGCTGATTATTCCATCTTCTGACTAAAAATAGACATTATACAAGCTGGCACCGAAAAATAACTTAGTGAATAGCAGAGAGTGGGAGAAAGAACAGCCATCTTAACAGCAGTGTCAGGCTGTAACTGCTCTATATTCATGCGCATCTGTGTAGATAGAGGGGAAGTGATCCTGTCTGCATAGAGAAACACATGGCTTTGGAATAAGATCATAGAGAACTCTCATGGGAGGAGGGAGTGAACTGCACGTAACAAAGGGTCCCTAAAATTTGTTTAGGAGGATAAATTTTGAAGTTTTAAGGTTTGAATTATGTGAGGAAACCTACACCTAGCTGAAGCACCAAAGTTGGATGACTAAAGCTAACGCCCGTAAATAATCTAGGTGGCATCAGTTTCTGGTAAATAAAAATTTTCCTTGATGTTTTTATCTATGTGTATTTCTAGAAACTAGACACTAAGCACACGTGTTTTCTTTTGGTTGTTTTTTATTAGTCTGTAAGTAAATCAAATAACTGAGTATGCTGTGGTCAACTGAATTATATCTTCTCCCTCATCCTCATTCTTTTTTTTTCCTACTTTTTTTTTTTTTTTTTCCTTTAACACCTTTTTTATAGAGTGAGCCAGATCTGGAGAAAGGCCTGGAGATGAGAAAATGGGTCCTGTCAGGAATCCTGGCCAGTGAGGAAACCTACCTGAGCCACCTGGAGGCGCTGCTGCTGGTAAGCACTGGTGGTAGATACCATTTCGAACACTGGCATTTACCTTTTCACTGCTGCTTCCATCCAGAGTTTCCCAGAACTTCACGTACCTTGGCTTATCAGTTGCTCAGTGCAAAAGGTACCTGTTACCCCTCTTCTCCACTACAGAAAGAGAAGCCTAAGGAAAGGACTGGATATGGCACAACCAGGGAGTTATTAGTGTGCTAGCATACAGGAGCCCCGTCTGTCAGTGTTCAGTGCTAACCATTGGACACACTGCTCTGCAGTTGAACAGAGATTGAGGAAACTGAGTGCAAAGGGATTTTAATCACCATTAAATATCCTGGGAAAATCCATAAACCAGGGCTGTCTGATCCCTATGAGAGAGTTTGTTAATGTCTAGATTTCAGGAGTTGTGTGAATGCAAATATCACTTATTAATAGGACAGCTCTTTGGAAGGATGTGTTGTAATGTGGCAAGGGTGAATGTACTTGGTTTGCATGGTAATGATTTCCTTCATTCCTCATTGCAGCCTATGAAGCCTTTAAAAGCAGCTGCCACCACATCTCAGCCTGTGCTGACTAGTCAGCAGATTGAGACAATATTCTTCAAAGTGCCTGAGCTCTACGAGATCCACAAAGAATTCTATGATGGGCTCTTTCCCCGAGTGCAGCAGTGGAGTCACCAGCAACGTGTAGGAGACCTCTTCCAAAAGCTGGTGAGTTAGCTACCATCACCAAAGCTTCTCTTATCTCTCATTCATCTCACAGGTGCTGCTATAATTCCTTCTGGTGACTTTGCATAGACTAAAGGGAAAGCCCATAGCTGGAGTAGATGACAGGCTTCTAGCTTTGCCTCACTGCAGTGAAGGGCCTACAGCAAAAGTGCCTCTTTCATTGCTGCTAATTAAAGACTCCAACAAGCTATGTTACTAATACAAATACAGTTTTACAGAAACATTGAAGCTCCAGGGTGTCTGCAGTGTCATCAAACCACTTTAGAGGAAGATGGGAAAATGGCAATGTTTAAAAAACCCTACTTTTTAACACTGAAAGCTAAGTGTTTTGCCTTGTTGCTGAGCTCCCTCACACATACTTCGTTCTCTCTGTGGTGCTTTGCTCTATCTTCTGCTGCTTTTCTCTGTTTTTATGGTTGTCACCTTTGCCTTTGCTTTTCTACCACCATACTGGCTTTGATATTCCCCTTGCTGTTCTGCTGATGCAGTCAACCTGCTACTGAGACTCCTCTGAGCAACTTCAACAAAATTTTCCAAGTGCAGAACAGGACAAAGTCATATAAAGTATGTTCCTAAGGCTGAATTAAAATTGCTGAGTTTGTGAGTCAGATGAAAAATTGTTTGCATTCTAGGAAATTCCTTTGGTCCCTTTAGCCTCTCCCCTAGCATGTGCAGAGAGCAAAGGATTAAAGGGGCTGGTTTTTGCCTTTTAGAAAAGAAAAGAATCTCTGCATTCCTGAGGTGCCTCTGATTCTCAGGGTAGGAGTGACATTCCAGTGAGGGGTTTATTGGATGGGGAGTACACTTTACCAAGGTCACTCAATTGTTAGCAGCTGTGTAGCCCAGTACCAGCACCGTCGCCTATGGAGCAGGGGGAGAAAGGCCAGGAAGATGATGTTTTTCATGCACACCGGCAGCTCAAGATGAAAATATAGGAATCTACTTTTCACTGCCAGCATGTTTTAGCCAGAAGGGGTCAAGTTGGTGCCTTGGTGAGTAGCTCCACGTATGCAATTTGAGCAACTGGTTTAAGAAGACAAAGCCACCTGCTGCTGGTTGCTGAAGCAAAGATATAGAAGGTTGCTGAAAGTGGAAGCCTCATACACTGCATTGAAGGTGTAGTGCAATAATGAACATAGCACTAATTGAAGAAGAGCTGAATATATTCTTTACCACTGCCGGCTCTCAAGCAAGCTTTGACTCATCGTACAGCTATTTAGCCTTTGTTTAAGACCATTTCTTGCTGATGGTTATCACAGGCCCTTCTGTGGCACTCTATTTTTATGTTCCCTTGATTCTTGTGCCTCCGTAACCTAATTGATGATTTTGTTGGGTTAGTATCGGAAACAAAGAAACAAATTGCCCTAGTGCAGGAAGCTTTGAGCTAGCTTATCAGTTTTGGTTTCCAATGGTTTGGTACAGTATCAGTGGGAATCACGAACTCTTAGCTGGATGAGGTAAAGCTAATCATTTTTGACAGGCAGTGAAAAGCGGCTAGATGAGAGAAATGGCAAGAACATCAGGCATTAGAAGACATCCATACAGGTTGTACATCAGATCTTTTGGAGTAGACTGTTTAGTTGTGGTCATGTCATGGAATCTGACGATAAACACTGGAATCCTTGCTGTTATCCTGAAGTCTCTGGGAACATTAATATCTTGCAAAACAAAGCACCACAGATTGAAGTTATAGGTAGTGCATGCAAGGAATTCTAGAATTTCAAGTGGTCTGGCACAAAGTATGATCCATTTGCAACATCAGTGACTGTTATTCCACCTTTTTCACAGAATCACAGAATGGTTGAGGTTGGAAGGGACCTCTGGAGGTCATCTGTTCCACCCACTGCCTCAAGCAGGGCCACCCAGAGCAGGTTGCCCAGGAACATGTCCAGATGACTTTAGATCTCCAGGAGGGAGGCTGCACAACCTCTCCAGGCAACCTGTTCCGGTGCTCTGTCACCTGCACAGTAAAAAAGCACTTCCTGATGTTCATACAGAACCTCTTGTGTTCCAGTTTGTGCCTGTTGCCTCTAGTCCTGGCACTGGGCAAGTTTTCCTGTTGAAACTAAGGAAAGGAGAGGGAGAAAAAAAAAACAATAAAAACCCTCAGGCATGTGGGAGTGAAATATGCTTCTCAAGTTTGTGGAATATTTTCTACAATTTTATAACTAAAAGGAAACACTTCAGAAATATTTAGAAATAAAAAAATATTTAGCAAATATTATCACTAATAGTATTCAGGAATGGAATTTTTTTAACCAAAAGACCTTTTTTCTTTCTTTTTTTTTTCTTATCTTTTCTTTTCTTTTCTTTTCTTTTTTTTTTTTTACCAAAGCTTCTCTTTAGTTTTCATTAATTGAAAAAGGGAAAACTTAAACAAGCATGAATGTTTTGTGTGAGCATTATTGCTTGGATTGGAAGCTCAGTTTTTAATGGAATAGATATTTTAATGACAGCAAGTGTAGAGGAGGAAAACAAAAGCTTAGAAAGACTGTTCAGGAGTAGTAGGAAATGGAAGAGCCATGCAGTAATGGAGAAGCTCTGAAGCTCTGCCATGTTAGCTGGCATCATCCAAACCTGAATGTCATAAGTCCTGCAAATGAGCGGTAATTCTGACAGCAGCTTCTTTGGGGAATTGTGCCCCAGTGGCAGCTACAGATTTAATTCTCTCCATGCTGCTGAGGCCAGATCATCCCTGGCATAAGTGAGCACAGTTTCCTTTAGCCTCAGTCATAACCATGTTATTTTGTATGAGGGTTGAAACTGGTTCCTAATCTTTTAGTAGAATGTGCCATAGAAAATAGCTCACTTTTGTAGCCTCCGTTAGCAAAAGAAATCTGTGCAGGGAATGTTCTTTGGAGAGTGCCTTTTTCTCTTCCATCATTTCTTATACAAACCTCCACAGAGAATGGGGAACACAATGGTTATGACAGTGCAGGAGAGGAAAAGAGCACCCTCTGTGGGAAAGCTACTGCTCTGCCTGTTGCACCTCTTGGGCAGAGATGGCAGGGAAGGTGCAGAAATAAGGTTAAGTGCAAGGTTTTCTGGTAACAAACTTTTTAATGGAGTCTTTTACAGCACTCCACCTATTGGCTTACTACTGACCATGCATCTGCAAGCGTGTTCAAGCTGCTGAGGTGTTTACAGCACAGCATGTGCAGCTCTGCAACATAAAAACTGCTGTGCGATCCAGACAAGCTTGGAAGCTACCCAGGGATTTCCCGAGCTGGATCTTATATTCTCTGGCGTGAATATGGCTGCAATTAATAAGTCAGCAAACGGGATCAGTGCTGGGGCTCAGTGATGACAGTGGCTTATTACTGGACTCTGGGGCCTGCTCCATCTTCATCTGGACCAATGGCATATTCCTTCTGCTTGAAAAACTGTCATTTTCTGTCACCTAAGTCCTGCAGTCACTGCCTTCCAAACAGATTGTGCTCTGGATCTCTTCTATATTTTCAGCACTCTGCTGCCCTTGTAACAGTGTTTGCTGATGCAGATATAGGTTAATATCTGGGTTTGTTTTAGTGTGACCAGCATGAGTGCAAAAGCCAGCAAGTAGCTTACTGGGGTCACATTTGTGCTGTTGGGCTGAATCACTCCTGTCTGATTCACATTTTGTGGCAAACAGCCAGCAGTTCCAGTTACATCAATGAGCTAAAATATTAATAGATACTAATCTGGCAGTTCAGAAGGGAAAAATAGATGGCAGTAATAAGGGTGTGTGTCATCTTCACAGGCCAGTAAATGAACTTGTGCAGGGTAGATGGAGCTGGGTGCGTGGGACACGTGCCTTGGTTAAGCAAAGCTGACAGGTCTGAGATGTCTTTCTGGGCCTGCTCAGCATTCCCTGCTATTCTTTGTTGTGAAGGAACATGACCTGATCATTAGATACTGAGGCTGGCCATCCCAACCTGCCTTCTTCCCCAGCATTTATTTTATTTTATTTTGTTTTGCTTCCTGCAGGCTAGCCAGCTGGGAGTGTACCGGGCCTTTGTGGATAACTATGAAGTTGCTATGGAGACAGCAGAGAAATGCTGCCAAGCCAATGCTCAGTTTGCTGAAATCTCTGAGGTAATGTCATGGTATTCAGACACACGAGCTGTCTGAATCGGACTAGTACCCTGTGATGTCACTCCTGTCTATTCTCCAAGTATCTTTGCAGCCCTGACTTTTGGAGGAGTTATGAGCTCCCCTAGACTCACTGCTTCAGCTTGTGTTCTTACAGCGATTTATACGCTGGGCTAATAGAGGTTATCCTATAGACAGCCTTTATGTGCTGTCTCTGCCCAGGGAATCTTGTCATAACAATTGGCATTGCTTTGATCTTCCCAGCTCTGTGCCACTTGCATGCATTTCTAGAAGGGAAAGTAGTATTTGAGCTTCTCATATATTTCTCTTGCTAATGATGATGCTGACTGTGATGTAAAAAGCCATCCTTAATGGCTTGTGTTATGTCTAGCTGTGGAATTGCAGGCTTCACTAGCTTGGAGAGGAGGAGAGAGTAGCACAGGAAAACTCTGTTTAAAATGGCAAGTGTGTCAAGTGCAATCTAGACTATTTACCTGGCTGCTCTGATTTCCTCTCTTTAAGAGGAGTATATTGTGTCAAAACATTTTGAAGCCTTTTTCAGTCTTCCCAGGCCACCAGTTTTGCCTGCAGTGCATGGTCTCATCGACTGTTTGTATTGCAGTGATTATATCTTGAAGAATTCAGTTGCCAAGAAAATGTGAACTTCATATCTGTGTCCTTAAAAACAAGTAAATGAATAATCAGAGCTGAATGATACTGGGAGTGCTTATTGCTCTGAAAAAGCTACTGAGTACATTCAATGCTGCATGTCCCTTTAGATTTTTATGATAAAGGGATAAAATGAAACATGCTCCCTCTGAGAAACAAGGGAAGCAAGGCTTGCCTGTGGGGATCTGCTGTACTGCTCATCGGAGTGCAAGCGTCTTCTATTCTCTCCTTTACTGAGGGTTTCCACCAGATTCTGGTCCTTTGCCTGACCGCTTCTGTGCTCCAGTGGTGTCAGCTCATTAGCAGAGTAGCTTCCCCTGTGCTTACTTTTCTTTCAATACTAAAATGCATTCCATGGAGTTTCCCATTTATTAACAGTAGTGTGTATAGGTAGTATTACAGTAAGAAGAAGAAGTAGAAGATAGAATAGAGATTAAGGCCCCAGGGTGCTGGGCTCTGTGCAAATGTGATCCCTCAGTTTTGCTGTATTCTGAAGGATAATTCTGAAATCATGCCAGTACCTACTGTATTTGGAATGATAGTAATGATACTTTTGCATTTGTGTTTGTGTCCTGCTGAGGATTTCAGAGCACTCAGCACATTAATACATGCAGCCTCATAGTCCATGTGCAAAAAGAAAAGTCACAGGTATTGTTCCTTTTCTACCATGAAAGACAATGACTTGACCAAGGTCACCCAGCTCTGGGCACATATAAGGAAGTACAACCAGGGGGTGCTAAATCCCAGTCCTGTACTTTATTTATTGCTGGTGTATGCATGCTGTGACAATGGCTGCATCCTTATGTACATGCCTTTCTCTTACAGGAGATTAAAACTTCCACCGTCCCTCTGTTGCTGTAGGTGGTTCCCTGCTTTGTTGCATCTCTATTGATATACACTCCTAAGGAGCCTGATTAATATTTGAGATGTGTGGGTACCTGTGACATGGCAGCGGTGAAGTTATCAAGAGAGAGAGCATGTTTTTCCTTCACTGACTTGAAATGTGAGAGGGCTGTCCTCCATTCACACTTAGGCCTTGGAGGGGCAGATAGTCTCTTACATTACCATGTGATATTTCAAGGTGATTGACTGTCTGCTACGTGGGTTTTCTTTTTCTTTTAGAATCTAAAGGCTAGAAGCACAAAGGAATCTAAAGATCAGACGACGAAAAATTCCTTGGAAAGTGAGTGATCCATGCAGAGGAGACTGGTTTGTCAGGACTGTGTTGGGGCTGTTGCCAAACCTCCACTCTCACTTCTTCTTTTTAAATGCTGGAGGATTATGGAGTCTCTGCTGGCTTTACCTAGGAAATCAGTTCCCTTTTGCTAAGTAGTAGAGCTTGTGCATAGTAAACTGCATGCATGCATGGGTAAGGCCCTGCCCAGCTTAAAACCTAATGAGTCCCTTTGGGCAAAACCAGGCTAACCAAAGGACTGCTGTGCTCTTAAGAAAACATCTACTACCCAGTGATAGCACAAACATCGGCCTAGAAGTAATTATTATGTTTTTTGCCTTCTCAAGAGAGCCTGGTCAAGGTCAGCTTTCATTGTGCTTGTCTTTATACATGCACATAGTAGAAGATAAGCCATGTTATATGAAACTTCCATACTGACCAATATAAAAGCCAATCCCCTTCCTTTTTTGGCTTATTATCAGGGTTTGGAAGCACTCAACAGTGTCATGCTGAACTCCAGAAGGAGGGATGCACTGCCAACCTTTCAGGGATCTCCTTGGCAACTTTAAGAGTGCAAGGCCCGATTCTGACCTGTGGGACCAGGCAGGTTGCCAGGGAATTGTTGGAAGTGTGCCATGCTGTGTGCAGTTGTTCAGTACCGCCTCGTGTGCTCCTCATCCACTGTCTGACAGGGTGCGCTCACAAGCGGGCATTTGTTTGCTGTGGAGCATGGTTATTTCCTCTATGTGTTCATGTGTGTTTAACTGGCTGTGTAGCACATTAACCTTAGAGAAGGGTTTCTAGTAGCTCATTGGTTAATAAACCTGTGCCTGTACATTCAGTGGCATTGGACGAGTTGCTCTGTAGGGGCTGTATTTAGGTACCTTTAATAAAACATAAAAATGTTATTTAACATAAAAATGTTTAACATAATTAATGTAACATAAAAATGTTCCCGCTGCTTTTTCTTCACAGCTCTGCTATACAAACCAGTGGATCGAGTGACTCGCAGCACACTTGTACTGCATGTAAGTATCTGAAGGTAGTTTTCAAACTTTTTGCCCCTTTCCTATTTTCTTGTCCCTTCAAATTTTCCATGGAGCTGCAGGGCTGCAAAAATTAAGCTGTTATGTTATGCTGCACAGAAGCCTCTTCCCTTTACACTGAGGGGAGGGAGCCCATGGATGATACCTCTCCAATGGTGTTATGAAGTGCAGAATATCATTCTCATCTTCCTCTGTAGATACAGCCTTACTCTAGTGTGTAAGAAGCCATGGAGCATCTTGTGCCACAGCTCTAGTTCGGGGCCCTCAGACCCTTCTGCTTTCCAGTGCTGATCATGGTTCTGTTCTTTGCTTGTGTTCTTGGTGGCAGGATTTGCTCAAGCACACTCCAGTGAGCCACCCTGATCATCCGCTTCTGCAGGATGCCCTGCGAATCTCGCAGAACTTCCTTTCCAGCATCAATGAGGAGATCACTCCTCGTCGACAGTCCATGACTGTAAAGAAGGGGGAGGTGAGTCTTCCTGCTTCCATTATTTTCTCAGTTCCTAAATACTAGTTGCGCCTTTGTGAGGCAGACTGGGAACTTGAGCTATTCGTTTGTTTGTTGCTAAGAAACGGTTTATGCAGTGTCCTTGTTCTCTGAAGGATATAGTACAGCTCCTCTCTGTTTTCTGCTTGGAAAACAGTTTGGAAACCCAGAGGAAAAGTATGATTAAAGTTTTGTCATTAGCATTGTTATAATAATTTGTCATACGTCATTTCTATGATGCATAGTTATGCACTAAATGGATTTGTATTTTACCTGCAAACTCAAACCAAACAGGAAGCCTAGGAGGAGAAAAAGGTGAGGAAATATCAGAAATCATAACAGATTAGGAAAAGCTGTTTTCCAGCAAATTAATTTGCACCATAAAACTCATTATTTGCATCCTCATTTCTAAAGAATAATGTTGTAAATGGGGCTAGGAAGCAAAACAAATGGAATGGGTTGGGAAAGCTAAGGGAGATATTTAACTCCTAAGGGTGTGATACAAATCTCCTCAGCTCTGCTAGGAGTTTGAATATGCCCAAGAAGTTCTAGGTTGTGGAGTTCCCTTACCTGCATGTGGTGCTGTGCAAGGAGGACATAGACCTGCACAACAGTAAACTCCTACATGCCTCACTGGCCTTGATTCATCTGCCTCGTAATTTCATTAGAAGGCAATTCAGTCCTTCCTGGTGAGGACACACCAGGACTGACAGAAGTATTAAGACACAGAAAGATGTAGGAGATTGGACAAAAGAGAGGTGCAGCTCAGACAGTAAATTCATAAGAGGAATTCATGTGGCAGCATGCCAAAGACACTGGTTGATCAAAAGTGACCCAAATTACCCAGTACAAAAACACCTCCTACAAGGCCCAAGAGATTATTAATGTACCACAAACCTTCAAGGTGTGTTCCCAAATCCTGTCAGCTAAACATATTTGCTTTTAGCTGTTAAACTGATTATCAGCTGACAAAGATCTGCTAGAAGCTGCTGTACTGAGAACCAGGTGCACTGTTTGTCCTGCAAATTTTGTTCATGTTCTCATTTTGTTAACCGAGGAAGACTACAGCTGAGAAGAGGGGGGACTGAGCAATTGGGGGCTGAGGTAGAAGCTCAAACATCAGTCACCAGGGCCTGGAGATAGTAGATGGCCTCATTAAAGTGAATGCTGATTGAGTCACAGCAGAAATTGCAAGCTGGAATGCCCCCTCACAGGGGAGGGAGCACTTTGTGTTCTCTGGTTGTCTGTCAGCATCTCAATGAGGCTTTGAAAAGTGTCATGCAGAATCCTAATGAAGTGCTAGAGCCCAGGCAGAGGGGCAGGCTCAGGAGGATAATCCTGATGATCTCTTTTTGGAGCAGTATGTTTGTCAGATCTTACAAAGCAGGAAGGGGGAGGCCTGTCAGAATTGGGCTCAGCAGGCCTGTTCACACTCTCACTGGTCCTGTAGTGACTGTGTATGATGTGGGAAGGGAAAGAAAACTACATACCCAAGGAGAGGGCTGTAGGTGTGCTGGAGGGAACTGGGAACCCTTTGTGCTCTCCCTCTCCACACATGGCTTGCACTGAGCCCAGGGAAGAAAAGGACTTGCTTCTGATGCTTCCCAGAGTTTGCCTTCCACTCTGGGAATCTGGACGTGGATACGTTCTTCAATCATTTGGCACCAATATCCCACTTCTTTCAAAGCAGTAGTGCTTCGGTTGACACCACTCTGTCTGGAGAGTTGCTATGTTCATTCTCTGTATAGTAATCCAAAGACAAAGGGAGCTTCCAGCTGCGCTGTGCGGGTTAGTGATGGTTGCTGCTTCCTACAAGCTACTCACCTTGGGGTCATAGCTGGGTTTTGTTTATGCCTGTAAATTTTTCCTTTTCTGCTTATCCTTTCCTCCCACTCCCCTTGCTTGTGCTTCCCCTGGGGTGACAGGACAGTGTGCAGTTTGCATCTCCTAATTGACTACTCTCAATGCATAATGCATTTTTTTTTATTTTAATGAATCACCAGCTTGCTTTGATGGCTTTTTTCCTTATTTGTCTTACACCCCTTTGAAATTTCCTTGGTGGAAGGGAAGGAGGGAAAACAGCCTTTTCCCCTTATGTATTGCTTAGGTGCTGATCTCAGTTATCTTTTTTCCCCAGTCCTTGCCTTTTATGCGGAATATTTTTCTCCTTTGAGTGCATCGTGGGGAGGAGTCGAATCTCCTTTGCTCCAGCTCTTTTTTTTAGGATCTCTTTGAACTGGGGGAAGCAGTGAGTGGCTAATCCTCCCTAGTGACGGGCTGCTAAGAAGAGGAGTACGGGTCAGGAGGCAGTACAGGCTCATGAACACAGTCTTCATCCCTTTTGCAAGAGGCGGTTCCCTGCTCTGGGGGCACTGGCTCGGTCTGAGCTGCCTGCTATCTTCCTGCAGGATGTCAGATGTCCTTCCTGCACGCCAGCCCCCCAGTCCTGCTTGGCTCAGCAGGCTGTTTATCTTAATTCTAGATTTATGCATGAAAACTGAAAGTTTTCTGTGATGCATGGATGTGGTTTAATCTTCTGGGGCTGAATGAGTATTTCAGTTAGTGCGAGGACATGGATACAAAGGGGGTAAAACCATTCACTGCAGGGACAGAAGGGGCTACAACAGGGAAGACAGTGTCGGTGGGCTAAGCCTACATCCAGGGCTGAGGGGATGCTACACCGAGGTTGGCCCTTGCTGACCTGGCTGACCTGCCGGCCAGGCTGACTGCAGCTGCACTTCTGTGCTTTGTGGTTTGCTGCGGACTGCTGGTACAGACGAGCTGGGAGAGCACCAACCCCAGCCTGTTTGGTTTGTGAGTGGTTCACTCAGTGTGCTTGGTTGGGGTTTGGAAAGGCAGGAGAGGCCCTGAGGCTGAATTTAGCTAACAGAGCATGGAGGTCTTGGGCTGAGAAGGATGTATCATGTTCCCTCCATCATCTGCGGAAGGGTTAATTTGGGAGATGGCGGTCCCTTCTATGACTGCAGCTCATCTAGTGCTCTTTGCAGGGTGTTGTTTCAGGGTAGTTCAACCAATCTGAGTGGTGGTGGCTGCCATTCTGCCTTGCCTGTGGCCATGCGGTCCCACCCTCTCTGAAGTGTTGGCACTGGTATTTGTGTGATCCCACAGTGGTATGGAGGAATGGAGCTGCCTGAAAACTAAGCCTTTTTTGAGTTTTGGGTCACTCTGCTGGCTGAGTGGCTTAGTGTCTGGTCTCCTCAGCACACAAGAGGGCAGACAGGCAGTTCCTTCTGGGAACAAGTCCACTAGATCACGTTTTGGACCAGCTTATGCTGCTGTGGACCTTTCCCATCTGCCCTGGACAGAAGAAGCTGCTTGGCAGACTGCTCTACCATGTATCTAAATGTGGCTTGTAACTGCAGTCAAGGAACTGGGTATCGTTGCTTTAGGCTCCTGTTTGACTTAGTAGAGACTGTGGTAGGAAAGAGAAAGGGCAAAGGAGATTTGCAAGGGAGCAGAAGCCATTGGAAAGCTGGGGGCTAAGCTTAGACGCAGGCAGGCATGCACAGCGTGTGGCCTGGTGCCTACTGCTCCTGGCGGCCCTGGGCAGATGTTGGCAATAGAGCACTCAAAAATGATCTTGGATGCTTCACACTCTCTCGCAGCTGGAGTCAGAGAGCTCCTGGTGACAGAAGCTTTGGGGGAAAAAAAAAAAAAAAAGGCTATTAAAATGCTCAAAGAGCAGCCAGTTTAGCTCCCTAGGCAGAGAATCCCTTTATTCTGCAATGCTGGTCTTGCAACACACGCGTGCACACACAAGGAATCATTTTCTTCCTACGCTCTGCAGAAAGCCAAACCACCTCTTCCTCGCTGACATATGCCAATACCCATCTCCTGCTTTTACCCTCCTCCTCCTGCATCACACATGTTCCAGTCCTTCCTGGGGCTCTCACCCACGCACCCTGCAGGCCTCTGCTGTCACCACATCGGATGAGCTCTTTCCTTGGCATTCACGTGAGGAGACAACCCTTTGTACAGCTGTGGTTCTGGATGAGTATATTTTTAAATTCCACTTTTTGTAATGTGTCCCAGACAAGCTGGTCTTCTGCCACACTTCCTGGAGTTAAATGGTACGTGACAGCAGCAGGATTTATCATATGCAAACAGCACGAAAACACTGTAGGATGAATAGATGAGCACGCAGGTAGTCGTGAGGTTGGTAGCAGAGAAGGGGGAGATGCTTGTTGACAGAGGTAAGAGGAGGAGGATGACGGCAGTAGGCAATCCAAAGAGGGTATCCAAGCACTGAAGGATGTAGAGGGAGAGCTGTTTTGTCTAGAGCACTGAGATGGATGGGAGAAGAAGCAGGTAAAAACACAAAAAGGAAGGCAGAGTCTAGAAGGGAGACTTGGGACTTTTACTGTACCAATACAGGAGCTTAGCAACAGCCTCTAGAAGGTGACAGTCTGCCCAGGCCCTGTTTAAGAGGTTAAAGGTGATCCTAATTCACTCCATTTTGATACAAAATAGGAAGTTTTCCTCCAGGTCTCCTGGAACATCTTTCTATAGCTGAGCTGAGCTCCTGGGCTGGACACATGCTAGTCTTGGGGCTGTTTGTGGAAGAGAGGGAGTCACTCTGCCACCATACTGCCACTCTGATACTAAGCCCATTTTTGCTGGATGTTTGTTTGCTGTTTCTGTAGTCTATATGTTATTTCAGGGTACTTTAGGAAACACATAAGGTATTGTACGTCTCATACAGCAGGATCACCCAGCCAAAAGACCTCATGTTTCAGGAGATCCTGTTTAGCAAGAAGCCACTGAAGGAACAGCTGTTGCTGTCCCTAGGTGGGAGTTGACCAAAGTGGGCTTTGGTTTCCAAAATGCTAGAGAAGGCCTGTGGAGCTGAGGTGGCATGGACACCTGACAGGCACAAGTGCTGCCTGAGGGGGCTGCTGCCTCCCCCAGGGTGGGGTAGGATGGGCTGACTCATGCCGGGAGGTCAGGAAGGTGCCCTGCGCTCCCTTGCTGTGGGGCTTGGCAGGGATCTGGTAAACCAGTTGGGAAATCCTTTTATTGTTTCTCTCTGACCTGCTGAACCCTCCCGGCAAGATGAATCATTTGCAACAAAGGATGTGACCCTTTGCTGGAAACGCTTCTCCTCTGCTCCACTGATGCTGAGCAGCCTGGTGCATGCCTGCTGTGGCCAGCCCTAATGAGAATCCTGTTTTCCCAGAGAAGCTGGTAGTTAGATCCAATATCCAGCTCCACACCCCTGTGACTTGATCCACAAACCCTTTCTCCTATCCTGTCCTCCCCAGATACTTGGTTGCTCATTGTGGCAGCGTACCCCTGCTCCTTATGGGAAACCTTCCCAACTAGCTCATGAGTGAGAAGAAATGAAGAATGAAAGCTCTAGGAAGCTTAGTGTTTTCCTCCGAGTGGCTGACTGGAATACGTCCCTTTCACCTCTTTACTTCTGTTCCAGTCAAGCTTAGGAAATACACACTTTTCTTCTTCCCACCCAGCTCTCTTTCTGAGAGATCCTGCTGCCAAAACCTTTTTGCTGCCTCATGGTAGCGCAGAGTCTTGTCAGTCTGGGTAATTTGTACCCAGGAGCGCCAGCCAAAACAAACTCAGTGCAAATGAGTGGTACCTTAGTCCCAGATGGGAAGTATGGAGGCTGTTAAATCACACCCCTGTTTTGGCATCATATAGCTGAGCTTTCTGCTTGGGTTTTGGGGAGTTGTGGGACAGAGAGCATGGCTGCTTGGAGAAAGTCCGCTTGGATGATGACAGCCAAGGACTGTGCAGCGGCAGGTTAGGTGCGAATTTAGAAGCAGGAGAAGGGGTCGCCTGGGTGGCAGGCAGGCTGTGTGAGGAGGTCTGTAGCCTTGCTGCAGGGAATAGACTCTTCTATTCTCACTTTGGGGAGGCTTGACACAAAGGCTTCCAGTCACTGGTACCTTTTTATGGCCTTTCCTTCACTTGAGGACATGCTTATCTTCAAAATACTGTGGTCTAGATGGTGGTGTGGGAATACTGCCAAAACCAAACACACCTCAGTGCCTGGCAGAGGGGGACACAAGCCAGGTCAGGCCTGTGGCGTGTCCCTGACTGGTGGGGAAGGGGCAGTGCCACATACCTGCTGGGTAGCAGAGGTGAGTGAGCTGAGAGAGCATCTTTACACAAAAGAACAATGAGCTGAGGTTGGGCTGGCAACAAGCAGCTATTCTTATTGCCCTGGAGGAGCTGAGCTGATTTGCAGCATAATTAATATGCATCAGATCTACCAACCTGAGATCAGGGCTTTGGCTTGTTCAGAGAATCTCTTTCCTTGCTTTGTTATTGCTCCCAAATGAAATTCTTTGCAGCTGTGGAGAGTGTTTTTGCTACTGACAGCATACCTCCTTCTTATTTATTTATTTTTTAAAGCTGGATGTTCCTAGTTTCCTGCCTACCTGGGATTTGTTCAACCAGGCCGGAGGGGGGAGGCATGCACAAGTGCACATCATCAGCAGAGACATCAATGCAGGCAGGCGTTCTCTCCAAAACCACCGAGGAGAAGCCAGGAGGATCACGCCCACCTAAAAATAAACATTAACATATGTACAGGCCTTTCAGAGCCTGAATCACTGCTGGATGCCAGATCTCCACAGACTCATGCCCAGAGACGATGCAACAGTCTGCTAGGGAGCAGCATTAACTTCCTGGCACTATGGGAAAGGTGCAGCTTTTCTTGCTGCTGCTCAGAGATTCCCAGGACCCTTGTGTAATGGCAGGTGGCCCCAAGATGAGCTGCTGACACTCTATTTGTGCTCTAGCAGCTTACTGTGGTGCTAGTGCAGCTATAGACAGGAAAATGCAGACTCCTAGTCCGTGTCAGGAAATTTAGGGTGCTCTAGGACAGACTGTGGAAACAAGAATTATGTCTGCAAGGACATTTCTCTCCCTTGTGTTTCCTGCCATGATGCATACTGGGCTCAGGACTGATGTGGTTTGTTTTCATTTTGGAGAGCCAAGAAGGGAAGGATGGTAGGAGGAAGGAGAGGCAGTGTGGGGGTTTGCACTCCCACACACTCTGTAGCAAATGCGTTCAAGGCTTAAATCATGCAGCAAATATAACCCGTGAGGCATAACCCTGAGAAACTGAGGCATGGTTCTGGTTTGGATGTCTTGCCCTTGCTCAGGTTAACTGCTTTCCTATTGCACACTGCTGCACACCTGAGCAGAGCTGCCCCTTGGAAAGGGACAGGTTTTGCATGTGTGTTTCCCAGTGTGGCGATTGCAGAGATACGCAGGTCGGGAGCGAGTCCTGCTGACATGGCATGCGTGGGCCTGGAAAAGGCTGACAGTGAAAAAGCAGGAGAGGGTTTTGGTTAGCACTGGACAGTGTTAGCAGATCTCTCCTATCTCCAGCCATGATGTTGTCATGGCATGTACAGTGTGTGTAACGTGTCACACACTGGTGTCAGGGGAGCATCCTCTTGGCTGGAATAGCAAGGAAAAATACTGTGGGTCAGGAAAAAGCATCTTAGCAGACCTGTGTGGATAAACTGATGGTGCCTGTTTGTACTGGCCACGAAGCAGGGCAAAACTGACAGTTACACACATTTGTGGGAATAAAATTTGCCCAGAGTTGCATACCCTTGACTTCTGTTTGAAAATCAGTGGGAGATTTCTGTTCCTTCAGATATGCACTCAAACTCATATTGATTCTGACACATCAGAACAGAAGGCCTGAGCATAGAGCAGGGCTTGAAACTCCTGCGTTGGTCACTGGTGACAACATAGACCCATCCGTCTCAGTGCCAACGCTCCAGCCTTTTTGTCTGTCAACTACGGAGTCCCAGCAAGGGAATTAGGAAGGAGATGGTTCTGCACTCCCATGTATGTCTCCTATATAGAAAGCTGTAAAGCTCCCTAGAACTAGCTTTTAACAGGCTTGGGGTGGGGGCACATCCAGATGGTCCTGTTTAAACACAGGCTGATAAGGGACTACTGAGAATTTTGCTAGATAGACATTTTGGTGAGGAATCATCCCTTAACAGCACTTATAGTAAAGAAGCAGCAATGGCGTTCAGCTGTCAATGTTGACAAACTACTGCTGGGGATGGGGAGCGGAGGTGTTCGTAGGCTCCTCTTTCTCAGTGGTGGGGTAGCTTGAGCCGAATTCTGTAGCTGGGGAAGTGACTCCTGGGGGGGCAGGGAATGCCTGGGTAGAAAAGTGGTGTTTGCTGCTCTCTACTGGTTTGCGGGGGGGATGATGTGCTCAATGACTCACCATAAATTACACTTGGGCTTAGAGACAGGTGACAGAAATAAGCCTCAGCTCTGACCTGGAACCAGATGGGAAAGGAGATGCCTGGCCATCTTTGCCCCTGGGAGAGAAGGCAGCAGCAGGGAGCAGAGCTTGCAGCAAGGAGCATTTNTTTTTTTTTTTCCCCTCTGTATTGGAACATTTTACTGGATTGGCCCTGGTAGGCGTCATGCATAAGGAGTGTGTTGCTGGGGGGGCTCGGTGCCTTATCTGGGGCCCTTCCTGCACTAACTAAAACATTTTCTCTGTTTTTCACCAGCACCGGCAGCTCCTGAAGGACAGTTTCATGGTGGAGCTAGTGGAGGGGGCTCGCAAACTACGTCATGTCTTTCTTTTTACTGATCTGTTCCTGTGTGCCAAGCTCAAGAAGCAGATTGGAGGGTGAGGTTTCCCTTCTGGACTATGTACTTTGCGTCTCAGCTTCAGCAGAGTCCTTGGTTTAGCCAGCAATGGTAGTTGAATATGAATACCCCAGACCCGGGTAACTGTAATCCACAAGATGTAGTCATACAGAGTACGGTCAGCAAGGAAGCACTGTGCATCATATGAGACCTTGGCTAAGCCCTGGTCTGTCATGTCAGGAAAGGCTGATTTTTTTCAAGAGTCTTCTTAGGAAAATAGGATGTGCTGTAGCTTCTGGTATTCTGGGCAACTGTTATTCATTTCTCTACCTCCCCTTTCCTTTAATAGGTGACGTTCTTCACTTTCTTCTGTTACTAAGATTGGCCTTGCAGCTACAGCCAATTAACAGTTTTGCAGAAAAATAGAGAATGTACAATAAGGAGACTATGTTTCTCATTGACCCCAAAGTGCAGATATACAAACAGTTTTGTTGAAATTTTTCACAGCTGAGGTGGGGAAGAACCCTTACCAACATACCTGCCTCAGACAGGGCTCCTCTTCATTTGGTACATGTTCTGCTATGGGAGAATCCTCTCATCTTCTTGCCCTCCTCAACCAACAAGTTGTTCCTGCCCGTTTTGAAGCACATGCTTGCAAGGAAGGAAACTTCAGAAGAGAGGGACATTCCCAAGACTAAATGTTACTGAAAGGAGAGGTGGAGAAGGGAGTAAATCACATAAAACATTAAAAAAAAAAAAAAAGTGAACCAGCTAACCTGGTTGAAAGCACTGGAGAATGGCAGTCATGAACTGTAGTTTCTCTCTTCTGGTTAGATTGCACAGAGGTTTATACCCTGGCTCATTGCCCCACTTTGGCCCTCCTAGCTCAGGCAGGAGAGACCTGGGTTTAGACCACAGGCAGCAACCCATTCAGGCAGGGCATGGCCTTCTAACTCTGCCTCTAAGGGGCTTCAAAGAGACAGAGCACAGGACTGAAAGGGTGTGCAAAAGATCTTTGTGGTTTGTTTTTTTTTTGTTTCTTTTTTAGGACAGAAAGAACTAGATAGCAAAACAGCTTTCTTTGTTGTGCACTATACTGGCTATTGGCCCTTCTAGGCTTTCTTACTGGAAAGCAGCCTTTTACCAAATTTTTTCCACACGGAAGTCACAGTGAAGTTGTGCCCATTTCTGTATCTTATGAACTATAGTGAGGAAGGACTTGTGGGAAGGAGGAGTGGGTGTTGCCAAGCACCAGTAATGGTAAAGGTTTGGACCTTCTGTCTTTCAGAAAAAGCCAGCAGTATGACTGTAAATGGTACATCCCACTCACTGACCTTAGTTTCCAAATGGTGGATGAGTCTGAGGCAGTGCCCAACATCCCACTGGTACCTGATGAGGAACTGGATGCCATGAAGATCAAGATATCCCAGATCAAGAATGACATCCAGCGTGAAAAGGTAAAAAGGAGTTGAGCACTCCATCCCAAGTACAGAACAGATTCAGCACCTCTGCTGAGGTGAGATGCTGATAGAAGCAGCATTCCCAGAGCTGCACAGCGTGGGGAGTCCTGGAAAGACAAAATGTTTAGCAGGCATTTGTGGTGCAGCTCTGTTAGCAGTGATATCTAGACTGCTGTGCGGCCCATCATTGTTCATCCTAGTGCACTGCTTGAATGACGGTGTCCTGTGAGGAGGCAGAAATTACAAAATATGCTGTACTGTACCCAGTAGCTCCTCTACTTCCATGGGACCACCTGTGACTCCTATGTCCAGGCATTCATGTGGAGAGTGGAGCTCTTATGCTGTAGACACGAGAAGGACTGGGAGTGTGGCATACCAATTTTTAGGATGTCTGGCTTCTGGCTGCCTGAGTACGATCCTGCAAGTGATTTTGGTCAGAAGCATGTACTTCAGACTTTTTGCAGGCTCAGTTATGCTTTTCTAGCATTTTCTGACTTCACTGGTGTCAAAGCACAAGCAAATATACAAAGAACACCAAGTATTCTGACTGGGCAGTCTGACACAGATATGGTGTCTCTGGCCCAGGCTTGTCTTGCCTTGCAAGACGTGTTTTCTCAGAGTAGTTAGGCTCTGAACCATCCTGCCACCCAAATGAGAAACAAGACTTTGAAAACCGAAAGCCTGCTGGTATGTAGAGCAGGATATGAATAAAATTGCTTGTACCATGAGAAGACAATGCCCCGCACTTCCAAAGAACATGCTTTTTGTGCCTCTGCCCTGGCTGGCTTTCAGGGAGGGTTTCCTGGAAAATGTAAGATGCGCGAGGAAGTCTCTTACTCACAAGGTGCAGGTGTCCAAGATGCACGCTTTGGTGCAGCAGTGCCAAACAATGTACGTGGCTGGCTTTGGGACTGGGTTTTATCCAAGAAAAATCTTGTTTTTAGGTAACCTCTGTTGAAAATGCATTGGTGGGTGGCAGATGGGAGAGAATTTTGGTGATAGAGTTCTGAGCAGCTTTCAGAGAAGTTGCTTACACTCTCCTTAACTAAGGATGCTTGTGGAGAACCTGGCAGTGCTATGGCTGCCCAGTGATGTGAATACTGCCTGCAGCCTGTGGAACAGAAAATGCAGGGCATAACTGGGACAGTGGGCATGCACCTCTGCACCTTCATCTGGGGCAGCTGGAACTGGGTCTGCAGAGATATTGCAAGTAACATCTTCCTGAGCAGCTGGAGCCCTGTGGCTCCAATGTGACAGCATTTCTCATGCCTAGGGCCATTTTGCTACTCTCAGAGGGAAGGGACTGTGGGTCTGAAAATATGTCGGTGTAAATGGGGGCAGGTGTAGGAGAATGACATGCGTGTCCTCTGTCTCCCTCTCTCTCCCACCCTTCAGAGGGCCAATAAGGGCAGCAAGGTCATTGAGAGGTTGAAAAAGAAGCTCTCAGAGCAGGAATCACTCCTACTGCTGATGTCTCCCAACATGGCCTTCCGAGTACACAATCGCAATGGCAAGGTGAGTGGCTCTTCTGGTCTGCCTCAGGCCTTATGTACAAGACAGATGTCAAAGGACTGTGTGTGTGTCTGTGGCTGTGTGTTTGTATATGCCATTGCACAAGGAGGTCTTGATTTCCTCTACTGTCTGGCCTGAAAGCACTTTCCAAGGAGCAGACACCTAACCCTTGATACACCAAAGGATATGGTGACATCTTGCAAGGCTATGACAAATTTGCATGTGACATGGGCATTTTAGAAATAAAGTTATAAATTAATCCACTAGCTCAGCACTCGTCTGTGGTTGGACCTGCCCTGGCAGAGCAATAGGAACTGCTCTCTTCATCTAAGAAAGAGCTCTGCAGCAACTCCCTTTCAGACTCTCCTTCGTCTCCTCAGAACTGTATGCTGCACTTGGCAGCAGGGATGCTGAACGGTCGTGAACAATCTCCTTTTAGCTCCACAGGATGCTCAGTGTGCTAGAGGTATCACCTGCTCTGGCAGTACTGGAACTTGTCACTGTGGCCTTTGCATACACAAAGACACAGGATGCTCACAAGATCCTGCTACTAGTCAGTGAAAATTCAAAAACTGGTCACTGCTTCCTCAGCTTGCATCAGTGTCTTGGCCTGTGGCAGAGGCTTTGGGGTTTCATGGTGCAACTGTTGTAAGGAATAGCACAGAGCTATCATGGGACCTCATGCTGCCAGGGACACAGCTGCTGTTTGCAGGGTGGAGCTCTGTGAAAGCTCTGACTGCAGGAGTCCATCTTGGTACCACTGGCACGTTGCTGAGAAGGCACATTGCCAGAGTCCTGCCCATCGTTGACAAAGCTGTGAGGTAGGGCAACTGGCAGTAGTACTAGAAGGACAGTGTACCCAAAAAATGTCGCTGGAGGAGGTGTTGGAGGCAGGTCTGATCTCTGTGGCGGGTCAGACTAATGCATACCCCATGTTCTTCTGTTTTCCTGGGTAGAGTTACACGTTCCTCATCTCATCGGACTATGAAAGGGCAGAGTGGAGGGAGAACATCCGGGAGCAGCAGAAGAAATGTGAGTGACCCTCAGCTGGGCATTGGTACAAATACTGTGATCCAAGAGCAGAAGTCCAGAGGATGAGGTGTGGGGCAGGGTTTCCTGAAAAAGAGGACCACACATTGAAACTCATAGCACAACATGGATGTCTTCTGTCTCTGCACATCTGAGTCTCTCTGGGGGAATTTTGGTTGTAATACCATGTAGGGAATGTGTGGGGAGATATTCTCCCATTTACCGAAGAGCTCAGAGATTTGTGCAGTTCCAGGTAAAGGGAACCGCTGCACCCTTTTACCTGGCTTCAGTCCAAAGAAACTTTTATTTTGGCATGGGTGTTTTTTGGCTTTGCAAGGTATGAGAGCCCCTTGCTTCCTGTGACCATTCTGAGACATTTTACTCCAAAGAGTAACTGTCCTAAACAGAGCTGAATATGCCCTAAATAGAGATGGGCTGCAGCAGCAGTACAGACCTGAACACCATGGTACTATTGCTGAGCAATGTCCAGGGAGCAGCTATCCTGTGTATGTATCCTATCCAGAATGAGGGAGCATGCATCCCAGCCTTTGCTTTGAATTTTAATTCCTCTTCCTTTGAATCTCCATGGCAGGCTTTAAAAGCTTCTCACTCACATCAGTGGAGCTCCAGATGCTGACAAACTCATGTGTGAAGCTTCAGACAGTCCACAACATTCCCCTCACTATCAACAAGGAAGGTGAGACTTACAGTTTATGCTTTCATATGGTGTATCTGCAGAGAAAACCTACCTCTGTCTGCCTTTGTGCATTTCCCCTACAGCTGTTCTTACTATTTCTGTCTGCTACAGGCTTCAACCTGCTGATGATTTATAAACTGATAGTTCCTGTAAAACAAAAGCTGAAACTTATGTAGCCAACTTTTGTAGCTTAGTTGAAGTAGATGATAACATACAAAAAGAGAACACCAGGAACAAAAGCATTCAGTGATCCCAATGTTGCTTGCTGCAACAATAAAAATATAAGCTCCAAATTATATGGCTTCATCTGAATTAGTAAAATATTCCTGGACATCCTCCAATATATATTCATTGATTAATAAATAGTCTTTGCCTGCAGCCATCATGCCAGGGATGTGCATGCCTGTTAGAGCCCTGGCTTGGGACACCTTTGAACTATGCCTGGGAATCCTTTGGAAGAACCCGGGTTAGCCTAGGTCAAAACTTTGTCAGAGACCATGATATACTACTATTTAACCTGCTAGTATAGACATAGCCTTTATACTTTTACTTTTCTCCTATGAATTTCTTCCATGCTGTCATGCTGACCCCAGAAATGGCATTGTAAAACCCCCAAATTGCCAGAAGGTATTACAGGTGAAACATACGCTGAACCTGGAACAGTGTCGTCTCTTTTACTAAAATGGCTAGATTACATGCTCCTGTCACATCCATTTTTAGGAACATAAACCTGTGTAAACCCGTGCTCATAAACCTGTCAATCAACTAATCAACTCATCACTGTCTTTCTTTCTTGGCTTCTCTGTGAACTTAACAGAATTCCTTGCCTCTTTTGTACAGATGATGAATCCCCAGGTCTCTATGGATTCCTGAATGTCATTGTCCACTCTGCCACAGGATTCAAACAAAGTTCAAGTGAGTTGCAGTTCTGTAATAGAGAGGTGTTGGTCGAGGTTAGATGGCAGGGGTGAGGTAATTCAGGTGCTGTGACAGCTGGATGTGGATTGATTTAGGACTGCAGCATCTGGAACGATGGTGAGGAGGTGATTTGGGGAAGTGGAAATGAAGTTGGGACATTGGTATAAATTTAGGGGTGCTGGCTAACATAACTTAAAACATACAAATAGGGGCAATGTCTGCAGCTCATTACTAGTTCTTCGAAAACACTAGATACCACATAGTTAACCACTTTGTGCAGATAATGAGTTTTTGATGGCTAGCCCCTAACCTAGTCTCTGAGGGATATTATGCTGATGCCGTTGTCAGTGAAATCAGCTCTGATGTGTTGATGAGATCCAATATCTACCTGGGGAAGCTTCATTTCTCATTGGTGTACACTGTCTGCTCATTGTGGATTGATCTGGGAATTACTGGATAATAGCATACACCAGACTCATGTTATAGGTGAAGGGCTTGTCTGTGATGAGGTTATTTATACCACTGTGCTGGTACTTCAGCTTCATACAAGCAACTCTGCTGGTCCAGATGACACAATTTGCCTTGGCCAGTGTTACTGGTACTAATACAGAGAAGATATAAAAGAAGAAACACCCTAAAAGTGATTAATGTAAGATAGGAGATTCTAGAAATTTTTACAAAGTTTCTGCATCTGCTTCCCCTCCTCAGATTTGTACTGCACATTAGAGGTGGATTCTTTTGGGTATTTCGTGAACAAGGCTAAAACTAGAGTTTACAGAGACACCACAGAGCCCAACTGGAACGAGGTAGGTTGGGTTGTTCTCAATGTGGCTTGCTCCTTGTGCCGTCAGTGCGTGACGAGCAGAAAAACTGCAAATGGAACTTGTGCTGCATGTGCTGCCTCTCAGCACATCTATGGCAGGTTCACTTGGCTGTCAGGTCTTGTGGCAAGTTTTCTCTTGAATAGCTAAAGAAACACTTCAGTACAAAACGAGTCTTGCATTGTCTAGCATTTCGTCATTTAAAAAGGTACATTAGATTATTTTTTTAAGACATCAGTGAAAATACATTGAAGAAGGAGGTTTCTTTGGAGGTGTTCTTGTTTATTTGTTCCGAGGGGGAAGAATTAGCTATAGACATTGTGTCTGTTTATAGCCAACTTGCAAACCTGCTGGAGAGCAAAATTAAATACAAGGAATGTGGATGAATTTGTTTCTTTGAATGATGCATTGCTGAAACTCAATGAAACCTGGCTAAGGAGTCAACCATCTTACTCTCTGATTTGGCCACCTTATATATACAAAATACAATTCCAGTTTATTTCTAGACCACCTTCATTAGGGAAGAGGTTTTTGTCAGACCTTAAGTGCTCCTTCCTGATGAGTTTTAAGGAGATTATGTTGATTATTAAGAGACTGGTGTCCTGCTGTGGTGTATTCATTGCTCTTTTCTTTCCTGGTGCCCTGCAGGAGTTTGAGATTGAGCTGGAAGGCTCACAAACTCTGCGGATTCTGTGCTATGAAAAATGCTACAACAAAATGAAGCTCACCAAAGAGGATGGAGAGAGCACAGATCGCATAATGGGGAAAGGACAGATCCAGGTAAGACTGCTTAACTCATTCCTGCTACCCTTACTGTGAAACGGAATGAGGCTTTTGAATCCTGGAGTGCCCCAGAGAGCTTTTTTCTGCCTTCTGATTTTCTCATCATTGAGAATTTTTCTCTAAACAGTGAGGAATACAGTGTGATTCACAGGTGGGAAGTCAGTGGCCTTTTCTCTCTTGCCTTGTGCCCAGTGCCTGCTTCCATACCCTTATAGAAAAGATGCTTTTTCAGAAAAAAATAAGTTTTGATCTCTGATTTCTCTGTTAAATTCAAAACTTCCTGCAGAGTATACGGTACCTACACAGTCACCGAGCCCTGGGCACTGTTGAGGATGCTCCATTTGTGACAAAAGAGGAAGTAATGAATATACTATCCCCTCTGTAAAACATGCCAAAGAAATGCTATCTTCCCTATGTGCTAGAAGTTGATTGATGTGATAGCAAGGACTTGGAGGACAGGCTTATTGTCCTGATAACTGCTGTGTCCAGAGTTTTTAGTGTCCATGACAACAGGCTGCAACTGAGATAAATGGATTATTTGAACTTTTCCACCACTGTGTATCAGCATGGGACACTTTGTCTCGGTGGCAAATTTGTAATACAATAGGGGAGGCAATGAGATGATTGCAAGCGGATGCTGCTCTCAGGGAGCTGCTGTGTGATAAAGAGCTAAAGCTCCATGCAGGAGAAATCAGGCCCCTCAGTGGAGGATGTCATGGTGAACATGTGTTCCCCCTTCCTCCAGATTGTTGCACTGTCTGTGCACAGCTTTAGGGGGAGTGTTTAAACGTTTGCTCTGAGGATGCATTCTTTAAGTTGGACTGGCTGTTGTAAAGAACAGAGACCCTGCCCAGATAGGTTTTCCTTTATGGCACGCTGAAAAATACCACCAGTTCTCCTTCATTTATCTTTAGCTCTTCACCACTTCTGGGATGTCAGCTTTCTCCAGAATTCGAGTGATGATCACACAGGCCAAGGCCATTTGTGGGATTTCAGAAACAGCTCTAAGGGTGGCTTGCAGGATCATATCTCACTCGTTCTCTAGAAGGGTTCATTGTCTGAATGAATTCCTTGAAGCCTCCCTCCCTGCAGCCCTGAAGCTGCCATGCTATTTTCAGGGAAAGCTTTGTCACTAAATGCACAGTGGGTGTTTGAAAGAATTTATTGGTTTGTATGTACATTTTCTAGTATAGGGTGACTCCTATGTATGTCTCTCAAGCTAATCAGAGATAAGTATGTCCCTTCTGCTGACAAAAGCTGATTTTCTGTGGAGTTGAGCAACTACAAAAGAGCAAGTTTTCAGCCCTGAAATGCCCTGGAGACTTGTGTGCTCTCATTGGAGAACCCTGGAATCACTGACCCTCTAAATTCTTCAAAAGTTTACATAAAGTGATTACAAAATGAATAAGATTTTAAAAATGTTTGTCATTTTTTTTCTTCACAAGGCATTTCTATGCACAGAACATGTACATTTTGTTAAAACATTTTATACGTGAGTTAATAAGTAAAAATACATTTTGTTAACACTTGAATATCAATCACTTGATTCTTTTAGAGAAATCTACACAGTTCAGAAGGTAAAAAAATCAACAGAAATGTTTTGGTTAATGTGCAAAGGTTGCATTGTGTTGTATAATAAAAAGCAAACACAAAAGATCTCTTGCTTTCAGTAAATCTCCCTCACAATTTATAAAGGCACTTAGTGACCTCTCAGAACATCCTCAGTTCTTAGTGATTTCTATCCCATCACACAGCTTTTTAACACTATTGAATAACAGCAAACATAAGTCATAAGAAAGTCTGGTAAGATTTTGGGTTGATAAGAATTATTAAAGGATTTTATTTTGTTTTATTTTTAAATCCAACCTCCAAAGAATTCTCTCTATTAAGAAATCATCATAATGCAACAACAAAAACAAATTAGAATCTGTGGCTGGAGGTTAGCTGTATTAATACTGTCATCTTTTCCTATCATTGGTTTTATATTCATTTTATTTCAGGATTTTCCCAGGTGCTTTTACATTAAGTTTTGTTTACTTTAGAGTTGATAGTGTATCTAGGGTTTCCCATTTTGTTTTTATCTATGGCTTGTTGTTGTTGTCACTATTATTATTCAACCAAAGTCCATCATGTGTAAAAGCAAGGTCTATGAAGTTGAGTGAGTTTTCTCCAACATTCCCTTTAGTTAGAAACTCTGGGAATGTCAAGAGTCGTGCCTGCATCTTCCTGCTATTAAAACAAGGAAATTTCTGTGTTGGCTAAATTGCAAGGTATTGTTAAGCTATGTATTATTGTAAATCGGCAACTTCTCACTACTGGGATTTCTGACTCACCAAGCTCTCTGGGCTGCAGAGATGAAGACTACACATCATGGAGACGGACTGTTTTGGCTGTGAAATGTTTACTAAATCTCTCCGTTACATAATGACACTGGAGGAAGGAAAACTAAAAATTGGTCTGTGTGGTCAGAAGCTTCCAGGAATGGGCAGTGATTTTAATAGCTCCCATTGCTCATATTTTCTCTTCCTATGGAATATTTTATTTACCTGTTTTTATAGCCACATACAAGAGCTTTGTGGCTTGCCAATCTGCAGGTTTTCTCCTGTACATGTAGAAGTGAAATCCTTGTCAGACCTGGGAATAGCAGCACTGGACGTGCAGCTGTTTCACTAGCTTGTACACATGGGTGGGGGCTTCTGTCATATCTCAGGCATTGAGAAATACAGGGAGAAGGTGCCGTTGCTGGGTACACTGTGAAACTGAGATTGCTGGGGAGTTTGGGGTAGGGGGAGGAAATGGACATCATTTTATAGCAGAAAGCATGAGGCTTAGCTCAGTTTTAAGCATCAGTTTGCCTCTCATTTTGAACTATTTTTCTTTCTATTGCTACCTTGCAATCCATCTTTGGAACTTGGGTGGCTGGCCCTTTTGCTCTTGAATTTTGCACTTCTTGTGGCAGGCACTTCCCCATGTTTTGAGCATAGCAGCCTTTTGTTTGGTCTTGAGACTCTGCATCCAAGCGAGCACATATGTCAGCAAAACTGTCCTCAGCCTTGGGAACAGACTGCATGAGTAAACCGATGCTTCATCCTGTGATCCATCTCCTCCAGTTGGTGCCTCCTAGATATGCTGCTTCCTTTGTTGATGTTTTTTTTTTTTTCTGCATGATCAGCTCAGGCAAATTGTTTCCTTCTCCCTCACAGCAGTGCTGGAAAATCAGAGGATATGACCTTAGATCAGTCATTCAGTAGTAGCAACGCACTGCCATTCCTCTGTTGCCATGCAAAGCAATCACTCTTATCTGCTTAATTATCTGGGATGTCTCATAGCAGTGCACATGGCTATTTCAGACATCTAGGTTGTTTTCCATGTAAAACACAGTCACATGCAGTACCTCCCAAGTGTCAACTCAGAAAACCTTTTACACACTTGAGTTCATTTAAGCAGTTTGCTCATGCAGAGCAGTATCCCAGCAATGAAAATAGGGTGGAAATGAAGAAGGCAATGGGTCATGTCTAAAGGGTGATGGCGGAAAAGATTAACATGTCAGTGGGAAGCTTTGAGAAGAATGGGGTTATGGCTGGATTGGGAGTGTCCAGCAGCAATGAGACTCTGACAACATGTATGTCACATCAGTTACAATTAAAAATTGATGGAGTGTAAAGTTGCCAGGGAGATTTAATAAAGGGAGGAAGTAACGCGAATAAATAACATAAAACACACTAACTTTAAGGTTGCTCACAGGCATTTCACTTCCACTGATGCACCTTTGTTTTTTTCCCTTTATGTATGTTTTCTTTTCTCTATTTTGGGGAAAAAGAAATCAGCAAACTCTCTGTGGTGGTTTCTTAAGGCAGAGCACAGACTGCCTGCTCCGTGCCTGGCTTGCATTTGCTATTGACCAGTGTCCTCAGTTTGCCTTTTTCCCATCACTTTGTGTTCTCCACACTCAGCCTCTGCTGACTTCTGCACACTAATTGTCTGTCTTAATTCAGTGCTAAGTTGCTATGAGTGCTAGAACCTTGCACTCAGAAATCCCTGTGGTGCCGAGCTGCTTTGTTCTATTGTGTTTTGTGCAGGATGCAGAGAGCCATTTGCTTGATTCATTAGTGAATTTGGGGCTGGAGCTTGCCGCTGCAAATGCCAAAAAATGGGCCACGAGAGGACTGAGGTGCTGGGGGAGTACACGCTAGTCTGTATTTTTCCTGTGCGGCATGTGCTTGTGGTGGGGACTGCATGAGCAAGCCTTTTAGCAGGTCAGTCCTATTTGCATAGGTTGTAGAAACACAACACAATTTTTCACGGTTTCAGTGGAGATGAGACAGGTCCTTTTGTCACTCAAACCAAGTAACTGAGGGAAATGTTTAGAGGAGCAGTAAATTTCCCTGTCAAATTAATGCGGAGGCAGCCATTTCACAGTGCCTCCCTGCTCCTTGGGCTGGTGAAGCGAGTGCTGTGCGCTCGCTCGCTCGGAGCAGCCTCCTTTTGGCACTCTCTCTGTGGATTGCATTCTTCTACTCAGTGTTCCTTCTTCCAGGTCACTGAGCTCCAAATCAGGCCAAAAGACAGCGTGACTCCATTTGTCACAGGCCCTCTCCGTGCCGGAGCATCGCGCTCACTGACTCTCTTTGTCTTCGGTCTGGTTTGTAACCTGCGAGCTCCCGCTGCCCTTTCCCTGTGTTGCTCTTGCTGGCCTTGGAAGGTCATCAGCTGTAGGGTCCAGGACTAAAAGCTTGCTCAAAGCGTAAATGACGTTCTCTGTTTCCCGTTGGCTCTGTTATTTCCTACTGTGATTTTATCAGACTGTTAGACCTGATCTTCCTGTTTCACTCAGCATTACTGAGAACTTTTTCAAGCTTTACTCTCTTATTAGTTTCCATTACCTTGGCTTTGTTCTTTAAAAGCACCTCGGCTACATTTTTTTTATTGTTGTTGCTATTACCAGCAATGTGTGCAGGGTTGGCTCAGGTCAGCCAGACCCCCTGCCCAGCGCTCGCCCTCCCCACCTGCCTCCATTCAGTACCGGCTGTTCCCTGGCAAGAGTCAGCCAGCAGACGGGGAGCGCAGGGGTCCTTTCTTCCAGAGTCCAGAGGTAAGGGAGCAAGAGGCAGCAGCAGGTACACCAGCAGCCTTGCTCAGCCCCTTGCTACCCAGCAAGGAAGTCTCTGTCTGTGCGCTCTCAGCTCCAGAGCACTGCTTTTGCTAGTTCTTTGCAGCCATACGACATTCACTGTGGAGACAGAGTAGGACTTTGACTCGTATTTTTTGATGTCTTATTTACTTGCTTTTGGTTTGCACAGTGGTAGGAGTTCCCTGTTCATAATCTAGACGTAACTGGTAATTCCTGCTAGCTTAAATAAACCAGGCCATGCTAGAATCTTCCTTTAACTTTTTTGCAAATAATCAAAACCCTCCTTTCCCTGCAATCTTAAGCAGTGTCTCTGCGCTACAAATAAAACACTCTTAGTGACTCCATTCTAAAAGCATATAGAAAACTGTTTCTGACCTGGAGGATTAGCTGTGACTGCATCTATCAGCAGGGCCATTTTGGCAGCTTAACAAGACGACTTTTTAGGCAGCTGGAGGTCAAGTTTTCAGGAATACTGAGCGTGGTTGCTCTTTGTAGGAAACCAGACACTTCAGAAATGGTTTCCTCTTGATTCTGGGAAAGAATGCAGTAGTTGAAAGAAACCAAACTTCCAGCACGGAAATTCAGGGGAGAACAGCCTAGGTTCTAGCCAACTTGTAGGGACCTTGGCCAGCCACACAGGCGGGGGCGGATCTGTTCCGCCAGAGTTAAAAGCAAACCCTCTTGGCAAACAGTCTGTTATTTGGGTTTGCTGAAGCACTGAAGCTAAGCACTGCTGCCCATTGGCCTCCTGGACCTTTCTGCAGTCCCAACATGTGGGAGCTGTTGGTTACCGACTATTCCTTACAAGGGGTCTTCAGGAATTTCTGCCACAATTACACCTACAGGAACCGGTCCGATTCGACAGGAAGGCATGTGTGTGCTGGCAGCATCCCGCTGTGGGCTCACGTCCGTAACAAAGTGCGCAGAGATAAGGTTGGCCTGGCTTGCTTGTCTGTTGCTTCTTGGGGGCTCTGCAGTGTGAGCAAGCAGGGAGAAACTTTTCTGTCTGCTGGTGGTCTTCTGGGGGGAGTGGGGCAGGGGCTGGGGGAAGCATCATCGCTGTAGCTGACAGCAGCATTGGGCTCATTTATCGATGAGTTGAAAGAAGGTGTGAGCATGGTTGCGTCTGAGATCTCCCAGAACATGCAGTAGCTGCCATTGTTTCAACTTTTACCCCTGCCTGGCAGAGAACTCTGCTTCTGTGCGGAGTTCTGTGAGAGGGAGGAACCGTGCTGCAGAAATGGCCCTGGAGTCTTTTTGTTTGCTGATGACAGTACATTCAGAACACAGAGTCTGGAGCAGCTGCCTCCTTCCAGTCTTGCTGTGTCTCAGGTGTTCAGGAGCCAAGTGTCACAAAGCCACCCCAGGAGGCACTGAAGTCTGCCTGCTTTGGCCGGGTTCCGGTTGCTGATCCAAGTCCCCGCGCAGGAAGGTCTTTTCTCTCTTTTGCCAGCGTAGCTTGAGCTGCGTGTCACTCTTCAGCAAAATCAGATGTGTTTGGACTCTTCAGTCGGTATTGGAGTTGCTGGGTGATGTTTGAGTGCTTGAGTCAGCTGCTCCCCAGCCTTGCAATTGTCCACTCAAAAGACGTCAAGCAAAGCTGAAAATGGGAGCTCAGGGCTCTGCTTCAGAACATGTTTCTGGTTAGTGAATTCTTGCAATAGCAGGGCCGGGTGTTCTTCCTGCCTCTGTGCTCAAGATGAAATGAAAAGTAGTAGGCAGGTTGAAGTGGGACAGCTTGCCATGATTTCTGGGCTGACTTTCTCTGTTTCAGCTGGCTTCCTTCGCTGCCAGATCCTGACACAGGTTTGGTTTGTTTAAAGTTGCTCGTCTCTGTATGGATCTCTTTACATTTCTCTTCCATTGTCTCACTGTAGGGTCATTATGTCTTTTGAATTCAGTGGAACATAGTCCTTCTTGGAAGCTATTAGCTTCATAGCCAAGAGCTATAAAGTTTTTAAGTCTGGCTTTTTATTTCAGTACAATAATTTCATACTCATCCAACCCCAGCTGTCTCTAGAAAACTGCAATCCAGTTTCCCCAGTTGAGACCAGATTGCAGCATCTGTTTTCTGCCATGTACGTGGAGCTTTGTATGGCACTGTGGGAGGAACAGCTCTTGCCAGAGATGCTGCTGTGGCAGCAAGGCTGTCCAGCAGCCGTGGTCTCTCCTTCATGCGTGATGCTCACGAGCTCCACCATCTCCTTTTTGTGAGGTAGCAGACTTGTGTCTTCCTTCAGGCTGGTGCGCGAGGGGCAGAGAGAGTCTGGCCCTGTGATGAATGAATTTGGAATGAATTCCAACTTTGTAAATGCCCAATATCTGAAGCTTACAAATTACTACAGAATAGAAAAATGTGAGAGCTTAATACAGAGCTCTTCTTGTGTCCGCTGTAAGGTGTGGGGATTTTTGAATATGTGTCTGCCTGACATTCCTGTGATAATTCTGTTGTTAGCCTGGACAGATGGGACAGAATTAGACCTAGTGAAAAAGACAAAGTTGGTTTTTAAAGAGGAGACAGATAACACTTCAACTGTTCTTGATTTTTGGAGCGGATGTTTATGGATGTCTTCTGTCCTTTTTTTAACTAATAAACTACACAAAAGTTCTGCTTTTCAGTACAAGAGAACTGATACAAAAGGTCATAGCCTTTATGTGTCAGCTTTGAATGCTTCAGTGCTTACATTTAATGAACTTTTTTTGAGTGTTGAGACTAACTATGAGAAGGCTTCCCAAACTGAAGTAAAGCATACAAGTACACATGCATGCACAGACAGGGGTTTGCTGTGTATATGTACACACACATAGGTACTCAATTTTTTATCTCATTTCTGAACTTTGAAAATTAATTTCAAAGCCTTGTTTAGGCAAGAAATTAGAGAACAAATGAGATCCTCCCTGACTTGTGGGTTTGGAACCCACAGCTCTTTGGGAGAGAGAGGGGGAGGCAGACAATTTTCCTCTATTTCAAATCAGACTTATTTTCAGAAATCTCACCTCCCCTTTTCTGACTGCTAGCCCTGTGGGATGGGACAAATTTGGCTGTCAATTCATGTGCTACAGCAATAAACACGGTCTTCCTTTCTATGAAATGTGAGGTTATTAGCTTTCAAATATTGATTTTGCTCTCCGAGGTTTCCTTCATTGTTGGGCAGGTACTGCACACATGTTGCTGGATTTTCCAGGTGAATGAGTTATCAGCCCTGCTTAGAGAATGGCACAATATCCTAGTGTCCTGTTACTCAAAACTTGGGAAACCTCGGAATGTGTGTTTTTTCTATGGAAATCAAATAACACATTGGGAGTGGTAGAGCTCTGCTCGCTTACAGAAGCCTTTCAGGCTAGCTGACTTCTCTGAAGTCTGTTCTAGCTCATGGGTAACTTCCATGTTTTTCAGCTGGATCCACAGGCATTGCAGGACAAAGATTGGCAGCGCACAGTCATCTCAATGAATGGAGTAAGTACAGAAAACAGGGGTTAGCACTGCTTCTGCCCCTCTGATGTGGTTTATTTCTTTGCTGTTCATTGCAGCATAAAAAAGAGAAGAAAATGTTGTTTGAAATGTAACAGCTGCTCTCTTTTCAGGTTGAAGTGAAGCTGTCGGTGAAGTTTACCAGTCGAGAGTTTAGCCTGAAAAGGATGCCGTCACGGAAACAGACGGGGGTCTTTGGGGTCAAGATCGCTATTGTCACCAAGTGAGCTGATGGGTTGAATTTCTCCTTATTGCTTTTTTAGAAAGCCAATTAGCCAGTGGGTTGCACCTGCCTTTACCCCACTGAGGGATTTGTCAGTACAGTCTGCTTCACTTGGGTAGTAGTGCAGATGGCTGTTGCTGCAGAAAGGAGATGGTGTACATTTTGTGAGCCTCATTTTTTGCCTGGGTCAAAAAACAACATGCACACAGGCTTGGAAACCCAGGGTGTTTACTTTCAGCACATCACTTTCCTGAATTCCGGAAATGCCCCTTGCCCTTTTACTCAGTAGTTAGCTGACTTCGTCACAAATTTCCAGAGCCACTAAACAGTGATATTTCCTTTCCATAATCAGAAATGTTCAAGTTCTTTGGATCCTGTTGTATTATTTTAACCCCTGATCTTTTGTCATGAATTGTTTGCCAGAAGAAACCTGTTTGTTCCGTTATATAGTTTGGGAAGTGTGGCATTTCCTCCCTGTGGAACTGCATTAATTTGAAAGCAACAGTGTTGCTATGCATCCAAGGACTGTTTGGGAATCCTCTGATTACCTGTGCAGAGCAGGAGACTCCTGGGGCCACTAGGACTGGCCAGAAGCTCTAGTGCTTGGGACAGCTGCACTACAGCCAAAGCCGGGCTGAGACACTCAGAAAACCCTCTCCAGTTTTAAAAGGAGTTTTTCAGCTCAGTTTTGATTGCTGGCTCAGACTTTCTCCCACCCTATTGTTCAGAAGAGGTCTGCACAGCAAAATGACAGGGGGTGATTCTAGCCAGCTTGGCTGGCTGGGGTAACAAGAATTGAAGGCAGGGGCTGTACTGAACTCTTCTATCGGGCTTTCTTAAGGAGAGAGAGATCAAAGGTGCCTTACATAGTGCGCCAGTGCGTGGAGGAGATAGAGCGACGCGGGATGGAGGAGGTGGGCATCTACCGCGTCTCTGGGGTTGCAACCGATATCCAGGCTTTGAAAGCTGCCTTTGATGTCAGTAAGTATTTGTCTGATGTTTTCCTTTGCACTGTGAGAACCTGCATGAGCTCCCTGTCAGATGGCTGTGCTATTTTTAATCTTCTGTTCCCCAAGAAGCAGTAAGAGGTAGAGATTGTCGCTCACGGAGAATCATTTTAACCCTGGCTGCATGTTTTATTAATATTCTTCAGCTACAGATATGACCTGAGACATACAATGGGATGGATCCTTATCCCAAATAATGCATTTGTTATTCCTCCCAGCAGACATGACATGGTGGGTTTGCATGCCTTGCCAAGTCTTTGTAAACAGCAGATACCTTCCTCAGGGGAAGCAGCAGCAATCAGAAGCTGTAATTTTCCTCACTGCTGTGAGGTCTCCAAATTAATACAAGTCCTTGAAATTGTTTGAGAATGTTTTGTGAAAGGAGGCCAGCAAAATAAAAATAAAAAATCTAAGCTTCGCTAGGAAGAACAGGGTATTTACCAAACTGGAAATGGAAAGTCAGGGCTCCTGAGTTTTTTTTCTTGACTCTGTGGCTAGATTGATGTGTGCAGATTGTAAAATCAGATAATTTTGACCAACATTTGTAAAGCCTTCCTTGATCTTGTGCAGAAAAGTGCTCTGTAGTGCTGCTGCATTTAAGGAATGACGTGTATGTCCCAAAAGGCGCCCAAAACTAGGCAGATGTAACACCTCCAAATTGCTGTGGTACAAAAAGTGAAATTTCTGCCCTAGTTCCAGTCTCCCCATGGTGATGTAAGGACCACTGAGCTCTCTTTTGATGCAAGTGGTCATGAGGCCTAGGCCTGGTGCCTGAATTCACCTTTCCTGCACTTTCTTCACTGTTTCTTTTTGTGAAATTTCTTCATTCCTATATTTTCCTTTCAATCCCTCTAAACTACCAAGAGCATTGATTTATGAATCCTTGTAGTGCAAGTAAAGTAAGGGTGTTTCATATTTTGAAAAACAACTTCTTTCATTTACATTAAATGCTGTTTTGCACTAAGCTTCATGAAACCAGCACTGGCTCTGCTGGTTGATCTGTTTGTTTTCGGGAAGGAGGTGGTTTTGTTGTTCTTAATAGTAACAAAACTGAAATGCAAGCCCTGAATTGCCTGTGTACTTTAGCTACACTTGGTGGGGAGTTAAACAGCCTCAGAGTCTCTTATTCTAAGCTGTTTGAGGCAGGGAATTGGAATAACAACTGTGGTCATTAACAAAAAGTTGAAATGCATATAAATATAATCATGCAGGGCTTGTTCCAGATCAGGCCCAAGTTGCTGGCACAGCATAACTAACCCTGGATAGTGCAAACTTCCCTCTAGTTGATTTTAAGCTGGAAACTGTTTGCAGTCATTTGTGCAGCACTTCTCAGTTATCAGAAGGTAGCTCATTTAATCCAGAGAAATGTAAACAGGAAAACTCTCAGCTATTTGGGCAAAGACAATGGATAAACAAAGAGAGTCAAAGCAGGCAAAAGAGTGAATACAAGGCCAGCAGTTTATTTACCCTTCTTCCCCTCTTCCCTCTTTCAGATAACAAAGATGTGTCAGTGATGATGAGCGAGATGGATGTTAATGCCATTGCAGGCACATTGAAACTGTACTTCCGAGAACTGCCTGAGCCACTCTTTACAGATGAACTGTACCCCAACTTTGCTGAGGGCATTGGTAGGTAGTAGCAAAAATAACCCTTGCTAATCTGCATCTGTGTTAAAGACGCTCTTCTGTAGGAGGCTCTCCTAAAGCAATACAAAAACCGTATTTATAATGTTGGACAGACGCCTGGAACAAGCTGTAAGGGAAGTGACATGGAGCTCAGAAATGAGCTGTGGAATGACGTTGTCTTGCAACAAGTTTGACGATGGGCAATTGCCATGCCCTTTTATAAGCTGAAAATGTCCGGGTTTCTGAAGGGTAGGACAAGAATAGAATGACAGCCTACTTGTTGAGGCTGTGCATGTTGTTTTTTCCCAATTCAACTTTCCAGGGAAGTCCTCTTTGGAGGGGATATACCTTGCAATGTGTTAATGCAGAGGAACACATCCTGATGATTTAACGTCTGAAAGCACTTGAACTGCTTGAGGGAAAAGGATTCTCTTTCTACCCCTCTAAGAAATAGAGGAAAAAGATCCAGTGGGGCATTGATGTGCGACTGACCTTCCAACCTGTGATGCAATTACAGTCCGTTCAGGACCATCCGTATCTATTGGTTTGGGAAATTATGCAGTCAAATTCTCATTCACTGCCTATGGTGATGTTTTATTATTTTCTGTCTTGTAGCACTTTCAGATCCTGTTGCAAAGGAAAGCTGTATGTTGAATCTGTTGTTATCACTTCCAGAACCCAACCTTGTGACATTCCTTTTCCTTTTGGACCATTTAAAAAGGTAACATTTGGATCCTTTAGATACCTATCTAATGTGTAAAGCAGCATTATTTTGGAAAGTGGAGCCTTTTCTTTGAACATGTGCTGAATCAGGCAAATGAAGAAGCATTTGCTGATTTGCTGTGAATGCTCATCAGGTAACTATTGTCTCATGCTCATTGAGTGAAGCACTAAATTCTGAATTCCAATCTCACTGAAACCAGAAGGATTAGAACTGAAGGAAAGGGGTAATAAAAGTCCAGGGCTTATCTAGTGCAAATGCAAATTCCTGCCGCAATATCTCTGCAAAACTGCACCTTCATCAGGAAAGGTTTTAGTATAAATTGGGAAGCTTTGTCTGTGTTTAAGGACTTGTGAGTCCTGTCTCAAAAGGTGTCACAATCTAACATGATATATCTTTAACAATTCCAGTTTTGCACTTCTGCTGTCTGCTGACAACTGGAGTTGTCAGTTCCTTGCTTAGACTAGTCTTTCTGATCTTGTCTGTGTCTTTGTAATATGGTTGTAACTGTGAAAAATATTTCCATGTGTTTGATAGTAATAAAATAAACTTGCTTAATACATGTGCAGTATTTTAATTTACATATGTATTTTGTACGTACCAGAGACTGTCACTGCAGAGATGAGAGTGATCTTGTAACTGAGGTTCTGGATTAAAATTCAGGAAATCTGGGTTTGACTTGTTTGTGCTGCAGACTTCTGTGCCCCTGGGTAATTTTTTTAACCTATGTGCCTCAGTCTCTCGCTTATGAAACTGGCATGAGAATGATTCCTTTATTCCTGTCCCACCTTTGTCTGACCAGACAATAAGCAGCAGTCTCTTTCCCAAGTAAGCTGTGTCTGTAGAGTGCCTAAGACTGTGGCTGTCAGATCAAAGTATTGCTTACATATACGGTATATTTGTATACATGTGCATTTGGGGCCATACAGAGAGAGTGCTTGCTTGAATGTCTATATCTAAAATTTTTACAAAAGGAATAAATATGTTTTCTTACTTAAGGACATTTCCAAACTCAGATATTCATAAAGATGCACCTTGCCTGTTTTTTCTTCTCCCAGGGTTGCTGAGAGGGAGAGTGTTAACAAGATGTCCCTGCATAATCTTGCAACTGTCTTTGGACCAACGCTGCTCAGACCTTCAGAGAAGGACAGTAAAATCCCTGCTAACCCAACCCAGCCTATAACAATGACTGATAGTTGGTCACTAGAAGTCATGTCCCAGGTAAAATCCTAAATGTGCTATTGAATCTTTAGAAGACAGTAGCTGGGAAACCGCAAGGCCTGGTTCTGCCATCCTTCTGTCTTTTCATGGCAGTTTTGAGAAACATAAACAACTTGCACCCCAACACAGACACTGTAGACTCTGCTTATAGAACTGTTTCTTCAGGCAGCTCAGTTTGCATCTGTACTAATACAGCTTTACAGGAAAAAGTGTCACTATGTGTACATCCTGCATTCTTTGTGCACAGTAAGATTTTTGAGAGCTGTCTCACAGTGCTGTATTACTAGCCTAGGATAAAGGGATGGTCTGTTTTTCCATGATGCTCCTCCAAACATAGACCACCTTTACTGATACACAAAAAAAAATCCTTGCTAGATTCCGCTTTGGCCCTTTTGCTGCCTTCTGAAGGCAGTGCTGAGAATTGGAACATAGAGGCTGTTAGCTCCTCAGCCTGTTTTGTACTTTCTTTATTGAGTGATAGCAAATCATAGATCAGTTTTTTTTTCAGTGGAGTAGAACGCCAACACTTTGTTATATCCTTGAAGCTCAAAAGTGTGTCTCTAAAGCATTGGAAGGTTTAATATTCCTGCTGATATTATACATTATATTAAAGCAAATATGCAAGTGCAAAGAAATCCCTGCGCAGAGAGATGTAATCATGCCTGCCAACTCTGAAATAGCCAGGATGAGAATGAGTTAACAGGGTTTTATTTTTACCTCTTTCTTTTTCCAGGTTCAAGTCCTTCTATATTTCCTGCAGCTAGAGACCATCCCCACCCCGGACAGCAAGAGGCAAAGCATTCTCTTTTCCACAGAGGTGTAAATGCCTGTGATACCAACAGGACTCGAAAAACTGCTCTTGGCACAAGTCTGCCACTCTTGAGAAAAAGAAGACTGGTGTTTCTCCAGACATTTCTGGCCTGTTCCTGACCTGGGGAATTATGGCCCTCAGTGCTTCTGTTGTTTGTTAACCAGAGACAAGCTGAAGAGAAAGGAGAAAAATCTCTACTTTTGATCAGTAGAACCAGAAAGAATTGAACTGGAGATGGAGCTGTGCAGAATCTCCACTAGAAGGAGCAATAGACACTTGAACAAATGCACCACAGAGTGTGGCTGTTATTCTTGTTGGGAATGTAACAGAAGGTATTCCTCATTTTATGGATTTATCATAAAGAAACTTCAAGATTTCTACTGGACCATTTGATAGGATACCCTTTTTTGGGTGAGGGGGAGTTAAAGGATCTATCACAACTGTGTCTTTAATAACTGCTGTTTTTAAAGTACTGTTCTAGGCCACAAAAATAGCATTGCTTTGCAAGAAGAGGAGAGAAGGGAAGGGTCTGGGATCTAAGATTCCCTCCTCAGAAACTCAAGTCTTGATTTGAACAGGGTTCTAAAGAAATGGAACAGTTTTGCATACAAATAGAACTCTTTTTTTTTTTTTGTCTCACCCACCCCTTCCCCCTGTTTATACAAACTCTAGGGAAGGAGATGCCCTGCTCTTGCCTACGTTGCACTTCGGATGTTTTTTTGAGGGGGTTAAGGGACCCAGACCCAATGATGTTACACTATAAATAAACACAGCAAATTAAAGAGAGGCAGGGAGGATTTGAGTTGGTGCTTTGTGATTCTGTTTGTTTGCATATAAAAGCAGGAGCAATACTATCCAGAGAGGATTGCTGAATTCCTTAGACCCTGCCAAACTTAATGAAAATTAATTGGGAAGGCTGTTAATTCCCAACACTCCAAAGAAAAGATGTTATCACTGCAAAAATAATTGAAGCATTTCTGGACAAAACAAATTATTAGTGGCCGTCAGGTTGGCTGGCTGCTTACTCCAAACTTCTATCGTAACAGCTTTTTTTTTTTTTGATACTTGAATTTTTGGAGGCTTTGTACATTGCTTCTAAGAGAGTCTTTTTCTGATAGATATTTACACTTTGATAAAATATGTCAGAATGTACTTTACGGACAACCTAGCCAGTAGCATGCACGTGTATTCTTCAGAAATTTCAACCCTGTTTTAAATAAGAGCAGTGAAGAAATTTCTATGGAACTACACACAGCAGTACAAAAGGTCTAGCTAAATACTAGCATTGTGTTTTCCTGCCTAACTTGGTCAAAGTCACGGGGGTTACATAGGCGTAAAGGGCAGCTGTATTTGTCTAGGGAATTGAAAGCATAATCCAATTGCTGGCATCCAGAGCAAAGTATTCTGGCTATGAAGCAGTTGTGCCAAACATCTTGGGGGAGGTGGGAATTATTCCATTTTCATAAACTACTCCAGCCCCCTTTACTTCCTACCCGGTTATGCAGCATCCAGTTAGTGGCAACCGTCCATCATCCTGGCAAGAAGAAAAGAGCAGCTCAAAGACGAGGGAAGGAATCAGCATGGGAAGAGGCAGGGAGGGACAGATTTTGAAAGAAGTAATTGGTATAGTTAGGGTGTAAACATCATTTGAGTGGAAATACCACAAAAAAAGCAACCCCCGTTATGCTGAATTTCACATTTTCCAACAAATAATCTGCAATCGCTCAATTCAAAAAACAAACAAAACAAAACAAACAACAACAACAACAAAACAACAAAGGAGTCTTTCAAACAAATGGAAAGAAAAAAATAATGGAAGGGAAATGGTTTTGTAGTCAATGTAATTCTGACTGCTGCATACTATTAGAAGCTATTGTACTGTGAAGTTGCAAATTCAAAAAGGAACAAATAGAAATTCCAATTTTGTGAGTATATCAACATTTTGCATGCTTTGTAAGGATCCTTATAGGAATTTAATATTGCTTAGTATCCCTTCTTAGGTCTGGGAGCAAACCTCTTTGTAATGTAATGTACAACTAGAAATTCCTTCTCTATTGTATGTATTTCCACTACATTCCAACTTCTCAACCCAGAAAACAGAAAAAATGTTTGTAGTAGGAGGTGCTTTTTGGGGGAGGGAGGGAATGAAGGCAAGGAAACTTGAAGGCTTACATTTTTTTATATTTAATTTTTTTTGCCTTTTTGAAGGTAAAAATTAATCACAATCTTGCAAAATTTTGACTTAAGAAAAGTCATGCAGACCAGTAAACCACACACTGTGGTTTTGGTTTTATGTATTTGTTCTCATTTTTACACAGCAGTTCTATAACAATCCTTTTATTGCTAGCTACATACCTACCTATTCCAAGCTGTTGTTTGGTATTTTGAGGCAGTAGCACTGCTGATGACTTCATTTAAAAGGAAAAAAAAAAAAATACAAACCAAACTATTCCACGTGGTTGGGTGATAGCCTTTTCCTTTTGGTGTTTAGAATCTGTGGCTGCTCTTTGCAGTGTTGAAACTGGAAAGCAATACCATAATGACTGTGCCAATTTACTTTTGCCCAACTTTTTTTATTTTTATTTATATAGGAAGTTAATTTTAATATTAAATTACTGATCTATAGTATGTAACCATGAGAAAATAGCTTTTGCTTTGGTTACTGTTACAGGTTGCTTTTAGTCTCTCATTACAATGCTCAGTTCTAATGTAACATTATCTAACATGCAGGCATGTGGATCAGGGAAAGAAAAAGTTAATTTAACTTAACCCATTAATTATTTCTGTTAAGTATGAATATGTTTTCCCCAAAGCTGGTAATTTTGGGCTGGAAAAGATAGCGCATCTTACTGCTAATGATGAAATCGTGGACTGATATGAAATACGAGAATTGATTTCTTGAATTTCCTTTAATTTTGCAACTAAGTTTTTTCAAATAGACTTTATGTTTTCAGAAATTAAGAATTTCCAAAAGGCTTTTATTTTCTTTTCCCAGGGATGTTGTGGGTATGCTTTTTTTTTTCTTTTTTAACTTTGTTGTGTTTTTGATGAGCCTTATCATATTTAAACATAAAGGGACTTGCAAAACTTGGCTTTAGAGAAGGCCTTCTGATTTCTACACTTAATATATTCCCTTGTGAGTTGTGTCAGAAAACCTAACTCTTCCATTTTCTGCATTAAAAGGTACAATATAAACAACATAAGAGCAAATTAGCAAAAAAATACCCTTTAAATGTGTAGTGGGAGTTAATATTCTCTCTGTTTCTAGTATACTGGAGAGAGCTTTCTAAAAATGTAGCTTTCGGCTACATCAATCTGAAACATTAAAACTTTCAACACAAGAATTTCAGGTGATTAGGATAGTCTGTGTATCTCCAGTTTAAGGAGAGGAGTAAGCATCTGTTTCCTGGCATTTAGAAACTATTTTAAAATTCTTGTGGATTTTTTTTAACACTGAATAGGTTTTTAAATTAAAATAGTAAAGCAACCTAAGGGAAAAGGTTTTAAAGATGGTCAAGAAATAACAATTACTAGATCAGTCTCAGCTTTGTGTGTTGTGTGTGCTTTAATGGGAGGAGAGTGTATGAAACCAAATTGAAACACATCCATTAAAATGCTGCTGCTGTTCTTTATTCTTGCACAATTTTAACAAGTTGAGGTAGTAGCTAAGCTATTTCAGGCTGTATTTTAATGCTGCTATTTTTTAATGTATCAGCTAAGGGCAAAATACAGCAGTGCATTGACTATATTTGCTGATGCCCACTGCTTGCCTTGATTCTGACCTTCAGTTGCTAATAGAAAGCAATCAGCGTGCACCATATGAAGCAAAACTGCAACATTTTTTGTTGGCCACTAGGTGGTGGAACCACAGAGTATGTTTATGGGAGGTGCAGTATTTTTACAGTTTATTCATTTTACCTGTTTAAAAACGTGTTTTACAGTTGTTTATGTTAGTTTTCTATGAGTTTATTTAAACAAGTGTACTGTTCTGTAAAGCATACATGGATCTCCAAATTTGCTTGTCACCCCTGTAACACTGGAAGGCATGACAATGTGTTCATTTATCTTAATGTGCCATTCTTTCAAGTATGTATAAAATGTAAATTGATCAACATGACTTTTAAAGATACTTAAAATATGATGGAGAAAAAAACAACCCTCTCTGGTTCCTCGCTGGTTAATTCTTCTTTTTGTTTCAGTGCTTGTTCATCTACTGAGGCAACATTATAAGAGGTGGCATTCTTATTATGGAAATTTTAGGAAGAAATGGAAAATGTAAGAAAAGCCTCTACCCATTCTCTTTTTACTTTAATTCAAGAAGACAGGCACTTACCTGTAACAGAAGACCAATACATTCAAGCTAGATTTAAGCGATTTGCTTCTGTTCCTTGAAGAAAAATCTGAAAAGACAAGTAGATATGATCAGACTAATTTTTGGTGTAGTTAGTAAGTCAGTCTCTTGCTTATTCCCTCTTAAATTTGTAGTCCAGGTATGTTTTTCTTTGTAAACTTTGCTAACATTCTCATAGTACTGATGTCTGAAAAATAAATCTGATACTGTACACTGCCTTTAACATAGGGTACGTGCAACTGAGATACTGGAGCTTTAGAATTAGTGTTAGCAATTCTCCATTCTGAACTAGAATGAAATGAATGTTCAGAATTAAGTACATGGATCATCTTTAAAATCAACAGAAGCTCTAAAGGAAGCACATTTAATTATTCCTTAGCAAAGTTTTAGGGAAGAAAAATAACACAAATGGAAAAAGGTATAATTAGGAATCACTCAGATCACATAGTCTAGAACTATATAGAGCAGAAGTTCTCCTTTCAAGTTACAGAAGAAGGCCTGTGCCCCAGATAACTGTGAGCAAAGACTGTTTTGCCAGTAAATAAACATTAATACAGGAACGCCAGGAATTCAGCTACTGTAGCCTCCCTGTTCTAATGTGCTGCAACCCCTCCTTCTTGCTACTGAAAATTCACAGTTCAGTGCTAGGAGAGCAAAGCTTATCACGTGCTCTCTACATTTTTTCCCCTGTGGTGATAGATAGGGAGGAGCAATCAAGTCCATGTATTACCGAAGGTGAAACACCACTGCAAAGGAAAATGCTAACAGAACCACAAAGTTATACTATAGTTTAAGCTAAGAGTCTGCTTCTGGGCTGCAAGGATAGAATACTGCAACACACTATAGCGATGAAATGGTTGACACAGTAGAACCAAAGCAAACTGGAGCCTACGTGTTATCTTGATTCTCCTCCTTCACTTGATTTAGGCCTTCTAGGTCAAGCAAATACATTATTGCTACTGCCGAGAATTAGACAATTATTAAATGGCCTAGTCTGCCTCCACTGATTCTCCTTGTGTTGCCACCTTATAGTAAAATTGGAGAAGACCACTGTAAAAGCATGCAGGTGACCTGTGTAAATACTTGCCACGTCACTTCCTTTCTACTGTCACGTTTCTCATTTCAGTAAGAAAGACCCCCTCCTTTTCCAACAGCAACCACATCAGTCTATACTGTAGAAACTGCCACCAGAGCAGGAGGCTCAGTTTATAGCAGAGCTATTCCTGGAAGTAACTAAACTATTTCCGGTCTTCTTTTGCAGAATGTACCAGGTACTGCTAAACCTCTGGGTTTGTGCAGGCCTGTTTTGCAAGTAAATAAGATTCTATTTTTTCACCTGTTCAAGCTTATTTGGGAATTAATATGATTACAGTGTGCCCAAGCCTAGCAGAAATGTTTGCTTTACTGCTCTGTTGTAATTGCAGCCGTGCTCAAACCATCTTGTCAAAATGATTCATCAGAATGGAGAATTCTTTCTGGATTTTCCGCCAGAGCTTTTGTTTGTTTAATAATTGCAGTCTTTTTCCCCAGTGGTAAGATGTTCTGAGATTCCAAGGCATTCTACAGATTAATCATTTTTCTAATCTGCAGAATGATTTATATTACAAGACCAGTTTATATCCCCACGGATGTATGGAAGGACATGCTTGTATACAAAACAGCTTTCTGCCTAGAAAGAGAATACAGCTGCTTCCCGCAAGTGACCCAAAACAAGAATCACAATGGGTAGAGCCCATCAGTGAGCAGATGGCCTTGGTCCTTAGAGGCTCTTGTCTCCCCTGGGGCAGTTTGAGTGAAGCCCAGAAGGCAATTATGGGACGACAGTCATCCAGTTCCTTCTTTATAGTGCCTAATTGAATTATCAAAACCTGATCTACATAGACAAGCTCATATTTCCTCAATTTTAGTCCCATTTTGGGAGAAATTGGGACTGCACTAACTCTAGGGATCACAGAAGTAGCTGAAAACTGATGTATATCTTAAAACTCTTTCAAATATAGTAGTAATGTAACGTAAATGCTGCCAGAGCAGAAGAACATTTCTTCACAACAGCCTCTTCCAATGCATTCACTCTCTGATCTCTTTTTTACTGCTTCTCACAGCCTAGGAGAAATCTTACATTGGGCTTCATAGTAATGTACAAAAACTTGTAGAAGTCGCTAAGTAATTTGGAATCCCGGATAAAACTTACCTATGCAGGGACAGATCTTTCAAGAGGTGGGATATCCGTCCTAAAATTGATTATCAACCATCCAAGGCAGCAAAAAGAGGGTAAGGAATTGTCATGTTGGATGACTGAGAGCACCACAACGAAACGGTGAATTTAAGTATGATTTCACAGCAGGACACTGTGAAATGTTGTCCTTTCTGTGTCTGTCTAGCAAAAAATAAAAAAATAAAAAAATAAACTAAGCCTTCTCTTGCCTATGTAGGTTGTGTAGTTTGTTCTTATCTCTAGTATTACAAGTGTTTATAATCCATGAAGAATTCCAATGAAAGGAGATAATAAGACTATTTATTTAAATATAAATACAATTAAATTATATAATTAGTGCTAAATTATCAGGTGTAGAAGAAAAACAACTTGTTACTGTTTGAATAATTTTGGGTTTCTTCAGAGTTAATATTGTTGGCATTGTTTTAACTCTACCATGTTACAGAGTCTGTTTTTGACATTTTATACTGCTGTTGTCAGTGCTTCAGTATCTCATAGTGCTCTGTTTTTGAAAAGAGAACCTAATCCTAATAGCTTAATCCTGAAAGGTGTTGAAACTGTACTGCTAAACATCTCTCAGTTTAGGCCCAAAGAGAGGAAAAAAGGAAAGGGAAAAAGGGGGGAAAAATAGTCATTCAGGTGTTTTTTTTTTTAATTTTCTGAGATAAGTGGTATGAAAAAGGGACACAAAAGCTGTATTTGGTGGGAAAAAAAAGCCTAAGGCATTTGTAGCCTTTCTTTGTACACAATGTTAAATAAAATCTCCTGTATCTATGTTTGTCAGGTTCTTCGGGTCTTATTTAATTAAAAACTGGGCCTACATTAAACTGAATGTGTGAATTGCGTTTGATTGAGTTTGCTAGAGGTAAGGAAATTACCACTGGTGTTTCAAAATGAAAGCTATTTCATGTTTTACAAGGTAAAAGCTGTATTACTTATGTAAGATCTACAGGTTAGTACAGGGTTCTTGCTGAATTAAACTAAAGCAACTATGACATACAGAAACAGCTTATGTGGAAGGGAGGGAAGTAGCTAGGCAAAACGGTACGTTATCAGGTCTGTATTAATCCTTTTGTAGGAGTACTCCTTCAAATGCAGCCAGTCTCAACCCTCATCACTTTACATTTGTGTGCAGAGCACTTTAGCTGTAGTTACATATTTGCTAAGAAATCAGTTTTGGCCTCCAGTTCTTTAAATATTGCCTTAAATTAGTGTTTTGTAGTAATCAATGTGGAAATTGAATCAGTGATTTAAATCAAGTTCTCTTGGTGCTTTATTTAAATAAAATGTTATTTAAATGATTAATGTAATTAAAGTGCATTTATGTTTTAATAAAGTCCAAATTTAGTATAAAATGTAAGCCCCTCTAAAATAAAAAATATTTGCTTGAAAGTTCTTCAACTGATTCTCATTCAGTGAGGATCACAAGGTGATGTCTCAAAGGCAATATCCAAAGCAGAGAAAAAAATACAGTAGTTAAAACTACTCTGAAATGAGGTGCAAGTCAAGAAAAAAATGTGTCGTGCTTACCCCTAAACTCGGAAAGGAAAGGGAAACTCAATGCATATTACTTTCTACCCGTGGTGTATCTGTATAATATAGTTTCAAAATAGTTTTCAGATAGCTTCAATGTGGAATTCTTCTGCAAAATGGCCCTCGCTCAATTAGAAAGCATACCTCTGTAGTTCAACCACATTGAATGGTATCAAGATACCCCTGAGCAAGCCTGGAAGGTGTTGTGTCCTATCCCTAGTGCTGGCTCCTTACCAGGGTCTCTGCTTGCACAGCCCTGCTCACACTGCGTTAAGCACTTCACTGATTACCAGGCTGGTCCTTCTCAGCTGCTTCTAGCTGCTTTCCTCCACCTGAAGACCCTGGGTGAGCAACACTGCCACTGGCGTGAGCTGAATCACAGAGCGCAAGCTTGAGCACATTCAACCGGTACCCGCTTACAGTAGACTGCTTCTCTGTAATGAGAAAGAACAAACAAAAATGTAAGGCTGCAGCAGGGTGGGGAAGAACACGAGTGCCTAACCATGGACGTTCCTTGCAAATCGCTGCAGCGTCCCCTCCTGAGCAAGTGGCTTTTCATTTTCCAGGCAGCATTTGCATTGCTTCCTGCGGCTCTGAGCAGGTTGCCCTGAGATAGCTGCTCCTCAGAACCCTGCAGGATACAGCTATGGGTCTGAGACAGGATCGGCTGTACCTGCCCTGCTCCTGAGAGAGCCATTTGTCTGCTTGTTGTTAGAAGCCTCCAATTATGGAGAGTCTGTAATCCTCTTGGGCAATCTAATCCAGTGCATAACCACACTGAGAAAATTTTCCTAACAGACAGCTGAAACACTCTCGCACACATTACAGGATATAGTGCTGCAGTATTATACAGGTTTTTTTAGTGTCCTTTTAAGTTCCTGAACTAGGGATTAGGCATATGCATCATCACTTAGCAGCTTGCTCATTAATTCACTGAGCTGAATGAACCACGTTCTGTTTCCTGCTAGAAAACAGAAAGCAGAACTCTGTGGGCTGTGAGAAATACATTGTACAAAACAATTACAGACACTTTTCATGCTCCCTAATACAGAAGTAATGCTGTCACTGAAATCATAGAATAATTTAGGTTGGAAAGAATCCTTAAGATCATCAAGTCCAGCCATCAACCTGACACTACCAAGTCCACCCCTAAACCATGTCCTTACGCCCCACATCCACATGTCTCCTAAATACCTCCAGGGATGGTGACTCCACCACTTTCCTGGGCAGTCCGTTCCAATGCTTCATCACCCTCTCCATGAAGTAACTCTTCCTAATATACAATCTAAAACTCCCCTGGCACAACTTCAGGCCATTTCCTGGTGTCCTATCACTTGTCACCCAAGAAAAGAGACCGACCCCCACCTCACTACAACCTCCTTTCAGGTAGTTGTAGAGCTATGGGGTGTCCCCTCAGCCTCCTCTTCTCCAGTCTAAACAACCCCACTTCCATCGGCTGCTCCTCGCATCCTGTCTTCTACTCCCTTCACCAGATTCATTGCTCTTGTCTGAACACGTTCCAGCAACTCAACGTCCTTCTTGTAGTGAGGGGCCCAAAACTGAATACGGTACTCAAGCTGCAGTCTCACCACTGCCACATAAAAAGGACAGTCACCTCCCTAGTCCTGCTGGCCACAGTAACCCTTAAAATTCATTCCAAAGGTAGAAACACAGAACAACATTTTGTGAAACATATCATGGATCAGAAAAACCTAGTGGAATGACACTGGTCATATTGTTTCAACCCAGAATCAGAAATATTACTTACGTATAAAGGAGCTGTTCAACGTCAAACAAGCAAACTGTGTCCGTGCAGCAGCCTTCCAGGGGAATCTCCGCCACCGAAGGAGAGGCAGACTGACAGAGAAATGGATTGGGAAGGACGTCTAAATAAAAGACTGATTTCATAAATAGATAAATAAGATTTTTTTCCTCACAAAGTAAATCAAGCCATGTAGTAACATCTGGAAGCAAACGCCGTCTCAATTTTGAAGGGGACTCTAATGAAATCTAGATGTCATTTACTTTGATTTACAATATTAAAAATTAAATTTCACCCCTGATAACAAGGGGACTGTAAATTATACTTGTCCTCACCGATCTGCAGCACTATGAATTCTAGGAAGGAATGTACCTCAAGGGAGAGGCTGTGATACGATCTTATACCAAAGTGTTTCTTTTGATAAAACAGCTGAATTGCTGTTGGGAGAGAGGCTTTAAACCATGGTCTGAGCTAAACAGAAATCCTGATGGGGAAACTTTCACAGGGATATGTCACATCAGCACATTTTCTTAGTTACTGTGTTCATAGCACTTTCCAGCCAATGCCTGTAAACACAGACTCTTGTTATACCTCCCACTAAAGCACCAACACTGTAATTTGAGTTTATTAACTGCAGTTACTCGTTATTCATGACAACAGCCAGACGTCCCGCATAACGATGAGCTACAAAACTTGGTCTTTCAAAAGGAGCTCGAAGTCTGGCGGTTTGTGTTCACAGTTCTTGTAACCCGAGAAGACAAAGCTATTCTCCACACCGTTTTAACTGCCCTCATTTACTTCTTGCTCAAATGAAAGGCTGCAATTAAGATAATTCTGTACTGCAGGGCTAGCACAGGACTACGAAATGCAGCTCCCGCTCTCCCTCCCTGCCCTGTGTGCTCCAGCCGCAGCAGCCCACGTTCGGGAGCTCCGGTGACAGCCGCCGCCAGGGCGGGCAGAGCTCCCGCCCCGCCTGGCCTGGCCGGCAGCTTCCCGGGTACCTCGCGGGCCCCGGCCGGTCGCCGCCCTGTCCCCTGCCGCCCTGTCCCCTGCCGCCCTGTCCCTTGCCGTCCCCGCGGGCACCGCCACC